>LKDY01000503.1:0-26485 GCA_002221485.1 Trichinella murrelli | reverse complement strand
AATTGTACGCAGTCACTGATATTTTGAGAAATTTCATTAAATATTTGGTTTGCAAGTTTAACGTTTATAAAGCGAATAAATGAAACGTTTCATCAAATTAGCATTCCCATCTCTTCATGTTGACTTATTCTAATTTCAGAAGCGCAATTAATTGAAGAAATTACGTTTAAAAAATTTATAGTTTATGAATGCTGTAGCGATAAAGAAAAGTCAAGAAGAAATTTTAGTTAAATGAGATGATATTTTTTCTGCTCAAATATTTATAGTTTTGTAAAACTTTTCACAATATGACTTTCCTTGCATATGTATTTATTCAACATATTTTGTTTTCTAATTTCCCATTTATAATCCATTATTTCCATTTCTAAGTCTAGATCTCGGGAATACGCAACAAGGAATAGTGAATCTAAGTATGTTGCTCTTTCTTATTTGTTTCGTTCTATTCATAGAATTTTACAGTAAATCAATTTATCACCTTTTCGTGAATTTCTTTGGCTATTATAGCCTTTGTTGTTTTGCTTCAGACGGCGAAAAATTTTTCCAAAATCTGTTTTCCAAAATTTCTACTTCGTTGATCCGTTGTTGTTCACACTGATAAATGATATTGTTATGATGAGTTTCATTGGAAACTGCCCTGTAGATTTGTAGTAAATGTGCAGTGAAGTTTAGCAAGTACGTATCTTAAGACATAGTAAAGTTGCTCATCTGTAACTTTCTCGAAACAGCACAAGTCTGCGTGATTTTCAGTATACGCAACATTTTAGTTATGTATGCATTAGAAATGAGCAGCTTGATACAATATTTTACTTGTTTGGTAAATTTAATTTCCCTTTATTTACATTTCTGAACAGTTGCAGACCTTCAAATCAACACTCATAAGTAAATTGATCCGTCACATTGCGTCATATTCCATAAGGGTTGAATACAAACGTAATTACTTTTATAATTAGTAAAAATTTGCAACTTTAATGATGTCATTAAGCTTTTTGAACTAAAAGTGAGGTGATTTCAACAAAGGAAATGTCATATTCTAATTCCCTGCTGTTGGCGCTGAACAAGCTTGATATGTCATCCTCATGGTTATGTTGTTTATTAGCGTATAGAGCAACAGTCAAGAAGCGCGTTTAGCTCTTCTCCTCAATACAATCTTCAGTTTCAAAGTAAGTGTTGCGTCACTCCTATGCTTCTGTTACGTTCATATATGATTGCAATCAAACAACCTGTTAATCACAAATGGAGTGTGAACAATACAGTGCAAGATGAATGTTCTGAGGAATCCATGAGAAACTTCCTAAATACCTTGCCTCTGTATTATCCGTCATTTTGTTCAATAGTTTAACTATGATTCCTGTACCAATGGTTCTGTGCAGCTTCATTGAGCACCCCAGCACACTTTCTTTCCTATGGTGGGTTACTGAGGCCTCATCAGCGTATTGATAAAAGTAACGTAACTAGTAGTTCCTTTCCTCCGGTTTCCAATATAACTGATGCTTCTTCTGTTTTGCCCTTAACTTTAACCTTTTCAGTGCAATAAATGTATTTTATCTTGGCAAAGGTTACCCAGCAATTTCAGAATAAATGGCTTATAACTTTGGCACATTTCCAGGTTTTAATATTTTTGGTAATTTAACGTAGATGGAAGATGCTATGTTAGTTCATAATTAAAAACAGGGTATTTTCTTAAACTGGACACTTTTTTGCAATATTTTGTGGCTTTTGGAAATGCAGGTTTTTTTCCTTTATGTACAATACCAACTGTTTTCACAATTGTGCTTGAAAATTGATCGCAACGCCAATGAAATGGTAAATGCTTTCTGTTTGTAATAAATCTGAATAAATTCATCACAAAACTGTTGCTAATATTCATTAATGCTTGATTGCCTTAAAGGTATACATTCAAAATGTCCTCTGCGTTTGATAAACAATCAATTCGTGTCGTGGAATGCGTATTATCATCATTATTATTATTTCCATTCTTCATGAATACCTAACATGTGCCTATGAATTTAGATTCATTTTGCTGAATCCTTCAGGCTCTTGCTGGAGATGCACTTTTAGTGTTGCAGTTCGTAGGAGGAATAAATTCTGATTGCGCATCAAAATAATTGAATAAATAATTTTTCTGAAATCTGTCGAATGTGTTGTTACATAGAATTCATTTGAAACAGTTTTCAGAATGCCCTGAGAACAGTCTTACACTGAAAAATTGGCATTTGAAAAACGGTCGTAAGTAATTAAAATCTTTCTTGCCTCGGGTTTCCATTATTACTCCATTATTATTAGGTCATTACGCTTTTACTACACTAAAGGCAATGTGATATGCTATTTAAATTGTAGACTGCACATGTACAACTTTTCACATTATGCGCTCTATGGTCAGCTATTCATTATATTCATGTGATGGGCATCAGGCAAGCAGCGTTTTTAATTCTTCTCCTTCAAATCATCTGTGATTCAAATAAGTTATGCTTCATATTTGATGTCATGTTATCTGCAAGTATGTTATATTTGTACATCTTCATCAATATGCCAACTTATAACTATCAGATTTCTATTTTCTTTTACTGACATTCATTCTATGCTTGCATGTTAGAGCGAAATTCATTTACAGTAATAGGCATGAAAAATGGAATTTCTTTTGGAATTCTTCGGCGAATGTTGAAATAAATTACATTGTTCATTAATTAATTTCTTCCTATACTCCTAAAAGCTATTTATTGTCGCCTAAAGCTTTTATGGTAACATAGAATATTACGCATGGAGTGGAGTATCAAGAATAACAATTTCAATCTTTTCCTACTAATCGAATTACTAATATACTAATTGAACTTGATGGAATAAATTTTCATACTATTTGCATTGTTCAGCACTTTAGATAACAGTGTGTGATAGAAATATTTAAATTCATGTGATTTTTTAATTTCTAATTTCTAATTAATTTTCCAGATTAGTATGTGTAGGAAATGCATACGTAGCTCTGACAGAGAAAGAAAGACATAGACATGTAAGTAAATGACATTGTTTTACCTGTATTTCACTCATTTTCAAATTTTGAAAATTTAGACAAACACATAACATTCAAGACTGACTATTTCCATCAAATAAATTATGGTATGTGTACAATATCGTTGATAGGGGTCTTAGACAGCCCCTCCCTCATTGGAAAAATTTTGTGCAACTCTCACTAATACCAACTTGCAATGCATCAGACAAGTGTTAATCTGAAATAATTGATAATCTACAGTTCACTAGCAACTTAACAGTAGCCTCATTTCTACGATTGATGAAAGCAGAAGATATAGATATTGCAAAAACAATGCAGACACTCGCGTATTCATTATTACAGAAAAGTGCACCACTTACAACACTATGGCCAAATAGCAACACGGCAGTAAATGCGTTTGCAATCATGCAGTGTTTGGTTTCCGCTTCAAGTTTTCCATTTGGTCTCAGAAGTTGAAGATACAAAAAAAAGCTTACAAAAATCACTGTTTGAGTTTGTGCATTACTAAGTCTTCTGATTTTGAAGCCATTCGCAACTGTTATGAAGTGATTTGAGAGGTCAGTTTGTTTTTCAAGAGATCCTTCAGAGAACTACAGCGCTTAAAACTTCAGAAAAGGTGTCTGCGGAAGGAAGGCTTAAGAACCAAAAATACGGCCACCTTGACATGCTTTGTGGAACGAGGTGGGTCATTTGTACCGTACATTAGTAGAGGCTGTGCAGCATATTATTGGGTGGAAACAACAGCGCTGCCTCTTAAGCAGAGCAGTTATGAGTTGCAGCATTTCGAGGCAGTTTTGTTATTTTGTTGGCGGCTCTTAACAAAGTGCTTTCGTTAATTTTGCTGCTTCCAAAAATTTTCCAGGACTCTTGGCTTGGATCTATAGCGATGTTGTGAAAAAGGGAATTCTAGAAGAATGGCGTAGGAAATCAGCGGAGTGTTTTCGTGGGATTTAGGATGCAGCTTAAACGCTGTATGGTGATTTAATACCCCTCCCTCGAAATATATTCAAGCAGATGAGCAGAACTAACATTCAAAATAAAAACATGTCGACTGATGGTGTGAACACCTTTATGCAGAACGTTATTCAGTACTTCTACTAGTAATTTATTGAACACTTCAATAATGCTATGCGATTAAATGCCCTTATACCTCGATTTTGATCAGTATGATAAGTCCATTAAAAAATTCCATGGTCACCTATTAAAAATATATCGACAACTAAAGTAAGGTATTCAAGTGTGAAATTACACGCAGGAAATGAAAATGGGAAAGCGTACTTCTTTAAGATTGCCAATCAATGGGCTTGATGCTCTAGCATTGTACCCAAAAAGTTATTACCTGAACGTGTCCTTACCCCTACAGATTTCCGCCTCAGCGACCGCAGAACGAAGCTATACTGCACAGAAACGTGTTGAAAATTATTTCCTGACTACCATGACAAAAGAACGACTGAGCGAACTAATGCGTACATTCCTTCTGACTTTTCCATTCATATGGACCGCGTAATATTCAAATTCTGTTTCATTTGGAATCGAAACGTGTCGTTCATTTGAAATGAAATTGAAATAATAAATTTGCAAGTTATTCTATCACGTGATTGAGATTATAATTTTGTTTAAATGGAAAAACCGCACTATTTTGTTCATCGAAGACAGTCGTGTAAAATAACACGTAAATGATAAATCTCGTATATACTATGTCCGCTCTTTTCCATAAATCAAATGCCTCTGTATATTTGAAATTAAATGAAGGAATATAATATCCTCTTACAATGCCATAAATACGCACGTTTGTTTTCATTTCTGCTCCATAATTGATTTTCTGCTGGTAAAGTGTTGTTCGACGGCACAAGATTTCAGAAGGCATGATATTTTACCCTGCATTATCCTCAACATTTGTAAGTACTACTCATCGCGCCATTTCAGAGCACATTCAGATGGTTATAATACCAGGTAAGTAAGAATCAGAAAATCAGAGAAAACAGCTAAGAGCAACATTTTCTGCAGCAATTTTTATAAAAAATCGAATAAACGAGGCTATGAGGGAAGAGGTTGGAGGAGTGAGTGGTGGGTGAATGTCAGAGTTCAGAGTACAGAGATGAAATCGATGTAGGCGGTGGAGAAGTTGGAGAAGAGGCTGTTAGTGTTAGATATGAAACAAACAGGCTAGCTGGACGAATGAAATGCGTCATAGTGACAGCCAATGCGCCGTGCGTTAGAAATTTGCATATGATAAAGTAGGCAGAGTTTGTTGGAAAAACAGGCGCAAAATAAGGAAGCCATGGAAGGAAAGTGTACTTGTGGGGGTTACTGGAAAATTGTATCTGCTAATCAAGTTGACTATATTGTTGGGTATACGCGGGAAAGCGAAGCATGGCAGAAAATCATCGGACATCTCCTTGTGCTGAAACCAGCAAAAAAGGCAAGAAAACACAAACAATATTAAAATATATCTAGAATTCAGGTATGAATTATAAAGCTGCAAATTAAAAGTATACGTAAATCTGCAGCTATTAATCATACTGTTGGCAGCCGGTACAGTCTGCGCCTCAGCTTCAATGTTGTCAGTGGAATAAAGACAAGTTTCATTTAATGACGTAATTCTTTCAGATAATTTTACCTTACATGAGAGCAGAATACAAAGAATTGAAAGAAAATAAAGTAGAGAAAATGAAAAAAAAGTAAAAAATTCTTTTACTATAAAAATAATAAATATTAAAAATACAAATATTAAATAAAAATAGAAACAAACTTCAAAAATAAAATCACGAAAAATAATTAATAAAAAATACAGTACTATACATTATTTGAATTGCCAAATTACTGATAAGAAGGTAAACAAGTAATAGACAAATGAGAGAAAAGCAAACATTGTATCCATCGTTATAATTTCATTTCATTGATGTTCGATTAATGGTAGCAGTGGGTAGCCAAGGCGCTAGTGCAATCTGCATTCAGGTGAAAATTTATTACTGAAACTTATTTTCCTGATGTTTTCCCATTAATGCATGTATATTTAAGCATCTTAACATTTTTCATTTTGAAAATGCGTAAAACTTAAAATACTTTTTAAAGAATAATTCTCAATTACATATAGTTAAACGATGAAGTTCTTGAAAAAATCCACATTTCAATACACTATTTTCCTTATTCATCTAAATTTAATTGCACGAGACGATAAAGTTTTCAATTTTCAGTTGTTCATGGCTTTCATGGTTCATTTTGAACTGTGCAGGTCGAATATCACTAAGCGCATAGTGTTTTCTATTATGCAGGACAGAAAAATACCGTTTTCATACAGAAATTATTTATTTTTATTATCAATCTACATTGTTTTTGAAACTTTACATCATGAAAGCATTAGATAAAACAAAATTTTTATATAGTGAATTTTGCTTGTCAGGGGTCGCAACCAGCGTGCAAACTCATTGTTTATATTATGTTGAGATTCTGTTCTTATTCATCTCTGTGTAGCATATCCAACTTACCTAAGCCGACTTATACGGCTGAGAGCGCAGTGTCTGACTTTTACGCTTTCATATTAGCCATTCACAAGGTATATTGACTTTGTAAACTAAAAGCAGCGTTGAACGATATTTGCCCAGTTCATTTGTGCATTGTGCAATGACGAAGGCATGTTCTTAGATATAGAAAATGTTATCTTTTCAAACAAAGGCGTGGTGCAGTTTCAACTAAAATTAGCATGCAATTTCAATTTGTTTGCTTATGAGCTTATGCGTGACCTGCATAATATTTGTTCAACGAAATGAAAATTCGTTTCATACATGTTAATCTATAGAAATGAACTTTATGTAAATTTTCCTGTGGCTACTATTAGTTGCTCTAGAAATTCATTTCAAATGATTGTAGGCGAACGAGGTGCGGCGAACGAACGAAGGCGCTTTCAATGCAATGACAGACGAAGAAGAACAATAAAAACGGCTTTGTTTTTTTATTTATTATAACATTATTTCATTAAATTAATTCTTCTACATTTAGATACAGAAGAATAGAAGATAAAAGAAGACATCACAAAGACAAGGGTAAGTTAGGTAAGTATAATTCTTTGAGTTAGACTAATTAGCTAAAGATCACTGAGAAGTTCTTGAGTCTGTAATCTATATAAAATCCAGCTGTAAGTTATCAAGCATTTAATTCAGAAATTTGTTAATTAGAGTAATTGGATGTAGATCATGAGTATTACTTTAATAAATTTGAGTGGCTTTCCGCATTTGAACGTTTTCATGTCCCATGCCTTGTCGAGTTGAGTTTAGGGTTCATTTGCGGAAAGTGAAATGGTCGATCATTTCAAAGGACAATTTTTGAGCATAGTGAGTTTTTAGCACTGCTATAGTTTGAGTATTAGAATAAGTAAATGTTTGAGAATAGCAGTGCAAGGATAGGAGGAATGGTGAGATAGGGTGGTTTGCAGGAGTTCGACGGGTTACACTGCACGACGCGACCCTAACCATCTCAAATGATCAAAGTCCATATTTTCACAGCTCACCATTTCCTCTCCCGGTTGCGGTACCAGGGGCCTGCCGCCTTGCTCGGATCCCAGCAATGGGAGCTCAAGCAAGGTTTTTTTTTCAGCTCGACCGCTCCCCGCGCCGCCCCCCGCCCTCCTGCCCGTTAACGGGGACCTCCCACGTGCGGAGTCTCCTAGTCCCGTGCTGGCCAGAGACCGGTTTTAAAGAGATGACCATGTCCATTTGTGTGGAAATGGACGCTGTTTGAAATCTTGTGCAATGGGATTTCAACACCTATGTGAATTCGTAAGACGTATCTGTCCTAGAGGCAGTTATGCAAATTCGCAATTGACGTAGTGCTGAGACTCTGTTTCAGTGCCAATCTAGTGGTGATCGTTACTCCCAAAGAGGAACGGTAAGCGTCGCTATGCTTTTGTGTTATTGTCTCGCTGGCTCTGGTCGACTTGATCCAATGATTGACATCAGATCTGCCGTCACACCTTTTAACTAGTTCATTTGGCGTTGCACCTTTCATCAGTTTAGGCATTTTACATTTGAAATTAATCTCCATCGAGAGTTTCCCCTTTTAATCATGCTAAGTAGATTAAATTTGTTAAAAATTTATACATTAATTTATTCATTTAGGGGCTTAAATGATATATAAAATATAATGTTCATTCATTTAATAATTGAGCAAATTCAGTTTTTGTTTACATTACACTGTTTTAAAGTAGAAAAGTTAACCAGTTTTTTATTTACGTTTCATCATATAAAAGATCTTAATTATTCATTAATTTTGTGCTGATAATAATATATTTCAGTTTAAATCAGTTTTTTACTTTAAAGAATGTAATGTCAAAGTAGATTTCAACTTTAAAACAGTGTAATGTAAACAGTTTAAAGGGATGTAATATGGTAATCATTAAATTAGCATCATTTTATTTATTAATTATTGGTGAATCAACTATTGTTTGAATATAAATTTTTTACTTATAAAAATGTTAATCGGGGTCTCCTTTAATTAGGTAATGGCAAAAGTAAACTTCGTATAAATGAAATAAACAATTAGCTTAGACAAGGTGCAACGAGTTTAATCTCTTCATAAATAGGAAGTAATCTTCTATAAATAGAATGTTATTAATCCGTAACATGTAGGAAAACAGCATTAAATATGAGATTAATTTTAATATGCTAATTAGATATTTTAAAATGCAACGTAAATACAACGCTGAATATTTTAATTTTTAATTAGGTTAAATAACGTCACTCGTAACAACATATTTCAGCTGTGAGAGTTTTTTAATAAATGATTAACATACAATGTAAACACAAAAGTGGGTCATAATATTTTCCAATTAGGTATAATAACGTCACTCGTAACTACATATTTTAGCAGGGTTTTTTAATAGTTAATTAGAATGTTTTAAATGGAATGCAAAAAACAGCAACTTACAGTAGTCAGTTTTATTTGAAAAGATAAGTAGGCATAATAGATTAAATCAATAATGATGAGTTGTAAATCATACGGTAAGTATGCAAACATGAGTTGGCTCTGCAGGACAGTACATTAATATTGAGTGTCAGGTGTGACGGCAGTCGATGTGCATGAGGTTGCAAGGCTTACGATTTACGCTTGCGAGACGATTCACATTTGCGTGGCAGCGCACGCCATCTGGTGCGGAAGCTACGTCTTCGGCGGATCAGAATGGCCATCTGGTCCGTCGAGGGTGGATCAGATGGGTCCACCCAAGGTCATCTCGGCCAAAATCGTGAGGCCAGCATGTGGGCTAGGAGGCGATGATGCCGTGGGGGTCCCCGGGGCAGGAGGGTGGGGGGCGGCGCGGGGGCGGTCGGGCTGACCGGAAAGGCAGGCCCCCACCGTAACCGAAAACTTTTTTTAAAAAAAAATTCACAAAAAAAAGCAACCTTCCCCCCGCTGAATCGACGAAAACGCGAAATCTCCCCCACCCTCACGATTTTTTCATGGAAAGCGCAAATCTCCCCTCCCCTGCAGACAAGGAAAAATGCAAAATCTCCCCCACTCTGTTGGGCAGACAAAACGCACAATCTCCCCTCCCCTTGGAGCGGGGAAAAGCACTAAACTCCCCGCACATCTGAGGCAGGTGAAACAACTAAGTCTCACCCGCCTCTTCAGCGCGGAAAGCCTAGACTTTCCCCGCTCCAGGGAAGAGGAGCGTGCGCTCTGCCTGCCCAAAGAGCAAGGAAGAGTTTGCACTCTCCCTTGTCTAAGGGAGGGGAGCTTCACGCTCCAGGATGGGGCCCATTTTTGGTCTCTCCATCCTCCACCTGCATTAAATATTTCAAGTCCCATTTCCGGCATGTTTGCCATTTCGCAGAACTCAATTATGCCAGACTTTATCTGTTTGTTTGTATTACATTGCACATTTATATTTTTTTGAAAAATAAACTTTTTCATTAATAAAGAATTGTTGTTGTTGTTGCATTGTTCTTGATTTATATTAAAATAAAATTTTTTTTTCTTACTTTTAAATAGATTATTAATTTACGTGTGTTACGTGTATTATTTCATTTTCCCCCATTTTAACTGTTTTGTTTTTGTTCCTATAAACTAATTAATATTGCTGGCTGGCAACTAGTAATGGCAAACATGATTTTTCCCTTTTTAACTAATCCTACATGAGCATCATCGTTAAGAAATAACGCAGTATTGGTCTTTTGTTACGTCTGTGTATTGTGTCTTTGTAATGAAGAAGCTTTCCACACTCGACTTTGCCAAATCGTATCTATCTTCTCCAACGTGCCTATACTTACCTCTCTTGACCAACGAATGGAATTGACCAACGAACGGAATTGACCAACAAACGATTCGATCGAACCTATCCACAACCTTTCACCGATCTTGGCTTTCTCCACTTGTCTTCTTTCTTTTCCATGTGCATTATTTTTCCATGGTTTGTTACGTGTTTACTTATTTGTATGCAATGCTTTCATGTGTCAGAGATTTTACAAAGTCAAACTCAAAATAGAAGAATCGAGAAAAAATATTTGGAGAAATAAATTGAAAAAAAACATGCAAATGTACAATGAAGAGAAGGAAAAAACGTGAAAATAAAAAAGGATCAAAAAAAATAATGGGAGAAATTGAAAATTCAAAAAATGAATAAAGTGAGGAAAAATAAAGTTTGAATGAATGAGAAAAAATTGAAAAATAAAATAAAAATAATTTGCTTTGGAAATGGCACAAAATTAAAATATGTAAAAAAGAAAAACAAAAATTACAAAATGAACGAAAATCAAAAATTATTTCGACACATGAAAGCAGTTGCATACATAAATTTTGCTGCGTGAAAGACCAAGTACTGCATTAATTCAAAACTCAGCCATGTAGGTTGGTCGTTAACTTAATTACAACTATGGGATAACTTCGCCCTTTCGAAGTATCCCAATCCCAGACCTACAGAATTGGGGTCCCAGGAACTTTGTCTTCTCTTGTTCTGCTTCGTGTGGTCCTCGATCTGCTTCGTGTGGTCCTCGATCTGCTTCGTGTCGTCCTCGATCTGCTTCGTGTCGTCCGCGTTTTCACTTTTTCTTTTCTTCAGTTGTCATATCTGTAAGAATGGTAAATGTTAAATCAAAACTTTTCGCACTTTATTACACAGTGGAATGAAAAAATTGAACAAAGAATTTGGAAATGAAAGAAGTTATATTATAAATTGTGACATCGCAAAATGATTATATAAAGAGAGTTTCAAAAAAAAAGGTAACTGGGAGAAAACTTTGAATACTTAAACAATTAAAAACCGTCTTCAGTAGTTACTTAACGCAGTTTGACGTTTGACGATGCTGTTACTTGCCACGCAAGTAAAACAAACAAGCGCACCATTACTGATTGAGGATAAAGCAATTTTCAAACGACCCTTATTTGCATAAAGCTGCGCTAGAAACCGGTTTGAGTTGATTGGAAAATTTTCTGGACGAGGAATTAATTCTAACCGAACGCTTTGAAATTAGGAAAATTGAAACCTCAACCACAGCGAATGACCTACATAAATGGAACTCATCGCAAAATGTTTTCACTAAAATATAAGCACACTCGCTGCATATGCTGACAAATAAAGTTAATCTAACAAAAGATGTAATTTACCGAATGTCTCTGATGCTACGAAATCTGAAAAAATAATTTATAGTGAAAATAATTAATTTTCAAACTTTCTAAAGATGAAGTCATAGTTAATCTTAATATGAAAATCAAAAAGAACAGTATTACTGTGAAAAATATCTCACTCATATATTAAATACTACAAACTTGCGTAATTTCATTAAACTAAAGAATAACTTCACCCTTTCGAAGTATGCTTATCCCTGCTTCACAGAATCACAAGAAATCGCATTTACCTCTTCTCTTCTCTTGTTCTGCTTCGTGTCGTCCGTGTTTTCACATTTTCTTTGCTCCATTCATTAAACCTGTAATAATGATATTAAATCAAAACTATCCTCACTTTATCACAAAACAGATTTACAACAAATATAATAATTAAATGCTATCTACTTAAAAAATAATTGTTTACAAAATGAGTAAACAAAGTTTAAAAAAATAACAAGCAGAAAAGTGTAATACTTGTCTGTAAATTTGAAACAGCCTTCAGCAGCTACTTTACGCCCGTAATGAACTGAGAGAACGTTCAACGATGCTACCAATCGCCAAGTAAATTAAACAAACAAACGCACCCTTACTGATGATAAGGCAGCGTTAGAGCGATAGTTATTTGCATAATGCAGCGTTAGAAACCGGTTCTTAGTGCGTTAGAACTTTTGGCTGAGGATAAAGTCTAACGTAAGCCATAATATGAGCAGAAGAAATGCACTGCTAAATTCTATCAATAAGGAAAGGACTATTTGAAAATTTAAAAATGACCTTGACGTTTACAATTCAGTCAAAATATAAACTATCTGACAAAAAACGCCATAACAAAACAAAATTCATTTAGACAAAACACACTTACGTATGTATGAATATTTTCTTAAGTCGGAAAACCAACTAGCTCAAATAAAGCTAATTTTAAGGGAACAATTTTCGGGCTAAAGCTTGCTTATGGTCAATTGAAAGTACATGATAGCTATTGCAAAGGTGATTTTCGAAAGACCATATTTTAATAATAGATAAGCAATGCGTACAAGGTGTATTTAATGAATCTTAATTGTACGGAAATTTGGGGTTTATTATGTCACCTATTATCTGATTTTGAGAATTCTTCATACAATATGTTGCGAAATTATGCTCAATATCGATTCTCAATTATATTGTTAACTGATTAAGACTTAAAAATGAAAAAACTGCCACTTACTGCTAATTCGTCATCTTCTCATCGTTAATGTTCATTGCCTTTGGATGTTGATTGAAAAATTATTTTTCAGAAATTATTCCAAAAAATAATAATAAATAAAAAGCAAAAAGAGTGTTTGGATTCAATGTTTGTCTTCAGTCAATTTTCCAATCAAAACGCTGAGCTACCATCCACGGACGGCCTCAAACTGAAATGATTTCTATTAGGTCAACAAAGCCAACGACCTCGCATGCAAATTTTTATTTTATTCATTTCTGCTGATAAATATGGCTACTGTACATTTTTCATTGCTCTTTATTTACTTAATGCTCTCTGTTTGTGGAGAAAATTTAATTGGAGCTTTGCGAAACATATAAACACTTCTCATTACACAATGACCCTGTCCATTGTGTGTTTGGTGGTCGTTTCTCCAAATGAATTCGTATGTATCTGTGGTGATGTAGGTATTAGAATTCATTAAAATTCCGAATGTAAATGCAAAATTGAATGCATTAATTTGCTGCTAAATGAGTTAAATGACATCACCTGAAAACTCAGATTAATTGCATGTTTTTTTCTGTTTTCATGGATAATTCAAAAATAATTAGGATGCTTAAAAAGCAATGATAAAAAACAATATGAGTTATAATGCATTTTAATTGTAAATTGATTAGGTAAAATCACGCAACTCGAAATAACAGCTTCACAGAAAGCACTTTTTATTGAAAAACAGACGAGTCTTTATTAGACGATTTATTAATTAGACGAATCTCGTTTGTAAATAACGGCTGGCGTGAGCTAAAAGAGACCATCGGGCAATTGAAAATTCTGCATCTACCAATCACGTTTGGCGTGAGCGAAAAGAGACTACGAGTGCAAATGTTGGACAAAATGCGAAGGACACACCACCAGGCTAGTATGTAAAAAAAGCAATGTAAATACAATTGAGTTGTAATAAATTTTAATTGTACATTAATTAGGTAAAATCACGCAACTCGAAACACAGATTCATAGAAAGCACTTTTTATTGAAAAATAAGGATAACAAACACGTAAACGGTAAAAAAATGTAAAAATAAGTTGTAATAATACAAGTAGTATGCAAATTTCAGGTGGCTCATCAGAATGTACAGTAATATTGAGTGTAATGTATCACAGTAATGTGAGCGGCAGATCTACTGACCTACGCGCTCTTCTCATAGCCAGTTTCATTGAATGAGTCTCGTTTGTAAATAACGGCTGGCGTGAGCTAAAAGAGACTCCATCGAGCAATTAAAAAATTCCGTGCCAAGCAATCATGCTCGGCGTGAGCGAAAAGAGACCATGGAGCAATTGAAAATTCTGTACCTACCAATCATGTTTGGCGTGAGCGAAAAGAGACTACGCGGGCAAATGTTGGACGAAATGCGAAGCGACACACTACCAGGCTAGTATGTAAAATACAATGTGTTGTAATGCATTTTAATTGTAAATTAATTAGATAAAAATACCGCAACTCGAAACAACAGATTCATAGTAAGCACTTTTTATTGAAAAATAAGGATAACAAACACGTAAACGGTAAAAAAATGGAAAAATAAGATGTAATAATACAAAACGTATGCAAATTTAAGGTGGTTCATCAGAATTCATACTGTTTGGATGTTCATTGAAATATTATTTTTCAAAAATTATTCCAAAAAATAATAATGAATAAAAATCAAATCTAGTGTTTGGCATTTGATATTGTTGGTCTTCAGTTAATTTTCCAATTGAAACGCAGTGCTTCTATCCACGGACGGCCTCAAACTAAAATTATTTCCAATATGTGAATAAGGAGAACGACCTCGCATGCAAATTTTTATTTTATTCATTTCTGCTGATAAATGAGACTAGTGCATATTTTTCATTGCGTTTATTTACTTAACTAATGCACTCTGTTTGAAAAGAAAATTTAATTGTAGCTTTGCCAAACATATAAACACTTCTTATTACAGAAACTCTCATTTGATCTTTATTATCACGCATATTTTAAGTAATAGAAATAATATAAATATAAGAAATAAAATGCATGCTCATTTAATATTATAAGCTGACTAGCAAAAAGCCAGAAAAACTGATGCTTTGAGGAAACAAGTGAAATAAAATGACAAATTATACGAATGACAGTTATTTGAAAATTCAAAAATGACCTTGACATTTAAAATTACGTCAAAATATAAACTACCTGACAAAAATACGCCATAACAAAAACATTGTCATATCCAAAACACGCCTCCGCATGTGTTAACTTGAATTTCAAATTTCAAAAATGACCTACATAAATAAAACTTATTGCAAAAAAATAAAAAATATTGGGCTGCGCATTCTGACAAACAAAATTATCCAGAGAAAAACTCTCTTATGATGTAGAATGAAAAATTAATATAAAGTAATTATAATGTTAAATAACTTATCGTATGGAAAACAATAATTTTTCTTACATGAATAACAGAAATAAATTGGCGCTTAGTGATATTAGATCAGTTGAATTCAAATGGAAATTCAACGCCATGTGCCAGTGTAAAGTGTAAATTGAAAAATTGAGCAAATTCTACAGTTACAATACCAGGCTAAGTGCCCAAAATAAAAAAATTGAAATGTTAATAATTTCAACCTTCAACTCCATATGATTGAAGAGATTTTAATGATTATGATGATATAATCGAAAGATTTGATGAAAAATGATGATATAATTGCATCTATAAAAAATACTTTGTTTAAATTGCTTTTTTTGAGCAATTCAATGGTTTTTTCCAGTCGAGAAGAACAAAATATTTAATGTTGTAAATTTTCAACTTATATAAACCTTTTGGTGGGGTTTTATATTGAAAGTCGTAAAAGTATTTGTTTACACAGCGTATTGCAGAGCAGCCACAGTAGGACTTGTTTACCAGAAAATTTACGTCCAATCGACGATCAAAAATTTGCATGAAAATTTTGGTAAACAAGCTGTAGCTTACTACTTGCCTGAACTTTTAATATATGTACAAAACTTCATCTAATATGACTTTTTTGAGCAATTCAATGAAATTTATTGTTCAGGAATAATGTAATAATTATTGTTGTAAAGTTTCGCACAGTTTGTAACTGATGAATAATACCACACAACATATGAAAATGTAAAATAGCAATATAATAAAGTGGATGATGTGAAAAGGAAATGAGTCAAAACAATGGATGTTGACCATTCTATAATTTTGAACAATTTAATACTGTGATTCCTACAGATTCTTTCAATTTATGAATGATTGTTTTCTTAAAGCACTGAAACAAAAGAATAACAATCAAATGAAGTAAAAAATATTTTTGTAAAACAAATATTTTAAAAAAATCAATTTTACATTCAAAACCATAATTTAAAGTTGTACGCTCATGAAAATAAAACGATCGCATTTTATTATTAACTTATGATATTTGCTGTTATGTATTGTTCATTTGAGTTGCTGAAAAAAAGTAACCTTCTAAATTCAGTTCTTCAGTTTAAAATCTGGGGGGCCTCATATTACAGACAAGCCCTTTACATTGCTGACCGTTCACTCTATCGTTCTCTTCTTAAGAGAGCGCAATCAAGCAAATCAACCCACAGTGGAATACGAGCACGCGGCCGTTACCACCGCCGGTTATGTTAAAATAATTTTTCTATTTATAATAAATTTCAAATATCATTTTATTATGGCCATTTATTTTTTATTTTTAATCCATATGTTTGAATACAACTAATTTAAAAGAGAAATATTTATCAAACAATGAATTTTCCAATTGAAATGAAAACGGCAGAAAGAAATTGCCTGATTTGAGCATTTCAAAGCTACCAAAATGCTGCCAGCAGTTGTGTAATCTGTGAAAATTTAAATTTACGTGCAGCATGCAAATTAAAATACTTTATCATTTACATATATGATTTTTTCCATTTTCTGCATGAAATTTATTTGAAAAGTCCTGAGAGAAGGGTGGAGTGCCCGTTTATTACCAATCTTCTTGAAGGATCATCATCATCAGTTATGATGAATGCTGCACTTGATACCCAAATCAACACATCAACCACCAGTGGAATACGAACATACGCACGTTTCCACTGCCAATGGACATAAAACATTTTTTCTATTTAAAATTAAGAGTATACAAATTATTGTCGCCATTTAATCTTTTAATTTCACCCTATTTGTTTAAAATTTTATATTTTTATTTAAATAAATACCAATTAGATCTATTACAATTCCTTTCTTTCATATTTAAAATTATTATTATCATAAAAAGCACAGTTTTGTTTTTGATAAAATCCTTTTATGAAAAAAATGTGAAATAAGTAAAACTACAGTGTCGAAATTTTTCAAAACAAAATTAATATATGCATTGCTGACTAATGTATTGTTTTAAATTAAGAAAATTATGGGAGGAAAATTTGTGGAAAACAAAAATATTTTCGTCTCCATATTAGATCATACTTCGACTATATTTTATTGAAATGCTATTCCATAGTTTCTTAGCTGAGTTTAACTCTTCTATTTTCCCTGATTACACGAAATGTTATGAATAATATTTAATTTGAAACAATTGAATTTCACTTAATTTATGCAATTTTTGAATATCAAAAAATAATTTACATTTGGTCGTATTTGTTTTAGTAATTTTAAGTGACTTTGATTTTCAAAAAAATTGATGAAATATAATACGGTTAATCTAGTTATACGTGAAGTGAATAAAAGGTGCCCGCTACCAAAAAAACGGCTTTTAAGCAACGCTGATTTGCATAGTACGCGCTAAGCGTCCTTAGATACAACACAACGCTGAATTAGATTTCCTACTGAATAATAGATTTTTATAGCACCTCAACTAAATATAAGATATAAAATATGCATCTTCTGCCAGAAGCTCATTTTCATAATTAAGTTATTTTACTTTTAATAATAATTAGTTTGCAATACATTTATTTTCTTATAAAAAATTTTAATATCCTAACAAACTGTTGTTGAACATAAACATGAAATTTCAAAGAAAACAGATTTAATGCATAATTTCGTTATGTTAAATAATCATAAATTGAATTAGTGGAATTCAAAAATAAAATGCAGCTTACAAAAATAGTCAACTTCCCACCAATTCCCCACTATACGTTTTAAACTGAAGAACTGAATTTAGAAGGTTACTTTTTTTCAGCAACTCAAATGAACAATACATAACAGCAAATATCATAAGTTAATAATAAAATGCGATCGTTTTATTTTCATGAGCGTACAACTTTAAATTATGGTTTTGAATGTAAAATTGATTTTTTTAAAATATTTGTTTTACAAAAATATTTTTTACTTCATTTGATTGTTATTCTTTTGTTTCAGTGCTTTAAAAAAACAATCATTCATAAATTGAAAGAATCTGTAGGAATCACAGTATTAAATTGTTCAAAATTATAGAATGGTCAACATCCATTGTTTTGACTCATTTCCTTTTCACATCATCCACTTTATTATATTGCTATTTTACATTTTCATATGTTGTGTGGTATTATTCATCAGTTACAAACTGTGCGAAACTTTACAACAATAATTATTACATTATTCCTGAACAATAAATTTCATTGAATTGCTCAAAAAAGTCATATTAGATGAAGTTTTGTACATATATTAAAAGTTCAGGCAAGTAGTAAGCTACAGCTTGTTTACCAAAATTTTCATGCAAATTTTTGATCGTCGATTGGACGTAAATTTTCTGGTAAACAAGTCCTACTGTGGCTGCTCTGCAATACGCTGTGTAAACAAATACTTTTACGACTTTCAATATAAAACCCCACCAAAAGGTTTATATAAGTTGAAAATTTACAACATTAAATATTTTGTTCTTCTCGACTGGAAAAAACCATTGAATTGCTCAAAAAAAGCAATTTAAACAAAGTATTTTTTATAGATGCAATTATATCATCATTTTTCATCAAATCTTTCGATTATATCATCATAATCATTAAAATCTCTTCAATCATATGGAGTTGAAGGTTGAAATTATTAACATTTCAATTTTTTTATTTTGGGCACTTAGCCTGGTATTGTAACTGTAGAATTTGCTCAATTTTTCAATTTACACTTTACACTGGCACATGGCGTTGAATTTCCATTTGAATTCAACTGATCTAATATCACTAAGCGCCAATTTATTTCTGTTATTCATGTAAGAAAAATTATTGTTTTCCATACGATAAGTTATTTAACATTATAATTACTTTATATTAATTTTTCATTCTACATCATAAGAGAGTTTTTCTCTGGATAATTTTGTTTGTCAGAATGCGCAGCCCAATATTTTTTATTTTTTTGCAATAAGTTTTATTTATGTAGGTCATTTTTGAAATTTGAAATTCAAGTTAACACATGCGGAGGCGTGTTTTGGATATGACAATGTTTTGTTATGGCGTATTTTTGTCAGGTAGTTTATATTTTGACGTAATTTTAAATGTCAAGGTCATTTTTGAATTTTCAAATAACTGTCATTCGTATAATTTGTCATTTTATTTCACTTGTTTCCTCAAAGCATCAGTTTTTCTGGCTTTTTGCTAGTCAGCTTATAATATTAAATGAGCATGCATTTTATTTCTTATATTTATATTATTTCTATTACTTAAAATATGCGTGATAATAAAGATCAAATGAGAGTTTCTGTAATAAGAAGTGTTTATATGTTTGGCAAAGCTACAATTAAATTTTCTTTTCAAACAGAGTGCATTAGTTAAGTAAATAAACGCAATGAAAAATATGCACTAGTCTCATTTATCAGCAGAAATGAATAAAATAAAAATTTGCATGCGAGGTCGTTCTCCTTATTCACATATTGGAAATAATTTTAGTTTGAGGCCGTCCGTGGATAGAAGCACTGCGTTTCAATTGGAAAATTAACTGAAGACCAACAATATCAAATGCCAAACACTAGATTTGATTTTTATTCATTATTATTTTTTGGAATAATTTTTGAAAAATAATATTTCAATGAACATCCAAACAGTATGAATTCTGATGAACCACCTTAAATTTGCATACGTTTTGTATTATTACATCTTATTTTTCCATTTTTTTACCGTTTACGTGTTTGTTATCCTTATTTTTCAATAAAAAGTGCTTACTATGAATCTGTTGTTTCGAGTTGCGGTATTTTTATCTAATTAATTTACAATTAAAATGCATTACAACACATTGTATTTTACATACTAGCCTGGTAGTGTGTCGCTTCGCATTTCGTCCAACATTTGCCCGCGTAGTCTCTTTTCGCTCACGCCAAACATGATTGGTAGGTACAGAATTTTCAATTGCTCCATGGTCTCTTTTCGCTCACGCCGAGCATGATTGCTTGGCACGGAATTTTTTAATTGCTCGATGGAGTCTCTTTTAGCTCACGCCAGCCGTTATTTACAAACGAGACTCATTCAATGAAACTGGCTATGAGAAGAGCGCATAGGTCAGTAGATCTGCCGCTCACATTACTGTGATACATTACACTCAATATTACTGTACATTCTGATGAGCCACCTGAAATTTGCATACTACTTGTATTATTACAACTTATTTTTACATTTTTTTACCGTTTACGTGTTTGTTATCCTTATTTTTCAATAAAAAGTGCTTTCTATGAATCTGTGTTTCGAGTTGCGTGATTTTACCTAATTAATGTACAATTAAAATTTATTACAACTCAATTGTATTTACATTGCTTTTTTTACATACTAGCCTGGTGGTGTGTCCTTCGCATTTTGTCCAACATTTGCACTCGTAGTCTCTTTTCGCTCACGCCAAACGTGATTGGTAGATGCAGAATTTTCAATTGCCTGATGGTCTCTTTTAGCTCACGCCAGCCGTTATTTACAAACGAGATTCGTCTAATTAATAAATCGTCTAATAAAGACTCGTCTGTTTTTCAATAAAAAGTGCTTTCTGTGAAGCTGTTATTTCGAGTTGCGTGATTTTACCTAATCAATTTACAATTAAAATGCATTATAACTCATATTGTTTTTTATCATTGCTTTTTAAGCATCCTAATTATTTTTGAATTATCCATGAAAACAGAAAAAAACATGCAATTAATCTGAGTTTTCAGGTGATGTCATTTAACTCATTTAGCAGCAAATTAATGCATTCAATTTTGCATTTACATTCGGAATTTTAATGAATTCTAATACCTACATCACCACAGATACATACGAATTCATTTGGAGAAACGACCACCAAACACACAATGGACAGGGTCATTGTGTAATGAGAAGTGTTTATATGTTTCGCAAAGCTCCAATTAAATTTTCTCCACAAACAGAGAGCATTAAGTAAATAAAGAGCAATGAAAAATGTACAGTAGCCATATTTATCAGCAGAAATGAATAAAATAAAAATTTGCATGCGAGGTCGTTGGCTTTGTTGACCTAATAGAAATCATTTCAGTTTGAGGCCGTCCGTGGATGGTAGCTCAGCGTTTTGATTGGAAAATTGACTGAAGACAAACATTGAATCCAAACACTCTTTTTGCTTTTTATTTATTATTATTTTTTGGAATAATTTCTGAAAAATAATTTTTCAATCAACATCCAAAGGCAATGAACATTAACGATGAGAAGATGACGAATTAGCAGTAAGTGGCAGTTTTTTCATTTTTAAGTCTTAATCAGTTAACAATATAATTGAGAATCGATATTGAGCATAATTTCGCAACATATTGTATGAAGAATTCTCAAAATCAGATAATAGGTGACATAATAAACCCCAAATTTCCGTACAATTAAGATTCATTAAATACACCTTGTACGCATTGCTTATCTATTATTAAAATATGGTCTTTCGAAAATCACCTTTGCAATAGCTATCATGTACTTTCAATTGACCATAAGCAAGCTTTAGCCCGAAAATTGTTCCCTTAAAATTAGCTTTATTCGAGCTGGTTGGTTTGCCGACTTAAGAAAATATTCATACATACGTAAGTGTGTTTTGTCTAAATGAATTTTGTTTTGTTATGGCGTTTTTTGTCAGATAGTTTATATTTTGACTGAATTGTAAACGTCAAGGTCATTTTTAAATTTTCAAATAGTCCTTTCCTTATTGATAGAATTTAGCAGTGCATTTCTTCTGCTCATATTATGGCTTACGTTAGACTTTATCCTCAGCCAAAAGTTCTAACGCACTAAGAACCGGTTTCTAACGCTGCATTATGCAAATAACTATCGCTCTAACGCTGCCTTATCATCAGTAAGGGTGCGTTTGTTTGTTTAATTTACTTGGCGATTGGTAGCATCGTTGAACGTTCTCTCAGTTCATTACGGGCGTAAAGTAGCTGCTGAAGGCTGTTTCAAATTTACAGACAAGTATTACACTTTTCTGCTTGTTATTTTTTTAAACTTTGTTTACTCATTTTGTAAACAATTATTTTTTAAGTAGATAGCATTTAATTATTATATTTGTTGTAAATCTGTTTTGTGATAAAGTGAGGATAGTTTTGATTTAATATCATTATTACAGGTTTAATGAATGGAGCAAAGAAAATGTGAAAACACGGACGACACGAAGCAGAACAAGAGAAGAGAAGAGGTAAATGCGATTTCTTGTGATTCTGTGAAGCAGGGATAAGCATACTTCGAAAGGTGAAGTTATTCTTAGTTTAATGAAATTACGCAAGTTTGTAGTATTTAATATATGAGTGAGATATTTTTCACAGTAATACTGTTCTTTTTGATTTTCATATTAAGATTAACTATGACTTCATCTTTAGAAAGTTTGAAAATTAATTATTTTCACTATAAATTATTTTTTCAGATTTCGTAGCATCAGAGACATTCGGTAAATTACATCTTTTGTTAGATTAACTTTATTTGTCAGCATATGCAGCGAGTGTGCTTATATTTTAGTGAAAACATTTTGCGATGAGTTCCATTTATGTAGGTCATTCGCTGTGGTTGAGGTTTCAATTTTCCTAATTTCAAAGCGTTCGGTTAGAATTAATTCCTCGTCCAGAAAATTTTCCAATCAACTCAAACCGGTTTCTAGCGCAGCTTTATGCAAATAAGGGTCGTTTGAAAATTGCTTTATCCTCAATCAGTAATGGTGCGCTTGTTTGTTTTACTTGCGTGGCAAGTAACAGCATCGTCAAACGTCAAACTGCGTTAAGTAACTACTGAAGACGGTTTTTAATTGTTTAAGTATTCAAAGTTTTCTCCCAGTTACCTTTTTTTTGAAACTCTCTTATATAATCATTTTGCGATGTCACAATTATAATATAACTTCTTTCATTTCCAAATTCTTTGTTCAATTTTTTCATTCCACTGTGTAATAAAGTGCGAAAAGTTTTGATTTAACATTTACCATTCTTACAGATATGACAACTGAAGAAAAGAAAAAGTGAAAACGCGGACGACACGAAGCAGATCGAGAGACGACGACGACGACAAGCAGATCGAGGACCACACGAAGCAGATCGAGACCACGAAGCAGAACAAGAGAAGACAAAGTTCCTGGGACCCCAATTCTGTAGGTCTGGGATTGGGATACTTCGAAAGGGCGAAGTTATCCCATAGTTGTAATTAAGTTAACGACCAACCTACATGGCTGAGTTTTGAATTAATGCAGTACTTGGTCTTTCACGCAGCAAAATTTATGTATGCAACTGCTTTCATGTGTCGAAATAATTTTTGATTTTCGTTCATTTTGTAATTTTTGTTTTTCTTTTTTACATATTTTAATTTTGTGCCATTTCCAAAGCAAATTATTTTTATTTATTTTTCAATTTTTCTCATTCATTCAAACTTTATTTTTCCTCACTTTATTCATTTTTTGAATTTTCAATTTCTCCCATTATTTTTTTTGATCCTTTTTTATTTTCACGTTTTTTCCTTCTCTTCATTGTACATTTGCATGTTTTTTTTCAATTTATTTCTCCAAATATTTTTTCTCGATTCTTCTATTTTGAGTTTGACTTTGTAAAATCTCTGACACATGAAAGCATTGCATACAAATAAGTAAACACGTAACAAACCATGGAAAAATAATGCACATGGAAAAGAAAGAAGACAAGTGGAGAAAGCCAAGATCGGTGAAAGGTTGTGGATAGGTTCGATCGAATCGTTTGTTGGTCAATTGCGTTCGTTGGTCAATTCCGTTCGTTGGTCAATTCCATTCGTTGGTCAAGAGAGGTAAGTATAGGCACGTTGGAGAAGATAGATACGATTTGGCAAAGTCGAGTGTGGAAAGCTTCTTCATTACAAAGACACAATACACAGACGTAACAAAAGACCAATACTGCGTTATTTCTTAACGATGATGCTCATGTAGGATTAGTTAAAAAGGGAAAAATCATGTTTGCCATTACTAGTTGCCAGCCAGCAATATTAATTAGTTTATAGGAACAAAAACAAAACAGTTAAAATGGGGGAAAATGAAATAATACACGTAACACACGTAAATTAATAATCTATTTAAAAGTAAGAAAAAAAAATTTTATTTTAATATAAATCAAGAACAATGCAACAACAACAACAATTCTTTATTAATGAAAAAGTTTATTTTTCAAAAAAATATAAATGTGCAATGTAATACAAACAAACAGATAAAGTCTGGCATAATTGAGTTCTGCGAAATGGCAAACATGCCGGAAATGGGACTTGAAATATTTAATGCAGGTGGAGGATGGAGAGACCAAAAATGGGCCCCATCCTGGAGCGTGAAGCTCCCCTCCCTTAGACAAGGGAGAGTGCAAACTCTTCCTTGCTCTTTGGGCAGGCAGAGCGCACGCTCCTCTTCCCTGGAGCGGGAAAGCCTAGGCTTTCCGCGCTGAAGAGGCGGGTGAGACTTAGTTGTTTCACCTGCCTCAGATGTGCGGGGAGTTTAGTGCTTTTCCCCGCTCCAAGGGGAGGGAGATTGTGCGTTTTGTCTGCCCAACAGAGTGGGGAGATTTTGCATTTTTCCTTGTCTGCAGGGGAGGGAGATTTGCGCTTTCCATGAAAAAATCGTGAGGGTGGGGGAGATTTCGCGTTTTCGTCGATTCAGGGGGGGAAGGTTGCTTTTTTTGTGAATTTTTTTTTAAAAAAAGTTTTCGGTTACGGTGGGGGCCTGCCTTTCCGGTCAGCCCGACCGCCCCCGCGCCGCCCCCCACCCTCCTGCCCCGGGGACCCCCACGGCATCATCGCCTCCTAGCCCACATGCTGGCCTCACGATTTTGGCCGAGATGACCTTGGGTGGACCCATCTGATCCACCCTCGACGGACCAGATGGCCATTCTGATCCGCCGAAGACGTAGCTTCCGCACCAGATGGCGTGCGCTGCCACGCAAATGTGAATCGTCTCGCAAGCGTAAATCGTAAGCCTTGCAACCTCATGCACATCGACTGCCGTCACACCTGACACTCAATATTAATGTACTGTCCTGCAGAGCCAACTCATGTTTGCATACTTACCGTATGATTTACAACTCATCATTATTGATTTAATCTATTATGCCTACTTATCTTTTCAAATAAAACTGACTACTGTAAGTTGCTGTTTTTTGCATTCCATTTAAAACATTCTAATTAACTATTAAAAAACCCTGCTAAAATATGTAGTTACGAGTGACGTTATTATACCTAATTGGAAAATATTATGACCCACTTTTGTGTTTACATTGTATGTTAATCATTTATTAAAAAACTCTCACAGCTGAAATATGTTGTTACGAGTGACGTTATTTAACCTAATTAAAAATTAAAATATTCAGCGTTGTATTTACGTTGCATTTTAAAATATCTAATTAGCATATTAAAATTAATCTCATATTTAATGCTGTTTTCCTACATGTTACGGATTAATAACATTCTATTTATAGAAGATTACTTCCTATTTATGAAGAGATTAAACTCGTTGCACCTTGTCTAAGCTAATTGTTTATTTCATTTATACGAAGTTTACTTTTGCCATTACCTAATTAAAGGAGACCCCGATTAACATTTTTATAAGTAAAAAATTTATATTCAAACAATAGTTGATTCACCAATAATTAATAAATAAAATGATGCTAATTTAATGATTACCATATTACATCCCTTTAAACTGTTTACATTACACTGTTTTAAAGTTGAAATCTACTTTGACATTACATTCTTTAAAGTAAAAAACTGATTTAAACTGAAATATATTATTATCAGCACAAAATTAATGAATAATTAAGATCTTTTATATGATGAAACGTAAATAAAAAACTGGTTAACTTTTCTACTTTAAAACAGTGTAATGTAAACAAAAACTGAATTTGCTCAATTATTAAATGAATGAACATTATATTTTATATATCATTTAAGCCCCTAAATGAATAAATTAATGTATAAATTTTTAACAAATTTAATCTACTTAGCATGATTAAAAGGGGAAACTCTCGATGGAGATTAATTTCAAATGTAAAATGCCTAAACTGATGAAAGGTGCAACGCCAAATGAACTAGTTAAAAGGTGTGACGGCAGATCTGATGTCAATCATTGGATCAAGTCGACCAGAGCCAGCGAGACAATAACACAAAAGCATAGCGACGCTTACCGTTCCTCTTGGGGAGTAACGATCACCACTAGATTGGCACTGAAACAGAGTCTCAGCACTACGTCAATTGCGAATTTGCATAACTGCCTCTAGGACAGATACGTCTTACGAATTCACATAGGTGTTGAAATCCCATTGCACAAGATTTCAAACAGCGTCCATTTCCAC
>LKDY01000502.1:0-41675 GCA_002221485.1 Trichinella murrelli | reverse complement strand
TCATTACGCTTTTACTACACTAAAGGCAATGTGATATGCTATTTAAATTGTAGACTGCACATGTACAACTTTTCACATTATGCGCTCTATGGTCAGCTATTCATTATATTCATGTGATGGGCATCAGGCAAGCAGCGTTTTTAATTCTTCTCCTTCAAATCATCTGTGATTCAAATAAGTTATGCTTCATATTTGATGTCATGTTATCTGCAAGTATGTTATATTTGTACATCTTCATCAATATGCCAACTTATAACTATCAGATTTCTATTTCTTTTACTGACATTCATTCTATGCTTGCATGTTAGAGCGAAATTCATTTACAGTAATAGGCATGAAAAATGGAATTTCTTTTGGAAATTCTTCGGCGAATGTTTGAAATAAAATTACATTGTTCATTAATTAATTTCTTCCTATACTCCTTAAAAGCTATTTATTGTCCGCCTAAAGCTTTTATGGTAACATAGAATATTACGCATGGAGTGGAGTATCAAGAATAACAATTTCAATCTTTTTCCTACTAATCGAATTACTAATATACTAATTGAACTTGATGGAATAAATTTTCATACTATTTGCATTGTTCAGCACTTTAGATAACAGTGTGTGATAGAAATATTTAAATTCATGTGATTTTTTAATTTCTAATTTCTAATTAATTTTCCAGATTAGTATGTGTAGGAAATGCATACGTAGCTCTGACAGAAAGAAAGACATAGACATGTAAGTAAATGACATTGTTTTACCTGTATTTCACTCATTTTCAAATTTTGAAAATTTAGACAAACACATAACATTCAAGACTGACTATTTTCCATCAAATAAATTATGGTATGTGTACAATATCGTTGATAGGGGTCTTAGACAGCCCCTCCCTCATTGGAAAAATTTTGTGCAACTCTCACTAATACCAACTTGCAATGCATCAGACAAGTGTTAATCTGAAATAATTGATAATCTACAGTTCACTAGCAACTTAACAGTAGCCTCATTTCTACGATTGATGAAAGCAGAAGATATAGATATTGCAAAAACAATGCAGACACTCGCGTATTCATTATTACAGAAAAGTGCACCACTTACAACACTATGGCCAAATAGCAACACGGCAGTAAATGCGTTTGCAATCATGCAGTGTTTGGTTTCCGCTTCAAGTTTTCCATTTGGTCTCAGAAGTTGAAGATACAAAAAAAGCTTACAAAAATCACTGTTTGAGTTTGTGCATTACTAAGTCTTCTGATTTTGAAGCCATTCGCAACTGTTATGAAGTGATTTGAGAGGTCAGTTTGTTTTTCAAGAGATCCTTCAGAGAACCTACAGCGCTTAAAACTTCAGAAAAGGTGTCTGCGGAAGGAAGGCTTAAGAACCAAAAATACGGCCACCTTGACATGCTTTGTGGAACGAGGTGGGTCATTTGTACCGTACATTAGTAGAGGCTGTGCAGCATATTATTGGGTGGAAACAACAGCGCTGCCTCTTAAGCAGAGCAGTTATGAGTTGCAGCATTTCGAGGCAGTTTTGTTATTTTGTTGGCGGCTCTTAACAAAGTGCTTTCGTTAATTTTGCTGCTTCCAAAAATTTTCCAGGACTCTTGGCTTGGATCTATAGCGATGTTGTGAAAAGGGAATTCTAGAAGAATGGCGTAGGAAATCAGCGGAGTGTTTTCGTGGGATTTAGGATGCAGCTTAAACGCTGTATGGTGATTTATACCCCTCCCTCGAAATATATTCAAGCAGATGAGCAGAACTAACATTCAAAATAAAAACATGTCGACTGATGGTGTGAACACCTTTATGCAGAACGTTATTCAGTACTTCTACTAGTAATTTATTGAACACTTCAATAATGCTATGCGATTAAATGCCCTTATACCTCGATTTTGATCAGTATGATAAGTCCATTAAAAAATTCCATGGTCACCTATTAAAAATATATCGACAACTAAAGTAAGGTATTCAAGTGTGAAATTACACGCAGGAAATGAAAATGGGAAAGCGTACTTCTTTAAGATTGCCAATCAATGGGCTTGATGCTCTAGCATTGTACCCAAAAAGTTATTACCTGAACGTGTCCTTACCCCTACAGATTTCCGCCTCAGCGACCGCAGAACGAAGCTATACTGCACAGAAACGTGTTGAAATTATTTCCTGACTACCATGACAAAAGAACGACTGAGCGAACTAATGCGTACATTCCTTCTGACTTTTCCATTCATATGGACCGCGTATATTCAAATTCTGTTTCATTTGGAATCGAAACGTGTCGTTCATTTGAAATGAAATTGAAATAATAAATTTGCAAGTTATTCTATCACGTGATTGAGATTATAATTTTGTTTAAATGGAAAAACCGCACTATTTTGTTCATCGAAGACAGTCGTGTAAAATAACACGTAAATGATAAATCTCGTATATACTATGTCCGCTCTTTTCCATAAATCAAATGCCTCTGTATATTTGAAATTAAATGAAGGAATATAATATCCTCTTACAATGCCATAAATACGCACGTTTGTTTTCATTTCTGCTCCATAATTGATTTTCTGCTGGTAAAGTGTTGTTCGACGGCACAAGATTTCAGAAGGCATGATATTTTACCCTGCATTATCCTCAACATTTGTAAGTACTACTCATCGCGCCATTTCAGAGCACATTCAGATGGTTATAATACCAGGTAAGTAAGAATCAGAAAATCAGAGAAAACAGCTAAGAGCAACATTTTCTGCAGCAATTTTTATAAAAAATCGAATAAACGAGGCTATGAGGGAAGAGGTTGGAGGAGTGAGTGGTGGGTGAATGTCAGAGTTCAGAGTACAGAGATGAAATCGATGTAGGCGGTGGAGAAGTTGGAGAAGAGGCTGTTAGTGTTAGATATGAAACAAACAGGCTAGCTGGACGAATGAAATGCGTCATAGTGACAGCCAATGCGCCGTGCGTTAGAAATTTGCATATGATAAAGTAGGCAGAGTTTGTTGGAAAAACAGGCGCAAAATAAGGAAGCCATGGAAGGAAAGTGTACTTGTGGGGGTTACTGGAAAATTGTATCTGCTAATCAAGTTGACTATATTGTTGGGTATACGCGGGAAAGCGAAGCATGGCAGAAAATCATCGGACATCTCCTTGTGCTGAAACCAGCAAAAAAGGCAAGAAAACACAAACAATATTAAAATATATCTAGAATTCAGGTATGAATTATAAAGCTGCAAATTAAAAGTATACGTAAATCTGCAGCTATTAATCATACTGTTGGCAGCCGGTACAGTCTGCGCCTCAGCTTCAATGTTGTCAGTGGAATAAAGACAAGTTTCATTTAATGACGTAATTCTTTCAGATAATTTTACCCTTACATGAGAGCAGAATACAAAGAATTGAAAGAAAATAAAGTAGAGAAAATGAAAAAAAAGTAAAAAATTCTTTTACTATAAAAATAATAAATATTAAAAATACAAATATTAAATAAAAATAGAAACAAACTTCAAAATAAAATCACGAAAAATAATTAATAAAAAATACAGTACTATACATTATTTGAATTGCCAAATTACTGATAAGAAGGTAAACAAGTAATAGACAAATGAGAGAAAAGCAAACATTGTATCCATCGTTATAATTTCATTTCATTGATGTTCGATTAATGGTAGCAGTGGGTAGCCAAGGCGCTAGTGCAATCTGCATTCAGGTGAAAATTTATTACTGAAACTTATTTTCCTGATGTTTTCCCATTAATGCATGTATATTTAAGCATCTTAACATTTTTCATTTTGAAAATGCGTAAAACTTAAAATACTTTTTAAAGAATAATTCTCAATTACATATAGTTAAACGATGAAGTTCTTGAAAAAATCCACATTTCAATACACTATTTTCCTTATTCATCTAAATTTAATTGCACGAGACGATAAAGTTTTCAATTTTCAGTTGTTCATGGCTTTCATGGTTCATTTTGAACTGTGCAGGTCGAATATCACTAAGCGCATAGTGTTTTCTATTATGCAGGACAGAAAAATACCGTTTTCATACAGAAATTATTTATTTTTATTATCAATCTACATTGTTTTTGAAACTTTACATCATGAAAGCATTAGATAAAACAAAATTTTTATATAGTGAATTTTGCTTGTCAGGGGTCGCAACCAGCGTGCAAACTCATTGTTTATATTATGTTGAGATTCTGTTCTTATTCATCTCTGTGTAGCATATCCAACTTACCTAAGCCGACTTATACGGCTGAGAGCGCAGTGTCTGACTTTTACGCTTTCATATTAGCCATTCACAAGGTATATTGACTTTGTAAACTAAAAGCAGCGTTGAACGATATTTGCCCAGTTCATTTGTGCATTGTGCAATGACGAAGGCATGTTCTTAGATATAGAAAATGTTATCTTTTCAAACAAAGGCGTGGTGCAGTTTCAACTAAAATTAGCATGCAATTTCAATTTGTTTGCTTATGAGCTTATGCGTGACCTGCATAATATTTGTTCAACGAAATGAAAATTCGTTTCATACATGTTAATCTATAGAAATGAACTTTATGTAAATTTTCCTGTGGCTACTATTAGTTGCTCTAGAAATTCATTTCAAATGATTGTAGGCGAACGAGGTGCGGCGAACGAACGAAGGCGCTTTCAATGCAATGACAGACGAAGAAGAACAATAAAAACGGCTTTGTTTTTTATTTATTATAACATTATTTCATTAAATTAATTCTTCTACATTTAGATACAGAAGAATAGAAGATAAAAGAAGACATCACAAAGACAAGGGTAAGTTAGGTAAGTATAATTCTTTGAGTTAGACTAATTAGCTAAAGATCACTGAGAAGTTCTTGAGTCTGTAATCTATATAAAATCCAGCTGTAAGTTATCAAGCATTTAATTCAGAAATTTGTTAATTAGAGTAATTGGATGTAGATCATGAGTATTACTTTAATAAATTTGAGTGGCTTTCCGCATTTGAACGTTTTCATGTCCCATGCCTTGTCGAGTTGAGTTTAGGGTTCATTTGCGGAAAGTGAAATGGTCGATCATTTCAAAGGACAATTTTTGAGCATAGTGAGTTTTTAGCACTGCTATAGTTTGAGTATTAGAATAAGTAAATGTTTGAGAATAGCAGTGCAAGGATAGGAGGAATGGTGAGATAGGGTGGTTTGCAGGAGTTCGACGGGTTACACTGCACGACGCGACCCTAACCATCTCAAATGATCAAAGTCCATATTTTCACAGCTCACCATTTCCTCTCCGGTTGCGGTACCAGGGGCCTGCCGCCTTGCTCGGATCCCAGCAATGGGAGCTCAAGCAAGGTTTTTTTTCAGCTCGACCGCCCCGCGCGCCCCCCGCCCTCCTGCCCGTTAACGGGGACCTCCACGTGCGGAGTCTCCTAGTCCCGTGCTGGCCAGAGACCGGTTTTAAAGAGATGACCATGTCCATTTGTGTGGAAATGGACGCTGTTTGAAATCTTGTGCAATGGGATTTCAACACCTATGTGAATTCGTAAGACGTATCTGTCCTAGAGGCAGTTATGCAAATTCGCAATTGACGTAGTGCTGAGACTCTGTTTCAGTGCCAATCTAGTGGTGATCGTTACTCCCAAAGAGGAACGGTAAGCGTCGCTATGCTTTTGTGTTATTGTCTCGCTGGCTCTGGTCGACTTGATCCAATGATTGACATCAGATCTGCCGTCACACCTTTTAACTAGTTCATTTGGCGTTGCACCTTTCATCAGTTTAGGCATTTTACATTTGAAATTAATCTCCATCGAGAGTTTCCCCTTTTAATCATGCTAAGTAGATTAAATTTGTTAAAAATTTATACATTAATTTATTCATTTAGGGGCTTAAATGATATATAAAATATAATGTTCATTCATTTAATAATTGAGCAAATTCAGTTTTTGTTTACATTACACTGTTTTAAAGTAGAAAAGTTAACCAGTTTTTTATTTACGTTTCATCATATAAAAGATCTTAATTATTCATTAATTTTGTGCTGATAATAATATATTTCAGTTTAAATCAGTTTTTTACTTTAAAGAATGTAATGTCAAAGTAGATTTCAACTTTAAAACAGTGTAATGTAAACAGTTTAAAGGGATGTAATATGGTAATCATTAAATTAGCATCATTTTATTTATTAATTATTGGTGAATCAACTATTGTTTGAATATAAATTTTTTACTTATAAAAATGTTAATCGGGTCTCCTTTATTAGGTAATGGCAAAAGTAAACTTCGTATAAATGAATAAACAATTAGCTTAGACAAGGTGCAACGAGTTTAATCTCTTCATAAATAGGAAGTAATCTTCTATAATAGAATGTTTAATCCGTAACATGTAGGAAAACAGCATTAAATATGAGATTAATTTTAATATGCTAATTAGATATTTTAAATGCAAAAATACAAACGAATATTTTAATTTTTAATTAGGTTAAATAACGTCACTCGTAACAACATATTTCAGCTGTGAGAGTTTTTTAATAAATGATTAACATACAATGTAAACACAAAAGTGGGTCATAATATTTTCCAATTAGGTATAATAACGTCACTCGTAACTACATATTTTAGCAGGGTTTTTTAATAGTTAATTAGAATGTTTTAAATGGAATGCAAAAAACAGCAACTTACAGTAGTCAGTTTTATTTGAAAAGATAAGTAGGCATAATAGATTAAATCAATAATGATGAGTTGTAAATCATACGGTAAGTATGCAAACATGAGTTGGCTCTGCAGGACAGTACATTAATATTGAGTGTCAGGTGTGACGGCAGTCGATGTGCATGAGGTTGCAAGGCTTACGATTTACGCTTGCGAGACGATTCACATTTGCGTGGCAGCGCACGCCATCTGGTGCGGAAGCTACGTCTTCGGCGGATCAGAATGGCCATCTGGTCCGTCGAGGGTGGATCAGATGGGTCCACCCAAGGTCATCTCGGCCAAAATCGTGAGGCATGTGGGCTAGGAGGCGATGATGCCGTGGGGGTCCCCGGGGCAGGAGGGTGGGGGCGGCGCGGGGGCGGTCGGGCTGACCGGAAAGGCAGGCCCCACCGTAACCGAAAACTTTTTTTAAAAAAAAATTCACAAAAAAAGCAACCTTCCCCCGCTGAATCGACGAAAACGCGAAATCTCCCCCACCCTCACGATTTTTCATGGAAAGCGCAAATCTCCCCTCCCTGCAGACAAGGAAAAATGCAAAATCTCCCCCACTCTGTTGGGCAGACAAAACGCACAATCTCCCCTCCCCTTGGAGCGGGGAAAAGCACTAAACTCCCCGCACATCTGAGGCAGGTGAAACAACTAAGTCTCACCCGCCTCTTCAGCGCGGAAAGCCTAGCTTTCCCGCTCCAGGGAAGAGGAGCGTGCGCTCTGCCTGCCCAAAGAGCAAGGAAGAGTTTGCACTCTCCTGTCTAAGGGAGGGAGCTTCACGCTCCAGGATGGGGCCCATTTTTGGTCTCTCCATCCTCCACCTGCATTAAATATTTCATCCCATTTCCGGCATGTTGCCATTTCGCAGAACTCAATTATGCCAGACTTTATCTGTTTGTTTGTATTACATTGCACATTTATATTTTTTTGAAAATAAACTTTTTCATTATAAAGAATTGTTGTTGTTGTTGCATTGTTCTTGATTTATATTAAAATAAAATTTTTTTTTCTTACTTTTAAATAGATTATTAATTTACGTGTGTTACGTGTATTATTTCATTTTCCCCCATTTTAACTGTTTTGTTTTTGTTCCTATAAACTAATTAATATTGCTGGCTGGCAACTAGTAATGGCAAACATGATTTTCCCCATTTTAACTAATCCTACATGAGCATCATCGTTAAGAAATAACGCAGTATTGGTCTTTTGTTACGTCTGTGTATTGTGTCTTTGTTTTTGTAATGAAGAAGCTTTCCACACTTGACATCGCCAAATCGTATCTTCTCCAACGTGCCTACATACTTACCTCACTTGACCAACGAACGGAATTGACCAACGAACGGAATTGACCAACGAACGGAATTGACCAACAAACGATTCGATCCAACCTATCCACAACCTTTCACCGATCTTGGCTTTCTCCACTTGTCTTCTTTCTTTTCCATGTGCATTATTTTTCCATGGTTTGTTACGTGTTTACTTATTTGTATGCAATGCTTTCATGTGTCAGAGATTTTACAAAGTCAAACTCAAATAGAAAATCGAGAAAAAATATTTGGAGAAATAAATTGAAAAAAAACATGCAAATGTACAATGAAGAGAAGGAAAAAACGTGAAAATAAAAAAGGATCAAAAAAAATAATGGGAGAAATTGGAAAATTCAAAAAATGAATAAAGTGAGGAAAAATAAAGTTGAATGAATGAGAAAAAATTGAAAAATAAAATAAAAATAATTTGCTTTGGAAATGCACAAAATTAAAATATGTAAAAAAGAAAACAAAAATTACAAATGAACGAAAATCAAAATTATTTCGACACATGAAAGCAGTTGCATACATAAATTTTGCTGCGTGAAAGACCAAGTACTGCATTAATTCAAAACTCAGCCATGTAGGTTGGTCGTTAACTTAATTACAACTATGGGATAACTTCGCCCTTTCGAAGTATCCCAATCCCAGACCTACAGAATTGGGGTCCCAGGAACTTTGTCTTCTCTTGTTCTGCTTCGTGTGGTCCTCGATCTGCTTCGTGTGGTCCTCGATCTGCTTCGTGTGGTCCTCGATCTGCTTCGTGTCGTCCGCGTTTTCACTTCTTCTTTTCTTCATTGGTCATATCTGTAAGAATGGTAAATGTTAAATCAAAACTTTTCGCACTTTATTACACAGTGGAATGAAAAATTGAACAAAGAATTTGGAAATGAAAGAAGTTATATTATAAATTGTGACATCGCAAAATGATTATATAAAGAGAGTTTCAAAAAAAAGGTAACTGGGAGAAAACTTTGAATACTTAAACAATTAAAAACCGTCTTCAGTAGTTACTTAACGCAGTTTGACGTTTGACGATGCTGTTACTTGCCACGCAAGTAAAACAAACAAGCGCACCATTACTGATTGAGGATAAAGCAATTTTCAAACGACCCTTATTTGCATAAAGCTGCGCTAGAAACCGGTTTGAGTTGATTGGAAAATTTTCTGGACGAGGAATTAATTCTAACCGAACGCTTTGAAATTAGGAAAATTGAAACCTCAACCACAGCGAATGACCTACATAAATGGAACTCATCGCAAAATGTTTTCACTAAAATATAAGCACACTCGCTGCATATGCTGACAAATAAAGTTAATCTAACAAAAGATGTAATTTACCGAATGTCTCTGATGCTACGAAATCTGAAAAAATAATTTATAGTGAAAATAATTAATTTTCAAACTTTCTAAAGATGAAGTCATAGTTAATCTTAATATGAAAATCAAAAAGAACAGTATTACTGTGAAAAATATCTCACTCATATATTAAATACTACAAACTTGCGTAATTTCATTAAACTAAAGAATAACTTCACCCTTTCGAAGTATGCTTATCCCTGCTTCACAGAATCACAAGAAATCGCATTTACCTCTTCTCTTCTCTTGTTCTGCTTCGTGTCGTCCGTGTTTTCACATTTTCTTTGCTCCATTCATTAAACCTGTAATAATGATATTAAATCAAAACTATCCTCACTTTATCACAAAACAGATTTACAACAAATATAATAATTAAATGCTATCTACTTAAAAAATAATTGTTTACAAAATGAGTAAACAAAGTTTAAAAAAATAACAAGCAGAAAAGTGTAATACTTGTCTGTAAATTTGAAACAGCCTTCAGCAGCTACTTACGCCCGTAATGAACTGAGAGAACGTTCAACGATGCTACCAATCGCCAAGTAAATTAAACAAACAAACGCACCCTTACTGATGATAAGGCAGCGTTAGAGCGATAGTTATTTGCATAATGCAGCGTTAGAAACCGGTTCTTAGTGCGTTAGAACTTTTGGCTGAGGATAAAGTCTAACGTAAGCCATAATATGAGCAGAAGAAATGCACTGCTAAATTCTATCAATAAGGAAAGGACTATTTGAAAATTTAAAAATGACCTTGACGTTTACAATTCAGTCAAAATATAAACTATCTGACAAAAAACGCCATAACAAAACAAAATTCATTTAGACAAAACACACTTACGTATGTATGAATATTTTCTTAAGTCGGAAAACCAACTAGCTCAAATAAAGCTAATTTTAAGGGAACAATTTTCGGGCTAAAGCTTGCTTATGGTCAATTGAAAGTACATGATAGCTATTGCAAAGGTGATTTTCGAAAGACCATATTTTAATAATAGATAAGCAATGCGTACAAGGTGTATTTAATGAATCTTAATTGTACGGAAATTTGGGGTTTATTATGTCACCTATTATCTGATTTTGAGAATTCTTCATACAATATGTTGCGAAATTATGCTCAATATCGATTCTCAATTATATTGTTAACTGATTAAGACTTAAAAATGAAAAAACTGCCACTTACTGCTAATTCGTCATCTTCTCATCGTTAATGTTCATTGCCTTTGGATGTTGATTGAAAAATTATTTTTCAGAAATTATTCCAAAAAATAATAATAAATAAAAAGCAAAAAGAGTGTTTGGATTCAATGTTTGTCTTCAGTCAATTTTCCAATCAAAACGCTGAGCTACCATCCACGGACGGCCTCAAACTGAAATGATTTCTATTAGGTCAACAAAGCCAACGACCTCGCATGCAAATTTTTATTTTATTCATTTCTGCTGATAAATATGGCTACTGTACATTTTTCATTGCTCTTTATTTACTTAATGCTCTCTGTTTGTGGAGAAAATTTAATTGGAGCTTTGCGAAACATATAAACACTTCTCATTACACAATGACCCTGTCCATTGTGTGTTTGGTGGTCGTTTCTCCAAATGAATTCGTATGTATCTGTGGTGATGTAGGTATTAGAATTCATTAAAATTCCGAATGTAAATGCAAAATTGAATGCATTAATTTGCTGCTAAATGAGTTAATGACATCACCTGAAAACTCAGATTAATTGCATGTTTTTTCTGTTTTCATGGATAATTCAAAAATAATTAGGATGCTTAAAAAGCAATGATAAAAAACAATATGAGTTATAATGCATTTTAATTGTAAATTATTAGGTAAAATCACGCAACTCGAAATAACAGCTTCACAGAAAGCACTTTTTATTGAAAAACAGACGAGTCTTTATTAGACGATTTATTAATTAGACGAATCTCGTTTGTAAATAACGGCTGGCGTGAGCTAAAAGAGACCATCGGGCAATTGAAATTCTGCATCTACCAATCACGTTTGGCGTGAGCGAAAGAGACTACGAGTGCAAATGTTGGACAAAATGCGAAGGACACACCACCAGGCTAGTATGTAAAAAAGCAATGTAAATACAATTGAGTTGTAATAATTTTAATTGTACATTAATTAGGTAAAATCACGCAACTCGAAACACAGATTCATAGAAAGCACTTTTTATTGAAAAATAAGGATAACAAACACGTAAACGGTAAAAAAATGTAAAAATAAGTTGTAATAATACAAGTAGTATGCAAATTTCAGGTGGCTCATCAGAATGTACAGTAATATTGAGTGTAATGTATCACAGTAATGTGAGCGGCAGATCTACTGACCTACGCGCTCTTCTCATAGCCAGTTTCATTGAATGAGTCTCGTTTGTAAATAACGGCTGGCGTGAGCTAAAAGAGACTCCATCGAGCAATTAAAAAATTCCGTGCCAAGCAATCATGCTCGGCGTGAGCGAAAAGAGACCATGGAGCAATTGAAAATTCTGTACCTACCAATCATGTTTGGCGTGAGCGAAAAGAGACTACGCGGGCAAATGTTGGACGAAATGCGAAGCGACACACTACCAGGCTAGTATGTAAAATACAATGTGTTGTAATGCATTTTAATTGTAAATTAATTAGATAAAAATACCGCAACTCGAAACAACAGATTCATAGTAAGCACTTTTTATTGAAAAATAAGGATAACAAACACGTAAACGGTAAAAAAATGGAAAAATAAGATGTAATAATACAAAACGTATGCAAATTTAAGGTGGTTCATCAGAATTCATACTGTTTGGATGTTCATTGAAATATTATTTTTCAAAAATTATTCCAAAAAATAATAATGAATAAAAATCAAATCTAGTGTTTGGCATTTGATATTGTTGGTCTTCAGTTAATTTTCCAATTGAAACGCAGTGCTTCTATCCACGGACGGCCTCAAACTAAAATTATTTCCAATATGTGAATAAGGAGAACGACCTCGCATGCAAATTTTTATTTTATTCATTTCTGCTGATAAATGAGACTAGTGCATATTTTTCATTGCGTTTATTTACTTAACTAATGCACTCTGTTTGAAAAGAAAATTTAATTGTAGCTTTGCCAAACATATAAACACTTCTTATTACAGAAACTCTCATTTGATCTTTATTATCACGCATATTTTAAGTAATAGAAATAATATAAATATAAGAAATAAAATGCATGCTCATTTAATATTATAAGCTGACTAGCAAAAAGCCAGAAAAACTGATGCTTTGAGGAAACAAGTGAAATAAAATGACAAATTATACGAATGACAGTTATTTGAAAATTCAAAAATGACCTTGACATTTAAAATTACGTCAAAATATAAACTACCTGACAAAAATACGCCATAACAAAAACATTGTCATATCCAAAACACGCCTCCGCATGTGTTAACTTGAATTTCAAATTTCAAAAATGACCTACATAAATAAAACTTATTGCAAAAAAATAAAAAATATTGGGCTGCGCATTCTGACAAACAAAATTATCCAGAGAAAAACTCTCTTATGATGTAGAATGAAAAATTAATATAAAGTAATTATAATGTTAAATAACTTATCGTATGGAAACAATAATTTTTCTTACATGAATAACAGAAATAAATTGGCGCTTAGTGATATTAGATCAGTTGAATTCAAATGGAAATTCAACGCCATGTGCCAGTGTAAAGTGTAAATTGAAAAATTGAGCAAATTCTACAGTTACAATACCAGGCTAAGTGCCCAAAATAAAAAAATTGAAATGTTAATAATTTCAACCTTCAACTCCATATGATTGAAGAGATTTTAATGATTATGATGATATAATCGAAAGATTTGATGAAAAATGATGATATAATTGCATCTATAAAAAATACTTTGTTTAAATTGCTTTTTTTGAGCAATTCAATGGTTTTTTCCAGTCGAGAAGAACAAAATATTTAATGTTGTAAATTTTCAACTTATATAAACCTTTTGGTGGGGTTTTATATTGAAAGTCGTAAAAGTATTTGTTTACACAGCGTATTGCAGAGCAGCCACAGTAGGACTTGTTTACCAGAAAATTTACGTCCAATCGACGATCAAAAATTTGCATGAAAATTTTGGTAAACAAGCTGTAGCTTACTACTTGCCTGAACTTTTAATATATGTACAAAACTTCATCTAATATGACTTTTTGAGCAATTCAATGAAATTTATTGTTCAGGAATAATGTAATAATTATTGTTGTAAAGTTTCGCACAGTTTGTAACTGATGAATAATACCACACAACATATGAAAATGTAAAATAGCAATATAATAAAGTGGATGATGTGAAAAGGAAATGAGTCAAAACAATGGATGTTGACCATTCTATAATTTTGAACAATTTAATACTGTGATTCCTACAGATTCTTTCAATTTATGAATGATTGTTTTCTTAAAGCACTGAAACAAAAGAATAACAATCAAATGAAGTAAAAAATATTTTTGTAAAACAAATATTTTAAAAAATCAATTTTACATTCAAAACCATAATTTAAAGTTGTACGCTCATGAAAATAAAACGATCGCATTTTATTATTAACTTATGATATTTGCTGTTATGTATTGTTCATTTGAGTTGCTGAAAAAAAGTAACCTTCTAAATTCAGTTCTTCAGTTTAAAATCTGGGGGGCCTCATATTACAGACAAGCCCTTTACATTGCTGACCGTTCACTCTATCGTTCTCTTCTTAAGAGAGCGCAATCAAGCAAATCAACCCACAGTGGAATACGAGCACGCGGCCGTTACCACCGCCGGTTATGTTAAATAATTTTCTATTTATAATAAATTTCAAATATCATTTTATTATGGCCATTTATTTTTTATTTTTAATCCATATGTTTGAATACAACTAATTTAAAGAGAAATATTTATCAAACAATGAATTTTCCAATTGAAATGAAAACGGCAGAAAGAAATTGCCTGATTTGAGCATTTCAAAGCTACCAAAATGCTGCCAGCAGTTGTGTAATCTGTGAAAATTTAAATTTACGTGCAGCATGCAAATTAAAATACTTTATCATTTACATATATGATTTTTTCCATTTTCTGCATGAAATTTATTTGAAAAGTCCTGAGAGAAGGGTGGAGTGCCCGTTTATTACCAATCTTCTTGAAGGATCATCATCATCAGTTATGATGAATGCTGCACTTGATACCCAAATCAACACATCAACCACCAGTGGAATACGAACATACGCACGTTTCCACTGCCAATGGACATAAACATTTTTCTATTTAAATTAAGAGTATACAAATTATTGTCGCCATTTAATCTTTTAATTTCACCCTATTTGTTTAAAATTTTATATTTTTATTTAAATAAATACCAATTAGATCTATTACAATTCCTTTCTTTCATATTTAAAATTATTATTATCATAAAAAGCACAGTTTTGTTTTTGATAAAATCCTTTATGAAAAAATGTGAAATAAGTAAAACTACAGTGTCGAAATTTTCAAAACAAAATTAATATATGCATTGCTGACTAATGTATTGTTTTAAATTAAGAAAATTATGGAGGAAAATTTGTGGAAAACAAAAATATTTTCGTCTCCATATTAGATCATACTTCGACTATATTTTATTGAAATGCTATTCCATAGTTTCTTAGCTGAGTTTAACTCTTCTATTTCCCTGATTACACGAAATGTTATGAATAATATTTAATTTGAAACAATTGAATTCACTTAATTTATGCAATTTTGAATATCAAAAAATAATTTACATTTGGTCGTATTTGTTTTAGTAATTTTAAGTGACTTTGATTTTCAAAAAAATGATGAAATATAATACGGTTAATCTAGTTATACGTGAAGTGAATAAAAGGTGCCCGCTACCAAAAAAACGGCTTTTAAGCAACGCTGATTTGCATAGTACGCGCTAAGCGTCCTTAGATACAACAACGCTGAATTAGATTTCCTACTGAATAATAGATTTTTATAGCACCTCAACTAAATATAAGATATAAATATGCATCTTCTGCCAGAAGCTCATTTTCATAATTAAGTTATTTTACTTTTAATAATAATTAGTTTGCAATACATTTATTTTCTTATAAAAAATTTTAATATCCTAACAAACTGTTGTTGAACATAAACATGAAATTTCAAAGAAAACAGATTTAATGCATAATTTCGTTATGTTAAATAATCATAAATTGAATTAGTGGAATTCAAAAATAAAATGCAGCTTACAAAAATAGTCAACTTCCCACCAATTCCCCACTATACGTTTTAAACTGAAGAACTGAATTTAGAAGGTTACTTTTTTTCAGCAACTCAAATGAACAATACATAACAGCAAATATCATAAGTTAATAATAAAATGCGATCGTTTTATTTTCATGAGCGTACAACTTTAAATTATGGTTTTGAATGTAAAATTGATTTTTTTAAAATATTTGTTTTACAAAAATATTTTTTACTTCATTTGATTGTTATTCTTTTGTTTCAGTGCTTTAAGAAAACAATCATTCATAAATTGAAAGAATCTGTAGGAATCACAGTATTAAATTGTTCAAAATTATAGAATGGTCAACATCCATTGTTTTGACTCATTTCCTTTTCACATCATCCACTTTATTATATTGCTATTTTACATTTTCATATGTTGTGTGGTATTATTCATCAGTTACAAACTGTGCGAAACTTTACAACAATAATTATTACATTATTCCTGAACAATAAATTTCATTGAATTGCTCAAAAAAGTCATATTAGATGAAGTTTTGTACATATATTAAAAGTTCAGGCAAGTAGTAAGCTACAGCTTGTTTACCAAAATTTTCATGCAAATTTTTGATCGTCGATTGGACGTAAATTTTCTGGTAAACAAGTCCTACTGTGGCTGCTCTGCAATACGCTGTGTAAACAAATACTTTTACGACTTTCAATATAAAACCCCACCAAAAGGTTTATATAAGTTGAAAATTTACAACATTAAATATTTTGTTCTTCTCGACTGGAAAAAACCATTGAATTGCTCAAAAAAGCAATTTAAACAAAGTATTTTTTATAGATGCAATTATATCATCATTTTTCATCAAATCTTTCGATTATATCATCATAATCATTAAAATCTCTTCAATCATATGGAGTTGAAGGTTGAAATTATTAACATTTCAATTTTTTTATTTTGGGCACTTAGCCTGGTATTGTAACTGTAGAATTTGCTCAATTTTTCAATTTACACTTTACACTGGCACATGGCGTTGAATTTCCATTTGAATTCAACTGATCTAATATCACTAAGCGCCAATTTATTTCTGTTATTCATGTAAGAAAAATTATTGTTTTCCATACGATAAGTTATTTAACATTATAATTACTTTATATTAATTTTTCATTCTACATCATAAGAGAGTTTTTCTCTGGATAATTTTGTTTGTCAGAATGCGCAGCCCAATATTTTTTATTTTTTTGCAATAAGTTTTATTTATGTAGGTCATTTTTGAAATTTGAAATTCAAGTTAACACATGCGGAGGCGTGTTTTGGATATGACAATGTTTTTGTTATGGCGTATTTTTGTCAGGTAGTTTATATTTTGACGTAATTTTAAATGTCAAGGTCATTTTTGAATTTTCAAATAACTGTCATTCGTATAATTTGTCATTTTATTTCACTTGTTTCCTCAAAGCATCAGTTTTTCTGGCTTTTTGCTAGTCAGCTTATAATATTAAATGAGCATGCATTTTATTTCTTATATTTATATTATTTCTATTACTTAAAATATGCGTGATAATAAAGATCAAATGAGAGTTTCTGTAATAAGAAGTGTTTATATGTTTGGCAAAGCTACAATTAAATTTTCTTTTCAAACAGAGTGCATTAGTTAAGTAAATAAACGCAATGAAAAATATGCACTAGTCTCATTTATCAGCAGAAATGAATAAAATAAAAATTTGCATGCGAGGTCGTTCTCCTTATTCACATATTGGAAATAATTTTAGTTTGAGGCCGTCCGTGGATAGAAGCACTGCGTTTCAATTGGAAAATTAACTGAAGACCAACAATATCAAATGCCAAACACTAGATTTGATTTTTATTCATTATTATTTTTTGGAATAATTTTTGAAAAATAATATTTCAATGAACATCCAAACAGTATGAATTCTGATGAACCACCTTAAATTTGCATACGTTTTGTATTATTACATCTTATTTTTCCATTTTTTTACCGTTTACGTGTTTGTTATCCTTATTTTTCAATAAAAAGTGCTTACTATGAATCTGTTGTTTCGAGTTGCGGTATTTTTATCTAATTAATTTACAATTAAAATGCATTACAACACATTGTATTTTACATACTAGCCTGGTAGTGTGTCGCTTCGCATTTCGTCCAACATTTGCCCGCGTAGTCTCTTTTCGCTCACGCCAAACATGATTGGTAGGTACAGAATTTTCAATTGCTCCATGGTCTCTTTTCGCTCACGCCGAGCATGATTGCTTGGCACGGAATTTTTTAATTGCTCGATGGAGTCTCTTTTAGCTCACGCCAGCCGTTATTTACAAACGAGACTCATTCAATGAAACTGGCTATGAGAAGAGCGCGTAGGTCAGTAGATCTGCCGCTCACATTACTGTGATACATTACACTCAATATTACTGTACATTCTGATGAGCCACCTGAAATTTGCATACTACTTGTATTATTACAACTTATTTTTACATTTTTTTACCGTTTACGTGTTTGTTATCCTTATTTTTCAATAAAAAGTGCTTTCTATGAATCTGTGTTTCGAGTTGCGTGATTTTACCTAATTAATGTACAATTAAAATTTATTACAACTCAATTGTATTTACATTGCTTTTTTTACATACTAGCCTGGTGGTGTGTCCTTCGCATTTTGTCCAACATTTGCACTCGTAGTCTCTTTTCGCTCACGCCAAACGTGATTGGTAGATGCAGAATTTTCAATTGCCCGATGGTCTCTTTTAGCTCACGCCAGCCGTTATTTACAAACGAGATTCGTCTAATTAATAAATCGTCTAATAAAGACTCGTCTGTTTTTCAATAAAAAGTGCTTTCTGTGAAGCTGTTATTTCGAGTTGCGTGATTTTACCTAATCAATTTACAATTAAAATGCATTATAACTCATATTGTTTTTTATCATTGCTTTTTAAGCATCCTAATTATTTTTGAATTATCCATGAAAACAGAAAAAAACATGCAATTAATCTGAGTTTTCAGGTGATGTCATTTAACTCATTTAGCAGCAAATTAATGCATTCAATTTTGCATTTACATTCGGAATTTTAATGAATTCTAATACCTACATCACCACAGATACATACGAATTCATTTGGAGAAACGACCACCAAACACACAATGGACAGGGTCATTGTGTAATGAGAAGTGTTTATATGTTTCGCAAAGCTCCAATTAAATTTTCTCCACAAACAGAGAGCATTAAGTAAATAAAGAGCAATGAAAAATGTACAGTAGCCATATTTATCAGCAGAAATGAATAAAATAAAAATTTGCATGCGAGGTCGTTGGCTTTGTTGACCTAATAGAAATCATTTCAGTTTGAGGCCGTCCGTGGATGGTAGCTCAGCGTTTTGATTGGAAAATTGACTGAAGACAAACATTGAATCCAAACACTCTTTTTGCTTTTTATTTATTATTATTTTTTGGAATAATTTCTGAAAAATAATTTTTCAATCAACATCCAAAGGCAATGAACATTAACGATGAGAAGATGACGAATTAGCAGTAAGTGGCAGTTTTTTCATTTTTAAGTCTTAATCAGTTAACAATATAATTGAGAATCGATATTGAGCATAATTTCGCAACATATTGTATGAAGAATTCTCAAAATCAGATAATAGGTGACATAATAAACCCCAAATTTCCGTACAATTAAGATTCATTAAATACACCTTGTACGCATTGCTTATCTATTATTAAAATATGGTCTTTCGAAAATCACCTTTGCAATAGCTATCATGTACTTTCAATTGACCATAAGCAAGCTTTAGCCCGAAAATTGTTCCCTTAAAATTAGCTTTATTTGAGCTAGTTGGTTTTCCGACTTAAGAAAATATTCATACATACGTAAGTGTGTTTTGTCTAAATGAATTTTGTTTTGTTATGGCGTTTTTTGTCAGATAGTTTATATTTTGACTGAATTGTAAACGTCAAGGTCATTTTTAAATTTTCAAATAGTCCTTTCCTTATTGATAGAATTTAGCAGTGCATTTCTTCTGCTCATATTATGGCTTACGTTAGACTTTATCCTCAGCCAAAAGTTCTAACGCACTAAGAACCGGTTTCTAACGCTGCATTATGCAAATAACTATCGCTCTAACGCTGCCTTATCATCAGTAAGGGTGCGTTTGTTTGTTTAATTTACTTGGCGATTGGTAGCATCGTTGAACGTTCTCTCAGTTCATTACGGGCGTAAAGTAGCTGCTGAAGGCTGTTTCAAATTTACAGACAAGTATTACACTTTTCTGCTTGTTATTTTTTTAAACTTTGTTTACTCATTTTGTAAACAATTATTTTTTAAGTAGATAGCATTTAATTATTATATTTGTTGTAAATCTGTTTTGTGATAAAGTGAGGATAGTTTTGATTTAATATCATTATTACAGGTTTAATGAATGGAGCAAAGAAAATGTGAAAACACGGACGACACGAAGCAGAACAAGAGAAGAGAAGAGGTAAATGCGATTTCTTGTGATTCTGTGAAGCAGGGATAAGCATACTTCGAAAGGGTGAAGTTATTCTTTAGTTTAATGAAATTACGCAAGTTTGTAGTATTTAATATATGAGTGAGATATTTTTCACAGTAATACTGTTCTTTTTGATTTTCATATTAAGATTAACTATGACTTCATCTTTAGAAAGTTTGAAAATTAATTATTTTCACTATAAATTATTTTTTCAGATTTCGTAGCATCAGAGACATTCGGTAAATTACATCTTTTGTTAGATTAACTTTATTTGTCAGCATATGCAGCGAGTGTGCTTATATTTTAGTGAAAACATTTTGCGATGAGTTCCATTTATGTAGGTCATTCGCTGTGGTTGAGGTTTCAATTTTCCTAATTTCAAAGCGTTCGGTTAGAATTAATTCCTCGTCCAGAAAATTTTCCAATCAACTCAAACCGGTTTCTAGCGCAGCTTTATGCAAATAAGGGTCGTTTGAAAATTGCTTTATCCTCAATCAGTAATGGTGCGCTTGTTTGTTTTACTTGCGTGGCAAGTAACAGCATCGTCAAACGTCAAACTGCGTTAAGTAACTACTGAAGACGGTTTTTAATTGTTTAAGTATTCAAAGTTTTCTCCCAGTTACCTTTTTTTTTGAAACTCTCTTTATATAATCATTTTGCGATGTCACAATTTATAATATAACTTCTTTCATTTCCAAATTCTTTGTTCAATTTTTTCATTCCACTGTGTAATAAAGTGCGAAAAGTTTTGATTTAACATTTACCATTCTTACAGATATGACAACTGAAGAAAAGAAAAAGTGAAAACGCGGACGACACGAAGCAGATCGAGGACGACACGAAGCAGATCGAGGACCACACGAAGCAGATCGAGGACCACACGAAGCAGAACAAGAGAAGACAAAGTTCCTGGGACCCCAATTCTGTAGGTCTGGGATTGGGATACTTCGAAAGGGCGAAGTTATCCCATAGTTGTAATTAAGTTAACGACCAACCTACATGGCTGAGTTTTGAATTAATGCAGTACTTGGTCTTTCACGCAGCAAAATTTATGTATGCAACTGCTTTCATGTGTCGAAATAATTTTTGATTTTCGTTCATTTTGTAATTTTTGTTTTTCTTTTTTACATATTTTAATTTTGTGCCATTTCCAAAGCAAATTATTTTTATTTTATTTTTCAATTTTTTCTCATTCATTCAAACTTTATTTTTCCTCACTTTATTCATTTTTTGAATTTTCAATTTCTCCCATTATTTTTTTTGATCCTTTTTTATTTTCACGTTTTTTCCTTCTCTTCATTGTACATTTGCATGTTTTTTTTCAATTTATTTCTCCAAATATTTTTTCTCGATTCTTCTATTTTGAGTTTGACTTTGTAAAATCTCTGACACATGAAAGCATTGCATACAAATAAGTAAACACGTAACAAACCATGGAAAAATAATGCACATGGAAAAGAAAGAAGACAAGTGGAGAAAGCCAAGATCGGTGAAAGGTTGTGGATAGGTTCGATCGAATCGTTTGTTGGTCAATTGCGTTCGTTGGTCAATTCCGTTCGTTGGTCAATTCCATTCGTTGGTCAAGAGAGGTAAGTATAGGCACGTTGGAGAAGATAGATACGATTTGGCAAAGTCGAGTGTGGAAAGCTTCTTCATTACAAAGACACAATACACAGACGTAACAAAAGACCAATACTGCGTTATTTCTTAACGATGATGCTCATGTAGGATTAGTTAAAAAGGGAAAAATCATGTTTGCCATTACTAGTTGCCAGCCAGCAATATTAATTAGTTTATAGGAACAAAAACAAAACAGTTAAAATGGGGGAAAATGAAATAATACACGTAACACACGTAAATTAATAATCTATTTAAAAGTAAGAAAAAAAAATTTTATTTTAATATAAATCAAGAACAATGCAACAACAACAACAATTCTTTATTAATGAAAAAGTTTATTTTTCAAAAAAATATAAATGTGCAATGTAATACAAACAAACAGATAAAGTCTGGCATAATTGAGTTCTGCGAAATGGCAAACATGCCGGAAATGGGACTTGAAATATTTAATGCAGGTGGAGGATGGAGAGACCAAAAATGGGCCCCATCCTGGAGCGTGAAGCTCCCCTCCCTTAGACAAGGGAGAGTGCAAACTCTTCCTTGCTCTTTGGGCAGGCAGAGCGCACGCTCCTCTTCCCTGGAGCGGGGAAAGCCTAGGCTTTCCGCGCTGAAGAGGCGGGTGAGACTTAGTTGTTTCACCTGCCTCAGATGTGCGGGGAGTTTAGTGCTTTTCCCCGCTCCAAGGGGAGGGGAGATTGTGCGTTTTGTCTGCCCAACAGAGTGGGGGAGATTTTGCATTTTTCCTTGTCTGCAGGGGAGGGGAGATTTGCGCTTTCCATGAAAAAATCGTGAGGGTGGGGGAGATTTCGCGTTTTCGTCGATTCAGCGGGGGGAAGGTTGCTTTTTTTTGTGAATTTTTTTTTAAAAAAAGTTTTCGGTTACGGTGGGGGCCTGCCTTTCCGGTCAGCCCGACCGCCCCCGCGCCGCCCCCACCCTCCTGCCCCGGGGACCCCCACGGCATCATCGCCTCCTAGCCCACATGCTGGCCTCACGATTTTGGCCGAGATGACCTTGGGTGGACCCATCTGATCCACCCTCGACGGACCAGATGGCCATTCTGATCCGCCGAAGACGTAGCTTCCGCACCAGATGGCGTGCGCTGCCACGCAAATGTGAATCGTCTCGCAAGCGTAAATCGTAAGCCTTGCAACCTCATGCACATCGACTGCCGTCACACCTGACACTCAATATTAATGTACTGTCCTGCAGAGCCAACTCATGTTTGCATACTTACCGTATGATTTACAACTCATCATTATTGATTTAATCTATTATGCCTACTTATCTTTTCAAATAAAACTGACTACTGTAAGTTGCTGTTTTTTGCATTCCATTTAAAACATTCTAATTAACTATTAAAAAACCCTGCTAAAATATGTAGTTACGAGTGACGTTATTATACCTAATTGGAAAATATTATGACCCACTTTTGTGTTTACATTGTATGTTAATCATTTATTAAAAAACTCTCACAGCTGAAATATGTTGTTACGAGTGACGTTATTTAACCTAATTAAAAATTAAAATATTCAGCGTTGTATTTACGTTGCATTTTAAAATATCTAATTAGCATATTAAAATTAATCTCATATTTAATGCTGTTTTCCTACATGTTACGGATTAATAACATTCTATTTATAGAAGATTACTTCCTATTTATGAAGAGATTAAACTCGTTGCACCTTGTCTAAGCTAATTGTTTATTTCATTTATACGAAGTTTACTTTTGCCATTACCTAATTAAAGGAGACCCCGATTAACATTTTTATAAGTAAAAAATTTATATTCAAACAATAGTTGATTCACCAATAATTAATAAATAAAATGATGCTAATTTAATGATTACCATATTACATCCCTTTAAACTGTTTACATTACACTGTTTTAAAGTTGAAATCTACTTTGACATTACATTCTTTAAAGTAAAAAACTGATTTAAACTGAAATATATTATTATCAGCACAAAATTAATGAATAATTAAGATCTTTTATATGATGAAACGTAAATAAAAAACTGGTTAACTTTTCTACTTTAAAACAGTGTAATGTAAACAAAAACTGAATTTGCTCAATTATTAAATGAATGAACATTATATTTTATATATCATTTAAGCCCCTAAATGAATAAATTAATGTATAAATTTTTAACAAATTTAATCTACTTAGCATGATTAAAAGGGGAAACTCTCGATGGAGATTAATTTCAAATGTAAAATGCCTAAACTGATGAAAGGTGCAACGCCAAATGAACTAGTTAAAAGGTGTGACGGCAGATCTGATGTCAATCATTGGATCAAGTCGACCAGAGCCAGCGAGACAATAACACAAAAGCATAGCGACGCTTACCGTTCCTCTTGGGGAGTAACGATCACCACTAGATTGGCACTGAAACAGAGTCTCAGCACTACGTCAATTGCGAATTTGCATAACTGCCTCTAGGACAGATACGTCTTACGAATTCACATAGGTGTTGAAATCCCATTGCACAAGATTTCAAACAGCGTCCATTTCCACACAAATGGACATGGTCATCTCTTTAAAACCGGTCTCTGGCCAGCACGGGACTAGGAGACTCCGCACGTGGGAGGTCCCCGTTAACGGGCAGGAGGGCGGGGGGCGGCGCGGGGAGCGGTCGAGCTGAAAAAAAACCTTGCTTGAGCTCCCATTGCTGGGATCCGAGCAAGGCGGCAGGCCCCTGGTACCGCAACCGGGAGAGGAAATGGTGAGCTGTGAAAATATGGACTTTGATCATTTGAGATGGTTAGGGTCGCGTCGTGCAGTGTAACCCGTCGAACTCCTGCAAACCACCCTATCTCACCATTCCTCCTATCCTTGCACTGCTATTCTCAAACATTTACTTATTCTAATACTCAAACTATAGCAGTGCTACAAACTCACTATGCTCAAAAATTGTCCTTTGAAATGATCGACCATTTCACTTTCCGCAAATGAACCCTAAACTCAACTCGACAAGGCATGGGACATGAAAACGTTCAAATGCGGAAAGCCACTCAAATTTATTAAAGTAATACTCATGATCTACATCCAATTACTCTAATTAACAAACAAACATGCTCGATAACTTACAGCTGGATTTTATATAGATTACAGACTCAAGAACTTCTCAGTGATCTTTAGCTAATTAGTCTAACTCAAAGAATTATACTTACCTAACTTACCCTTGTCTTTGTGATGTCTTCTTTTATCTTCTATTCTTCTGTATCTAAATGTAGAAGAATTAATTTAATGAAATAATGTTATAATAAATAAAAAAACAAAGCCGTTTTTATTGTTCTTCTTCGTCTGTCATTGCATTGAAAGCGCCTTCGTTCGTTCGCCGCACCTCGTTCGCCTACAATCATTTGAAATGAATTTCTAGAGCAACTAATAGTAGCCACAGGAAAATTTACATAAAGTTCATTTCTATAGATTAACATGTATGAAACGAATTTTCATTTCGTTGAACAAATATTATGCAGGTCACGCATAAGCTCATAAGCAAACAAATTGAAATTGCATGCTAATTTTAGTTGAAACTGCACCACGCCTTTGTTTGAAAAGATAACATTTTCTATATCTAAGAACATGCCTTCGTCATTGCACAATGCACAAATGAACTGGGCAAATATCGTTCAACGCTGCTTTTAGTTTACAAAGTCAATATACCTTGTGAATGGCTAATATGAAAGCGTAAAAGTCAGACACTGCGCTCTCAGCCGTATAAGTCGGCTTAGGTAAGTTGGATATGCTACACAGAGATGAATAAGAACAGAATCTCAACATAATATAAACAATGAGTTTGCACGCTGGTTGCGACCCCTGACAAGCAAAATTCACTATATAAAAATTTTGTTTTATCTAATGCTTTCATGATGTAAAGTTTCAAAAACAATGTAGATTGATAATAAAAATAAATAATTTCTGTATGAAAACGGTATTTTTCTGTCCTGCATAATAGAAAACACTATGCGCTTAGTGATATTCGACCTGCACAGTTCAAAATGAACCATGAAAGCCATGAACAACTGAAAATTGAAAACTTTATCGTCTCGTGCAATTAAATTTAGATGAATAAGGAAAATAGTGTATTGAAATGTGGATTTTTTCAAGAACTTCATCGTTTAACTATATGTAATTGAGAATTATTCTTTAAAAAGTATTTTAAGTTTTACGCATTTTCAAAATGAAAAATGTTAAGATGCTTAAATATACATGCATTAATGGGAAAACATCAGGAAAATAAGTTTCAGTAATAAATTTTCACCTGAATGCAGATTGCACTAGCGCCTTGGCTACCCACTGCTACCATTAATCGAACATCAATGAAATGAAATTATAACGATGGATACAATGTTTGCTTTTCACTCATTTGTCTATTACTTGTTTACCTTCTTATCAGTAATTTGGCAATTCAAGTAATGTATAGTACTGTACTTTTTATTAATTATTTTTSGTGATTTTATTTTTGAAGTTTGTTTCTATTTTTATTTAATATTTGTATTTTTAATATTTATTATTTTTATAGTAAAAGAATTTTTTACTTTTTTTTCATTTTCTCTACTTTATTTTCTTTCAATTCTTTGTATTCTGCTCTCATGTAAGGTAAAATTATCTGAAAGAATTACGTCATTAAATGAAACTTGTCTTTATTCCACTGACAACATTGAAGCTGAGGCGCAGACTGTACCGGCTGCCAACAGTATGATTAATAGCTGCAGATTTACGTATACTTTTAATTTGCAGCTTTATAATTCATACCTGAATTCTAGATATATTTTAATATTGTTTGTGTTTTCTTGCCTTTTTTGCTGGTTTCAGCACAAGGAGATGTCCGATGATTTTCTGCCATGCTTCGCTTTCCCGCGTATACCCAACAATATAGTCAACTTGATTAGCAGATACAATTTTCCAGTAACCCCCACAAGTACACTTTCCTTCCATGGCTTCCTTATTTTGCGCCTGTTTTTCCAACAAACTCTGCCTACTTTATCATATGCAAATTTCTAACGCACGGCGCATTGGCTGTCACTATGACGCATTTCATTCGTCCAGCTAGCCTGTTTGTTTCATATCTAACACTAACAGCCTCTTCTCCAACTTCTCCACCGCCTACATCGATTTCATCTCTGTACTCTGAACTCTGACATTCACCCACCACTCACTCCTCCAACCTCTTCCCTCATAGCCTCGTTTATTCGATTTTTTATAAAAATTGCTGCAGAAAATGTTGCTCTTAGCTGTTTTCTCTGATTTTCTGATTCTTACTTACCTGGTATTATAACCATCTGAATGTGCTCTGAAATGGCGCGATGAGTAGTACTTACAAATGTTGAGGATAATGCAGGGTAAAATATCATGCCTTCTGAAATCTTGTGCCGTCGAACAACACTTTACCAGCAGAAAATCAATTATGGAGCAGAAATGAAAACAAACGTGCGTATTTATGGCATTGTAAGAGGATATTATATTCCTTCATTTAATTTCAAATATACAGAGGCATTTGATTTATGGAAAAGAGCGGACATAGTATATACGAGATTTATCATTTACGTGTTATTCTACACGACTGTCTTCGATGAACAAAATAGTGCGGTTTTTCCATTTAAACAAAATTATAATCTCAATCACGTGATAGAATAACTTGCAAATTTATTATTTCAATTTCATTTCAAATGAACGACACGTTTCGATTCCAAATGAAACAGAATTTGAATATTACGCGGTCCATATGAATGGAAAAGTCAGAAGGAATGTACGCATTAGTTCGCTCAGTCGTTCTTTTGTCATGGTAGTCAGGAAATAATTTTCAACACGTTTCTGTGCAGTATAGCTTCGTTCTGCGGTCGCTGAGGCGGAAATCTGTAGGGGTAAGGACACGTTCAGGTAATAACTTTTTGGGTACAATGCTAGAGCATCAAGCCCATTGATTGGCAATCTTAAAGAAGTACGCTTTCCCATTTTCATTTCCTGCGTGTAATTTCACACTTGAATACCTTACTTTAGTTGTCGATATATTTTTAATAGGTGACCATGGAATTTTTTAATGGACTTATCATACTGATCAAAATCGAGGTATAAGGGCATTTAATCGCATAGCATTATTGAAGTGTTCAATAAATTACTAGTAGAAGTACTGAATAACGTTCTGCATAAAGGTGTTCACACCATCAGTCGACATGTTTTTATTTCGAATGTTAGTTCTGCTCATCTGCTTGAATATATTTCGAGGGAGGGGTATTAAATCACCATACAGCGTTTAAGCTGCATCCTAAATCCCACGAAAACACTCCGCTGATTTCCTACGCCATTCTTCTAGAATTCCCTTTTTCACAACATCGCTATAGATCCAAGCCAAGAGTCCTGGAAAATTTTTGGAAGCAGCAAAATTAACGAAAGCACTTTGTTAAGAGCCGCCAACAAAATAACAAAACTGCCTCGAAATGCTGCAACTCATAACTGCTCTGCTTAAGAGGCAGCGCTGTTGTTTCCACCCAATAATATGCTGCACAGCCTCTACTAATGTACGGTACAAATGACCCACCTCGTTCCACAAAGCATGTCAAGGTGGCCGTATTTTTGGTTCTTAAGCCTTCCTTCCGCAGACACCTTTTCTGAAGTTTTAAGCGCTGTAGGTTCTCTGAAGGATCTCTTGAAAAACAAACTGACCTCTCAAATCACTTCATAACAGTTGCGAATGGCTTCAAAATCAGAAGACTTAGTAATGCACAAACTCAAACAGTGATTTTTGTAAGCTTTTTTTTGTATCTTCAACTTCTGAGACCAAATGGAAAACTTGAAGCGGAAACCAAACACTGCATGATTGCAAACGCATTTACTGCCGTGTTGCTATTTGGCCATAGTGTTGTAAGTGGTGCACTTTTCTGTAATAATGAATACGCGAGTGTCTGCATTGTTTTTGCAATATCTATATCTTCTGCTTTCATCAATCGTAGAAATGAGGCTACTGTTAAGTTGCTAGTGAACTGTAGATTATCAATTATTTCAGATTAACACTTGTCTGATGCATTGCAAGTTGGTATTAGTGAGAGTTGCACAAAATTTTTCCAATGAGGGAGGGGCTGTCTAAGACCCCTATCAACGATATTGTACACATACCATAATTTATTTGATGGAAAATAGTCAGTCTTGAATGTTATGTGTTTGTCTAAATTTTCAAAATTTGAAAATGAGTGAAATACAGGTAAAACAATGTCATTTACTTACATGTCTATGTCTTTCTTTCTCTGTCAGAGCTACGTATGCATTTCCTACACATACTAATCTGGAAAATTAATTAGAAATTAGAAATTAAAAAATCACATGAATTTAAATATTTCTATCACACACTGTTATCTAAAGTGCTGAACAATGCAAATAGTATGAAAATTTATTCCATCAAGTTCAATTAGTATATTAGTAATTCGATTAGTAGGAAAAAGATTGAAATTGTTATTCTTGATACTCCACTCCATGCGTAATATTCTATGTTACCATAAAAGCTTTAGGCGGACAATAAATAGCTTTTAAGGAGTATAGGAAGAAATTAATTAATGAACAATGTAATTTTATTTCAAACATTCGCCGAAGAATTTCCAAAAGAAATTCCATTTTTCATGCCTATTACTGTAAATGAATTTCGCTCTAACATGCAAGCATAGAATGAATGTCAGTAAAAGAAAATAGAAATCTGATAGTTATAAGTTGGCATATTGATGAAGATGTACAAATATAACATACTTGCAGATAACATGACATCAAATATGAAGCATAACTTATTTGAATCACAGATGATTTGAAGGAGAAGAATTAAAAACGCTGCTTGCCTGATGCCCATCACATGAATATAATGAATAGCTGACCATAGAGCGCATAATGTGAAAAGTTGTACATGTGCAGTCTACAATTTAAATAGCATATCACATTGCCTTTAGTGTAGTAAAAGCGTAATGACCTAATAATAATGGAGTAATAATGGAAACCCCGAGGCAAGAAAGATTTTAATTACTTACGACCGTTTTTCAAATGCCAATTTTTCAGTGTAAGACTGTTCTCAGGGCATTCTGAAAACTGTTTCAAATGAATTCTATGTAACAACACATTCGACAGATTTCAGAAAAATTATTTATTCAATTATTTTGATGCGCAATCAGAATTTATTCCTCCTACGAACTGCAACACTAAAAGTGCATCTCCAGCAAGAGCCCTGAAGGATTCAGCAAAATGAATCTAAATTCATATAGGCACATGTTAGGTATTCATGAAGAATGGAAATAATAATAATGATGATAATACGCATTCCACGACACGAATTGATTGTTTATCAAACGCAGAGGACATTTTGAATGTATACCTTTAAGGCAATCAAGCATTAATGAATATTAGCAACAGTTTTGTGATGAATTTATTCAGATTTATTACAAACAGAAAGCATTTACCATTTCATTGGCGTTGCGATCAATTTTCAAGCACAATTGTGAAAACAGTTGGTATTGTACATAAAGGAAAAAAACCTGCATTTCCAAAAGCCACAAAATATTGCAAAATAGTGTCCAGTTTAAGAAAATACCCTGTTTTTAATTATGAACTAACATAGCATCTTCCATCTACGTTAAATTACCAAAAATATTAAAACCTGGAAATGTGCCAAAGTTATAAGCCATTTATTCTGAAATTGCTGGGTAACCTTTGCCAAGATAAAATACATTTATTGCACTGAAAAGGTTAAAGTTAAGGGCAAAACAGAAGAAGCATCAGTTATATTGGAAACCGGAGGAAAGGAACTACTAGTTACGTTACTTTTATCAATACGCTGATGAGGCCTCAGTAACCCACCATAGGAAAGAAAGTGTGCTGGGGTGCTCAATGAAGCTGCACAGAACCATTGGTACAGGAATCATAGTTAAACTATTGAACAAAATGACGGATAATACAGAGGCAAGGTATTTAGGAAGTTTCTCATGGATTCCTCAGAACATTCATCTTGCACTGTATTGTTCACACTCCATTTGTGATTAACAGGTTGTTTGATTGCAATCATATATGAACGTAACAGAAGCATAGGAGTGACGCAACACTTACTTTGAAACTGAAGATTGTATTGAGGAGAAGAGCTAAACGCGCTTCTTGACTGTTGCTCTATACGCTAATAAACAACATAACCATGAGGATGACATATCAAGCTTGTTCAGCGCCAACAGCAGGGAATTAGAATATGACATTTCCTTTGTTGAAATCACCTCACTTTTAGTTCAAAAAGCTTAATGACATCATTAAAGTTGCAAATTTTTACTAATTATAAAAGTAATTACGTTTGTATTCAACCCTTATGGAATATGACGCAATGTGACGGATCAATTTACTTATGAGTGTTGATTTGAAGGTCTGCAACTGTTCAGAAATGTAAATAAAGGGAAATTAAATTTACCAAACAAGTAAAATATTGTATCAAGCTGCTCATTTCTAATGCATACATAACTAAAATGTTGCGTATACTGAAAATCACGCAGACTTGTGCTGTTTCGAGAAAGTTACAGATGAGCAACTTTACTATGTCTTAAGATACGTACTTGCTAAACTTCACTGCACATTTACTACAAATCTACAGGGCAGTTTCCAATGAAACTCATCATAACAATATCATTTATCAGTGTGAACAACAACGGATCAACGAAGTAGAAATTTTGGAAAACGGATTTTGGAAAAAATTTTTCGCCGTCTGAAGCAAAACAACAAAGGCTATAATAGCCAAAGAAATTCACGAAAAGGTGAATAAATTGATTTACTGTAAAATTCTATGAATAGAACGAAACAAATAAGAAAGGAGCAACATACTTAGATTCACTATTCCTTGTTGCGTATTTCCCGAGATCTAGACTTAGAAATGGAAATAAAATGGATTATAAATGGGAAGGAAAATTAGAAAAACAAAATATGTTGAATAAATACATATGCAAGGAAAGTCATATTGTGAAAAGTTTTACAAAACTATAAATATTTGAGCAGAAAAATATCATCTCATTTAACTAAAATTTCTTCTTGACTTTTCTTTATCGCTACAGCATTCATAAACTATAAAATTTTTTAAACGTAATTTCTTCAATTAATTGCGCTTCTGAAATTAGAATAAGTCAACATGAAGAGATGGGAATGCTAATTTGATGAAACGTTTCATTTATTCGCTTTATAAACGTTAAACTTGCAAACCAAATATTTAATGAAATTTCTCAAAATATCAGTGACTGCGTACTATTATAAATTTATGGACGTCTATCCGGTGCAGTACTGCTTTAAATTTTTGCAAATGCAATGTATAATTAATTAGCTGCGCTTTCCCAGCAACATTCCATTATTTTTACTGAACTCTATAGTGTATATCTCAATCGATTGGGAAAACTACCATCGATAAGAACATTTAATTGTTATCAATTTTTATTTCTTTACTTTCATTACTAATTTTTGCAATTGTTATAGCAAACCACTGCATTAAAAGCACATTTTTACGTGTAGTATTTAGCTTCAGTGGCAAACTAAAAATGAATTCAAAAAAGGACAAGTTTGGCATCAATCAGAAGCTAGTTGAATAAAAGTCATAGTATTCCATGCAATAAATGTTATTTTTCAAAAAATTGAAGCATCCAAGGCGCACGTTATGACAATCAGGTATTAATCAATGTTGAAGGTAAATAAGGTTGAAAATTCCACAAAACTGAGTGTACTGAGAAAATATACGACGTGAGTACGCTAAGTGATATATTTCCATTTCAACTTTTTTTTGAAACAAATTACATCGAATTAATTAAAATCAACTGAAAATGAAAGAAAAATGGAATGCGAAAGCAAGTAGAATATTGCACCAGACTGTTCATTTTGAATGCATACATTCTTCAGAAGCCCAAATTGTTATGTTCTCTGTAAATCACGCATTCTTGTTCCATTTCGAGGAAGTTATTGATGGACAATTTTCATACGTATTAAAATAGAAACTGGGAGAAATTTAGAGGCCATTTATGCCAAACCTAATGGGCAGATTGCGATGAATCTCTCCCTAACATAATCCCTCATCAATGTGAACATCCATCTACCAAAAAAAGTAGAAATTTCGCAGTTTATCGCAAAACAACCGAAGCAGAAAAATGTGATTTTAATGGGAATGGAAAGTAGAGAAATAAAATGTAAGAAATAAATAGGGATGCATATAATGTCATTGCTCTTAACGTTACCTCGAAAGAATTATAGTTTTCACCAAAAATATTTTCAAATTTTATTAACATTTGTTCCTCATTTTTGGTTACAGATTACTGCATCACTGAAGCTCTTTCATTTTTCAAAATTTTAGTGATGGATTGGGCTGCAGATTTAAGAATTACTCGAAATAACAAAATTGGACGGAAATATTCATCGCAGATTATATTATTTCTACTGTAAATTTGAAATTTCTTCTCTAATTAGTTCACTAGCTTATACATTTAATCATTTATCGAATATTATTGAAAAGCTATGCACATTTAGCTTACATAATAATGTTAACACTTAATTTCTGACTAAGAGGTAAGAGGTTGATTGAAGTCATTCATACATAATCAGATCGGGATCTCAGTAATGAAACGTAACTTACCTTGTAACTGTAGATGATATCGAGGAGAAGTGAACGCGCTTCATGATGGCTATTTTACACACTAATAAACTGAATAACCATTGGATAATATTCTTGAAAGTGGGTCAAGCTGAAGTCTGAGGAAGTAGAATGTGCCATAGCTTGTGGTGGAATAATTTCAGTTTTAGTCAGTAATAGCATAATGACATAGTTACAAAGGCAATGTTTACTTATATATGAAACTTATTACGTTTTTATTCAAACTCAATGTTATATAATAATATATGAATGTAAATCTATTCATTTACGAATGTAGATTTAAAAACTCATGGAAATCTCATCATAAACCTGTTGCTGTTCATGAACGTAGGTGTAGAAAAACTGGATAGCCCAAAATTGAAAAACAATAAAATTTTTGTTCTTAAAAAATATAATTCTGAATTTACTATTTAATTTTGCAAAACTATTTAATTTGGGGGAAAATAACAAATTGTGGTTAGGTATGATGATAATTTGCGAATGGCAGATTCCCTGTGTATCAACATAGGCAGTGTAAAAATTTCAAAGGGTATTTATTGTACATTTACGAACTTGTTTTCAATGAAACTTTGAAAAACACTCTGATCTGACAATGTCGATTGATATCAATGAAAAAATTTCAAAATTTCAAGAAACGTTTATCCCAGTATTTCGCAAAACAACAAAGGCTATAAAATTAAGGAAATTTTTGGATTAAGCGATTCCCTATCGATCGATCAGAACAAATTATAAAACAACAGCAAGCTTGTCCTAACCGTACCATGTTCACCATTTGTCGAGATATTACTTTGAAACGGGAAACTAAAAAGGAGAAAAGAGTAAATAGGAGGAATTGTAAGGAGAAAGAAAAGAGAAATAAAATATACCGAATAAATAAGTATGCAAGAAAATGATTTTGTGAAGGTTTATCGCAATCGCTAACAAAATTCAGCGAACAGTAGTATCTTGATCAAACAAAATTTGTACCTGACTATTCTTATTGCTTACAGCATCATTAAACCTTATAATTTTTAAACGTGATTTATTTGATTATTTGCGCTTCTGAAATGAAAATTATTCCAGCTTAAGAGATGGGAATAGATATTTTATGCAATATTGCATTTTTCTTTTATACATATCAAATTTAGAACTAGATATTTTATCAAATTTCTCAAACAGTCATCGATTGTGCATTATTCAACATTATGAAAATTTATCCTGCGCCGCACTGCTTTAAATTATTGAAAATGCAATGAATAATTCGCTGTGCTTTACTAGCAAAATTCCATTACTTTTACTGAAATTTAAAGTGGGTATCTTAAACGAATGGTAAAATACCATGGATGGGACATTTAGTTTTAATAAATTCTTAATTTATTTACTTTTATTACAATTTCATACAATTGTTATCGCAAATTGCCACATTAAAACCAGATTTTCACATGTGGCACATAGCTACAACTGAAAAGCGAAATGGAATTCAAAGAAGGACATATTTGGTATCAATCAGAATCCATTTGAATAACATAAATTATGAAATACACGTTATCAATTGAGATGATAGTTTTCAGCACAAAATTAGACATGAATTAATGAATTAATCAAAACAGACTATGATGAATTTTATTAAGCATAGACTACCAAAGTGAACAGCGTGCAACGCAGTTAAGCGCGGAAGTGATAAAGTGTTAGTAAAATTTAATAACGCATTCTTATATACATGCGGGAATGACGTCACAGCGTTACGCTCTGACGCGCAGCTCTATCGTGAGCTATAGCTTCCGCCTAACTTGCTGAAGTCTAGAGGTCAGAAGAATGCTTTTCCCCAAACAACTAAAATATTGCACAAGGTAGCTAAGTTTGAATACACAGCCTAATCAATTGCTAAGAATGTTAGTTTCGATGAAATTCTCGCATCATAGTACCGTTTTGAGGAAGTTACAGATGGGCAACTTTCCTATGTATAAAGTTAGGCGCAATGCGCTAAATCAAGAGACCATTTATTCCAAAATTAATGGACAGATTCCACTGAAATTCTCTACAACGCTATCATGTATCATTGTAAACAACCATCATTCAAGAATTGTAGAAATTAAGGCAAATAATTTTTGGAAATTTTTCGAAAACGGCGATGGCAGAAAAATGTGATATTAGTGTGAATTTAAAGAAGAGAAATAAAATATAAATAACTATGCATGAAAAACGATTTTGTGAACATTTATCCAAAATGTTTAAAGAATTGAGGGAAGAGAAGTGCCTTCTTCAAATAAAATCTGTTCTTGACTTTCGTTTATCCGTTACAGTATCCTTAAAATTTCAAATTTTTTCAAACGCAATTTTTCGCTTGAGTACAATTCTTAAATAAGAATTAGTCAGAATGATGAGAGAAGAATACAATTCTGACGCAATATCACTTTCTCTCTTCTATAAATGTAAAATGCGCTAGCCAGATAATTTATAATATATTTCATAAATTATCAAATGTGAATTATTGAAAATTTATGTACCTTTTTTCTGCGCATTGTTGCTTTTAGTTATCAGAAAAGCAAATAATTATTCGCTCCCGTTTTCGGAGATTGTGGCATTAGTTGTTCTGTATTTGTAAGTGAATATATGCAAATAAAAGAAAAAATACCATGCATGGAGACATTCAATTGTGCGCAAGTGTTAATTCATTTATTTTTATTGCTTTTCCAATTATGTTTTACGCAAACTACTTCATTTACAGTTCATTTTCTTACGCGGGATTCAAGTAAGGTTGGAAAGCGACAGTACAATCAAAGAGATATAATTTTAATATCATTGAAAAGAAAATTGAATAATAAATAGCATAGTAATGCGTTTTGGAGACATGCGTAGATAGTTTTATAAGAAAAAATGGGTATGCAAAGCATGCGGTAGAACAATCAGGTATTAATCAATGTGAAAGCGAAATAAAGTTGGACATTGATATCAATGGTGCATTATAATGAGATATATTACTATAAAGTTAGTATATCAAATGTCCTATGTCCATTTCCTTCTGATTGTAAGGAAATTCCATCAAATTAAAATGGCCTAAAATTAAGGAAACTTTGATTACTGAAAGTCGAGACATCGTGCGAAGCATAAAATTTTGAATAATTTCTTTATTGAAATAGTAAAGCTGTTTCATTTGGGGAAACTCACGAATCCTGGTTGCGTTGAAAGAAACTTACATACATATTGGTGAACTCTCTGTGTAGTGGCACAATCAATGTACCTACTTTAGAAGCGGTTTATTCCACCAGCTCGAGGTTGCTTTCCATGAAACTTTGCAAAACAATTTAATCTCTCCGTATGTATCAATGTGCGAAGGAACATGCACACATTGCAAAACAGCTTTTTTCAGCATCCAAAACAGCAAAGCCTGTTTAGTCCAGGAAATATTGATTTCTATATAAAATCTTTCAAACGAGTGATACAGATGAATCATAGGAAATGGAAAATGTATTAGCACATTTCTCGCACAATTCCTAGAAGCATACTTTTCGTTATTTTGCTGCAAATGGGTAGAAACTTTGGATGTTAAATGGTAATAAAAAATAATATGCATGCAATTGATAGTCATACACAGAAGTGGCTTTAATTAAAATGTAATTCGACGCTGTCAATGGTTTCCGCAATAAGGATGCTCCTTGTAGTAACAGAAGAATATGCAATTTGTACTTGATTTCTATTTACATAATGCAGGTTGCATGAATTTCAGATGTTTTATTTGAGCTACTGCAGTCATTGATAACGATTTAGTGTACAATGAAATTTACGAGCTTTTTATTGAGCATTTATTACAACGTAATATTTCTTACATAAATCATATTTTCTAAAATGAGATTTTAACTAAGTTGCTATGTAGCGCAACGAGATTTTCATTAGTTTGTATAGTTTATTATATAAAAGATATTCTCCAACCAGACGGTGAAACTGATCTGAAGCTGAAATCCATTAATTTGCAACTAACATATTGTCTATAGTGATATCTACAAAGAACGTTAGAACAGTTGTAAAAATGACTTACCTTTCAACTATTGATGATATTGAATAGGAGACTTTATTGCAGTTCTTGAATGGTGTACATCTTGAATATGTTTCATGGTGAATATGTGAATATTACCATGAAGACTATGAATAACTAACTATGAAGATTACTTTTGAAAAGTAGGACAAGCTTAAGGAAGTATATTAATAGTCATAATATTCAAAGAAGAATAGTATAATCTTGCCTTTGGTGATGTAAATTCATTTTTGCTCTGTTATAGCCTAATGGTATAGAAACGTTATGATGAAGTTTACTAACTGTTAAAAGTTGTTATGATTTCATTGAAGTTTAATAAAGTATTATATGTTAAATGTAGAACAATTCCCTTTTGAGTCATGAATGCTTAGCTTATAAATATAGAAACTCTTGATCTTCATTAATCTAAATTCCTTTTCATTTCTGTTGTGTTATTATGATTTAAATGAATGTCTATGTATAACTGTTTATCAATTTGTTAGTGATTTCAAGCTGAATTGCCGCTTTTTGATGAATAGCACTTGCTCATCTGAATATCAGTCACAGCTGAACGTTGAATATGCTGTTGATTTGAAATATTGCAATGTTATTTAACTGCAAATTAGCAAACACATAATCAAAAGATTTTCCCCCAAAACTGATCTATTTGAAATACATTTAAAAATAGAATACCCACCTGTTATCCTTGTCGCTACAGCTGAGTCGTTCAGGAAAGCAGGGCACATTGAATAATCAATAATTCATAAATAACTTTGAAAATCCGTTTCAATAAGTTTAAACAACTGATGATGATATAAAAAATATGCGTGAAAATTACGTGCAAAGTAGATAATTTGTTACTTTTCTGTGAAACAAAACTTTCTATTTTCCCGGCAATTGAATTTCCCTGAAATTACATTTCTCACACAGCATCTAATGCTTCATCACTAATCGTATGCTCATAGTGGAGATTGAGTTGCTTATAAATTTCGTAAAGTGAAAATTCATGTATATTCTGCAATCATGTAAATAAATCTGCAACATTTTTGTCGCCAGTATTTCTTTCTGATGGCGCATTTGTTCACATATTGTTCATGTGGATGACAAAGAAGCAATTTGAATTCAGATAATAGAGATGGAAATATTTGAAACAGTTTGATAAGGGTGCATGACAAATAATTTTAATAATAGAAATTTCTCACCAAAAAAATCTTATAACTTCAGTAAAACTGATGCTGCTTTTGTTTATGCATTAAAGCAATTCTGATAATTTTGAAAATTCTTTTTTAAGCAATTTCATCCAATAATAACTTACATCGGTTCAGAAATACTATATATTCAAATGATTCGTTTTGATTACAAAGTTGAAACAATGTTGCTGTTTACAATACTTTTAGAGATTAAATATTGCTAAATTGGAGTTTTAGCAAATTTCTCACCAATTGGTTATTGGATAATAAATTGTTAATAATACCATAATTGGTTAATAAAAACAATAAAAAATGCGTGTCTTGAAATTAAGCTAAGCGATAAATGAAATAAATAATAGTTAACAAATGAAAATTTCAAAACATTCCATACAACGATTTTGCTGCGTCAAAGCCCACACACTGCAGCATTTCAAATCTCAACAATATAGATTCGTCCGAAGATTAATTCAAAGGGGATCACTTCATCGCTTCAAAGTATCCTCATACCAAATCTACAAAATAGGGACCCACGGGAGACCTTACCTTACATACCTTTGTTTTCCATTTCTGCTTCATGTTGCTCGCATCTTCATTATTTTCGAATCGATTAAAATACGAAACATAAAATCAAATGCTCACCTTCCTAAGCAGTAAAAATTGTAAATAATATGTTAATTGAATGAATGAATTTGAGGAAATAAAAAGTAATAAATGAAAAGCAAAAACGTTTTAAATGTTATTCCATGATCTTCATCGCAGGAGAAACGTCATCGCACTCTCACCGCACGCCGTAGGCCAGCAATCATCGACACGAAAGCATACGCATAAATAGAATGAAAATTTGCATGCATTTTCTGCTGAACAACTTTCACCGCATCAGCACGTTGAGCAAACAGTAATCTCTTTACAGCTAATTTTGCTAGACATATCCTCGTTGGGGCCTCATATAGCAGACAAGCCCGCAACTATATCCATTAGGCTGCACACTTCATAAGAGTGCGCAATCCTACGAATCAACCACTGTGGAATACGGAAAAATAGACGTTTCCACTGCCATTTATGATGAAATAATTTTTGTATTATAATTAATCCAAATAATTATAATTATTTTCATTTATTTTTAATGCATATTATGTTTTATTATATTATATTATTTCTTTGAATACAGCATATTTAAAAGAGATATATTTATGAAAAATAAATTTTACAATCAAGAGCATAATTAAAATTCGCATGCCTAATTAAAATAAACGATTGCATTTAATTATTAATTTACGATAACTGCTGTTCTGTACTGCTTACATGAGATGTTATGAAATATTTAAGTTGAAAAAACTCATATCTTCCATTTGCACCTCACGTCATTACATAGCTAAAAACCCTCAAAGGCGCGAGACTTGATTTTAATTTTTTGGTCTTTATGAAAATGAGCAATCCAGGAAATCAACCAACAACAGTAGAATACGAACATGCGGATGTTCCCACTGCCAGTTAATATGAAATAATTCTTATATTCATAATAACCCCAGACATTATTATTATGATTATTATTATTGTCATTCATTTTTGAAAAATGTTTTTATTTATTTGACAGTATTATTTATTTTTATTTATTATACTTGACAGTTATTTCAAAATTCAAAAATGACATTGACGTTTAAAATAAAGTCAAAATACAAACTATATGACAAAAAACGCCCTAACAAAACCATTGTCTTAGTCAAAATTAGCCTCCGCATGTCTTAAGTTTGAATTTGAATATTCAAAAATGACCTACAAAAATGGAACTTATGGAAAAAAGTTTTTCACCAAAATATATAAGCACACTGCTTTCTTGTGTTGAAAACGCACAAGAATTACGCAGACAAAATGTAATTTACCAAATTTCTCTCATGATAAACAATTAAAAAAATAATACAATAAAATGGTAATGAAGGTAAACAAACTTCTTGTGTGAAAACTTTGTGTAAGAAAATGAACAGCTTTCGAAATGGCAGTGGGAAAGGCAGGTGCCTCCGTTGAGACACCAGAACTTCTTTTTGAGAAGCGTTTTTTTCTGGTGTCCGTCAAACCCATGACACCAATGGGCACAATTGAACATGTCAACCTACAGTGGAATACGAACAAACGGACGTTTCCACTGCCGATTGACATAAAACATTTTTTCTATTTATAATTAAGAGTATACAAATTATTGTCGCCATTTAATCTTTTAATTTCACTCTATTGTTTTAAAATTTTTTTATTTATATTTAAATAAATACCAATTAGATTATTACAATTCCTTTTCATATTTGAAATTATTATTATCATAAAAAGCACAGTTTTTGTTTTGATAAAATCCTTTTATGAAAAGTGTGAAATAAATAAAACTATAGTGTCGAAATTTTTCAAAACAAAATTAATATATACCATTGCTGACTAATGTATTGTTTTAAATTAGGAAAATTTGCGAGGAAATTTGTGGAAAACAAAAATATTTTTGTCTCCATATTAGATCATACTTCGACTATATTTTATTGAAATGCTATTCCATAGTTTCTTAGCTGAGTTTAACTCTTCTATTTTCCCTGATTACACAAAATGTTATGAATAATATTTAATTTGAAACAATTGAATTTCACTTAATTTATGCAATTTTTGAATATCAAAAAATAATTTACATTTGGTCGTATTCGTTTCAGTAATTTTAAGTGACTTTGATTTTCAAAAAATTTATGAAATATAATACGGTTAATCTAGTTATTCGTGAAATGAATATAAGGTGCTCGCTACCAAAGAAACGGCTTTTAAGCAACGCTGATTTGCATAGTACACGCTAAGCGCCCTTAGATACAACTCAACGCTGAATTAGATTTCCTACTGAATAATAGATTTTTATAGCACCTCAACTAAATATAAGATATAAAATATGCATCTTCTGCCAGAAGCTCATTTTCATAATTAAGTTATTTTACTTTTAATAATAATTAGTTTGCAATACATTTTTTCTTATAAAAATTTTAATATCCTAACAAACTGTTGTTGAACATAAACATGAAATTTCAAAGAAAACAGATTTAATGCATAATTTCGTTATGTTAAATAATCATAAATTGAATTGGTGGAATTCAAAAATAAAATGCAGCTTACAAAAATAGTCAACTTTCCACCATTTTGAGATAATTTTTTGAGCAGTTTTATAAAGTGATTGACCAATTGGAATTAAAACAATGATGCTT
>LKDY01000500.1:0-27732 GCA_002221485.1 Trichinella murrelli | reverse complement strand
ACCGAATTATATCAGTAATAACTTCATATATATCATTATTTGCTTCCACAGAATGCTTCGTCAAACCATGCACGTTCTTCCTAATGAGTAATTAGTACACTTTATCATAATGCTTCTATACCGTTACGCTAAAACTGAGCAAAAATGAATTCACATCACCTAAGGCAATGTCATATTATTCAACTTTCTTGAAATTGAAATACTTCTGGCAATGTCATCTTCACGCTTATTCATAGTCTTCATAGTAATCAGTGTAAAGAACGTCCCTCAAGAAGTGCAATAAAATCTCCTCTTCAGTATAATCGATGGTTAAAAGGTAAGTGATTTTTACAGTTATACTAACGTTCTATGTGGGTATCACTACAGATAATATGTTAGTTGAAAATTAATGGACTTCAGTTTTGTCGACTAACATTCAGATCAGCTTCACGGCCTGGATATATATAATAATTTTATATAAACAAATATCCATACTAATGCACATCTCATTGCGCTACGTAGAACTTTGTTAAAATCTCATTTTATAAAATTGGATTTATGTAAAAATATTATGTTGCAATAAATGATTAATTTGAAAAATCGTAAATTTCTTTGTTTGCTAATTTTAAATCGCTATCATTGAATACAGTAGCTCAAATAAAACATCTGAATTCTATGCAGCTTGAATATATTAAATAGCAGTCAAGTACAAATTTCATGTTCTTTTCTCACAACAATGAGCATCCTTATTTCGGAAACCATTGACAGTGTCGAAATAAATTTCAATCAGAGCCACTTGAGCAACTCGTGACAAAGCCCTATGCGTGACTATTAAAGATTTTATTTTTTTGTCATTACAATTAGCATTCAAATTTGGTAGCTGATTTACTACAGCAAAATCTCCAATACAACGCTACTAGGAATTGTGTGAAAATGTGGCAATGGATTTTGCATTTCCATTGATTCATCTATATCACTTGTTTGAAACATTTTCGTATAGAAATCAAAATTTCATGGAATAAATAGGCTTTGCTGTTTTGGGTGCTGAAAACGTTCTTTCGCAATATTTGCATTTTCCTACCAACGACGATTCATATGGATAGAGTAAATTGTTTTGAAATGTTTCATGGAAAAGAACCGTGAGCTTGTGCAATAAATGGCTCCTAAAGTTAGCAGATTGCCTGTGTTAATGCACAAAGAATTCGCCAATCTAAAATTCACTTTATACGCAAGTAGCATGCGTGAGTTTCCCCAAATATAACACCTTGTGCATATTAGTAAAGGAATCATTTAACATTTGATGCCTCGCTCGATATTTTTTGCATTTCAGCGATCAAATTTTCCTCCATTTTTAGGCCATTTTGATTAATTTGATCGAAGATGTTTCCAATGGGCATGAACCTGACATAAAATATCCGACAGTACTAACTTTATATTAATTTATCTATTTATAATGTACCATTGGAAGAATTTCCAACGATGTTTTGCTAAAAAATACCTGATTGTCCTATTATATGCTTTTCATATCTTTTATTTGTTAAAAACTATCATTCCACGCATTACTCTGTGGTTCATCACATTTATTGATCAGTCAGCTTGGCAATGATATGAAAAGTATGGTTCGTTGAGTATATTTTCGCTTTCCAACACTCCTAAAGCTTACCGATTATGAAAATGCATTGAAAATGGAATAGTTTGCGTAAACCGTAATTGGAAATGCAATAAAAATAAATTAATTAACAATCCATCAAGTGAACTTATCCATACAATGAATTAGCCAAGCTGCCAAACAATTTAACATTTATAGAAGAGGGAAAGTGAATTTGCGTCAGAATTGCATTCTCCTGTCATCATTTTCGCTATCTATATGAGAATAATAGTCAAACGAAGAAATTGCGCTTAAAAAATTTGAAATTTTAAGCATTCTGTAACAAAAAAACGAAAGTCAGGAACAAATTTTGTTTGAAGGAGATACTTCTGTTCGCTCGATTAATTGAACATTGCGATAAATCTTTGCAAATTCATTTATCTTGCATATTTATTTAATTGTATAGTTAATTTCTTTTCTTTTCAATGGTACTAATATCGCATATTTCTTACTTTATTGTTTTGTGAAAATGTCCAAAAATTTTTTCTCGAAACTTCTTTTCTTTAATAGACGTTATTCGAAATGATTTATTCGAATAATGATGAAGAATAATGCTAGAAGCATTAGCATGAAACTGTCGTGTAGTTTTCGAATAAATGGCTATTTAAGTTTGCGCATTGCGCATATCTTAATACATAGGGAAGCTGCCAATCTCTAACTCCTCAAAACAAAACTAGGATGTGTGATTTTCATCGAACGTAACGTTTTCCTCTTTTCAGTTTGGAATGCAATCAAACTACGCTGCTTTTTGCAATATATTACTTGTTTTAGCAATCCATTTTTTCTTCATTTTCACTCCGTTTTGATAAATTTGTTGGATGTTGTTTCAGAACAACAGAAATGGAAATAAATCGCTCCACATACTCATTTCCTATTTATTTATCTTTTTATTATGCTTGATTGAAATGAATTTTCAACATTATCTTCCTTTAACATGGATTAATGCCTGAATGTCATAACGTATTGCTTGCATGACTCTCTTTGTTCAATGACTAATCATTTCATTCAATACCATGTAGTGCATGATATTTATTATTCAATTAGCGTTTTATTGATACCAAACATGTCCCTCTTTGAATTGTATTCCGCTTTTTAACTGTACCTATGTGCCTCATGTGACAATGTGGTTTTAATGTGGTAGCTTGCTATGACAATTGTATAAAATTGAAATAAAAGTTATTAAATTAAATAGTTAACACAACTAAATGTCTGCATCCATGGTACTTTTCTCAACCGCTTTAAAGTTCTGTAAAAATAATGAAATGTTGCTAGGAAAGTGCACGAATTTGTTATGGCATTTGTTATAATTGCTAGCAGTAGTCCCTGGAATAAATACTCATAAATTTGAATAATATGTAATCAATGATTTTTTAAGAAATTCATAAACAACTGTTTTCAAAATTTGACATTTATGAGAAGAATAAATGCGATATTGCAACAAATTTGCATTTCCATCTCTTTATTTACTTATTATATTTATTTGTATATATTTATATTTAATATATAATATATTTTATAGTATATTATATTTTATTGCGTTTGTTTATATTTAGAAATTATCAATTCAGAAGCGCCATTAATCGAAGAAATTACGTTTCAAAATTTTGAACATTTAAGATGCTGTACGTGATGAAGAAAAGTCAGGAAGAAATTTCATTTGATTGATATGATTTTTTCGCTGAAATTTTTAAATGCATTGTAATAAATTTTTTACAAAATGCCTTTCCTTGCATATTTATTTATTGTCTATATATTGTAATTCTTTTGTTTATGTTCCACCAATGTTCCATTTTATTTGAAATTTTAAATCAATATCTCGCCAAATACTCCACAAGCAATTTTGAGACGAAATTTGTTGTTGTATTCTAATTTTTCAAATTGATTCATATGATTTTGAGAGTAAATCGTTTTATGGATCTATTCGTAAATGCCTTGGGCTATTTTTGCCTCTGCTGTTTTTTGGCGAACGGTTGAAGCCTTTTTTTCTTAATTTATACTTTTGCTGTTGAGTTGTTTTTCACATCGTTGAATGATACTGTTATTGAGGGTTTCATGAGAAAATGCCCATTGTTTTTGCAATAAATATGTAGTAAATATGAACCATTGTCTATCTAAATCTATACTATTCTGCTGCTTCCTTGAAACGGAATCAGTACACGTGATTTTTAGTATATGTGACATGTTAACATTTGAGTAAATTGTGTATTGAAAATGAGCAGCGCAGTGCAATGTTTTACAAGTTTGTTCAATATAATTTTCCTTCTTTTAGATTCATGAAGAATACACTTAAAAATAAATTTATCTATATTGTATTATATTACATAAAAGTTGAATACATACGAATTAACTTTCATAATTGAAACCTTTAATGCCCAAGGTATCAATTTTGATACATAATGTTTTATGCAGCATAGCTATTCACTAAAACGTGTTTGTTAGCCATTCTTGTGTTTAAGAGCTCTTGACAATGATCTTAACAATATTTTATTGCCAATTTTCTTCTCATCTTTGTAGATTTTTTATAATGCACCCTACTGTACATGTAGGCGAAATAAAAAAGCATGAATTTGCATTTTGATGCATATATTGTGAACTGAGCAGAAATTAAGGATAATAATTTTTTAATACTAAACCTTGATGTGAAGATGGTGTTAAAATTGACAGCAGCCTCTAAAGTTTTTAGGTGCTGAGTACAGTTGCTTAGATTACCTGTATCAATTTTGATCCAATCTGCTTTAACGGAAACTTCACATTCTATTTACTCTCCTCAACGCCCTCATAATTGCTTGGATTATGATTATCACTTTCATCAGAAAACATAACATGTCTAAAACGTATATTTAAAAAAAGACTGCTCCACAGAAAAGAATTTGGGTCTGAAAGCGTTAATAAAATGTTCGATTGTAATGTAATGTAATTACGCTTTTAGAATTAACAGTGAATTGATTTTACATAAGGCAATGTCATATGCTAATTTCGTCGACTTAACCCTGTATAAATTTGAAGAATTTCATTCGCATGGTTATTTAGTCTTTCAGTGTGTTGAGGAGCAGTCAAGATGAGCGTTCTGCTCTTCTCTTCAATACCATCTTCAGCAAGTGTTATTTCATTCCTGACCTTCTTTTCTTTTCTGTTCATATATGCTTCACATAAAACAACCTGCTAATCACAAATGGAGTGCGACCCATATTGTGCACGATGAATGTACTGAGAAATCCATCAGAAACCTGCTGAATAATTGGTAAAATCTACTACTGCCCAGTACATTATCCAAAATTTTGTCGAATAGTTTATCCACAGTACCGATACCAATACTTATGTACAGCCTCATTGAATTCCCCAGCAAATCTTCTTTCCAATGGTGAGTTACTGAAACTGAATCACCGTATTAGTATTGATCACGTAACTTGTGGAGGCGTTTTAACGGTTTCCAACGTAATTGATGCTTTTTCTATATAGTTGAACTTCAATTTTTGCACTTCATTAAATTTATTTTATCTTAGCCTATAGGTCTTCAACGATATTCCTGCTGAAAACTATCAGATTTCTATTTTCTTTTACTAACATTCACTTTATGATTAGATGTGAGAACAAAATTAATAATTTCCAATAATAATTTCCATTAATATAATTTCAAAATTGCTAATAATTAATAATTTTAATAATCAATAAACAATAAATCTAGTAATGAGTATTAAGAAAAGGAATTCCTTTCAGAGATTCTTTAGAAATTGTATGTAATAAAATTTCATTTTCCGTTATTTAACTGGTTCTTCTGCTTTTCTTTCAAAGATATCTATTATCCGCCTAAACATGATGGTAATATAAATATGACGCAGTGTAAAGAATAACAATTTCAATTTTTTACAACATACAACAATTGCATTTGCTAATATAATAATTGAACCAGTAATGCTAATGTACTAATTGAAATTGATGAAATGAATTTTCATACTATTTGCACTGTTCATCAGCTTACATGCCTTTAAGCAAAAGAACTCTGATTATAACAGACAAATTAATAAAACTACACTTATAATTTATGCTATTACCCTCTCACGCATCAAAATAGGTTATATTTACAAAGGCAACTTTACTTTCTATCATACTATATGGCAGAATGCCGCCTTTGTGGTCACTTATTTAGTTTACTTCATAATAGAAGGCTCGTAAATTTAATCACACTCTTGTATATTGTCTATAATTAAAATGTAAGTATTATTCGATAATGTGCAGATATTCTATGCATGATTTGCCTAATATGACAAATAAATTTGGTTTTTCTGGTTTATTACTTACATTGAAATATTCCAATTTCCATGTTACTTTTGTTTTTTATAGCAACTGCAGACAAGCAAGTATCATATTAATATAGCAATTACTTGATCCATGAAACCACAACCCTTCATCATTTCTACATGCTTGAATTCATTTGCATATTATAACAAGTAAGTGATACAATAAATATATGGTTATGTATTGCGGATTTGCATTATCATCAGATAAAAAAATATGCAATATCTATGATGTAAAAAATAACTGAAGACGAATAACAGTGCTTGATAATAATATTAAAATTCATAGGATATGTTTTTAAATTTCTAATTCCTAATTACTTTTCCAGAGTGGGAATTGTTGGAAATGCATACATAGATCTCACAAAGGAAGAAAGACAATATGTAAGTAGAAGACATTCATTGTTCTACTCATATTTCAGTCATTATGAAATTCTGAAAGTTTTTACTAATACATGGCATTCATGGTGAAAACTTAAAAGTGACTACTCCACTGCAAATAAATAATGGCATATATTCAGCAACGCTGATAGGGAGGTGGGTGACTTGGGCGTCTTCACCATTGAGAAAATTAAATGCAACTCAAACTCATGTGAAAAGCCTCTTTTATTGTCAGTGTATCACGGAAGCACTTATCAGAAATAACAGACAATCCGGCGTTCACTAGCAACCTAACTATATCCAGATTTCCACGGTGATGACACCTCAAGATATAGATATCATCGAAACGAAGCAGTCGTATTCACGTATTCATTCTCACAGAAAAATGCACCGGTTACTTACAACACTATAGCCAAATAGCAAATGCGTTTGCAATCATGCAGAGTTTGGATGCCAGTTTAATTTTGTCATTGGTCTCAATAGTTGAAGATACAAAAAAGGCTTACAAAATGTCACTGTTTGAGTTTGACCATTACTAAATCTTCTGATGTTGAAGCCATTCGCAACTGTTTTAAAATGATTCGAGAGGTCGGTTTGTTTTTCAAGTGAACCTTCAAAAGATCTAATGCGCTTTCAAAACTTTCAAGGAGAAACCGATTGCTTATGCTACGCTTAAGAACCCAAAATACGGCCACCTTGACATGCTGTGTCAAACGAGATGCATATCGTGCAATATAATTCAGTTTTGACGTTTATCATTCTTTACCGCCAATTTTTAGAGACTTTGTAGCATATTATTGAGTGGAAAGATAGCAGCACTGCCTTTAAAGCAGAGCAATTGCCAGTTTCATTGTGCCGAGGAATTTTTGTTTTTTTTTTTAAATTTAAAATTAAAATAAAAAGCATTTTTTAATAAGAAGTTAAAGTATAATTCCTAAATGAAATCACTGAAAAATACTTAATAATAGAAAATACAGTACCATACATATTTGAATTGCCAAATTAAGGATAAGAAGGTTACTAAGTAATACTAAGATTTCGAGTTACTAATACTAAGGTTACTAAGATTTTACTGTTGAAGACTCTAAATTTTTAAATTTTCAGTTGTTAAGCGTCAAATTTCAATTTAAACTGAGCAGGTCGAATAAAATAAGCGCAGATTGCTTTTATTATGCAGGGCAGAAAATACTGTTTTCATACAGAAGTTACTTATTTTTATTATTACTTACATTGTTTTTGAAACTGAACACCATAAAGACATGAGATAAATCAAAATTTGTATATAGTGATTTTGCTTGTCAGAGGGCGCAACCAATGTGCACACCCATGTTTATATTATGTTGCCATTAGGTTCTAATTCATTATTGTGTAGCATATTCAACTTACTTAAGCCGGCTTTTAACGTTGCATGCGCGGTGTTAGAAATTTATGCAAATAGGGCCGTTGAAAATGGCCTTCATAATAGCATTCACAAGGTATATTGACTTTGTAACTAAAGCAGCGTTGAACGATATTTGCCAGTTCATTTGTGCATATGTAATGACGAAGGCATGTTCTTAGATATGAAAATGTTATCTTTTCAAACAAAGGCGTGGTGCAGTTCAACTAAAATTAGCATGCAATTTCAATTTGTTTGCTTTTGAGCTTATGCGTGACCTGAATAATGTTGTTCAACGAAATGAAATACGTTCATACATGTTATCTATAGAATGAACTTTATGTAATTTTCCTGTGGCTACTATTAGTTGCTCTAGAAATTCATTTCAAATGATTGTAGGCGAACGAGGTGCGGCGAACGAACAATGGCTCTTTCAATGCGATGACAGACGAAGAAGAACATAAAAACGGCTTTGTTTTTTATTTATTATAACATTATTTCATTAAATTAATTCTTCTACATTTAGATACAGAAGAATAGAGATAAAAGAAGACATCACAAAGACAAGGGTAAGTTAGGTAAGTATAATTCTTTGAGTTAGACTAATTAGCTAAAGATCACTGAGAAGTCTTGAGTCTGTAATCTATATAAACTCCAGCTGTAGTATCGAGCATTTAATTCAGAATTTGTTAATTAGAGTAATGGATGTAGATCATGAGTATTACTTTAATAAATTTGAGTGGCTTTCCGCATTTGAACGTTTTCATGTCCCATGCCTTGTCGAGTTGAGTTTAGGGTTCATTTGCGGAAAGTGAAATGGTCGATCATTTCAAAGGACAATTTTTGAGCATAGTGAGTTTTTTAGCACTGCTATAGTTTGAGTATTAGAATAAGTAAATGTTTGAGAATAGCAGTGCAAGGATAGGAGGAATGGTGAGATAGGGTGGTTTGCAGGAGTTCGACGGTTACACTGCACGACGCGACCCTAACCATCTCAAATGATCAAAGTCCATATTTTCACAGCTCACCATTCCTCTCCCGGTTGCGGTACCAGGGGCCTGCCGCCTTGCTCGGATCCCAGCAATGGGAGCTCAAGCAAGGTTTTTTTTTCAGCTCGACCGCCCCGCGCCGCCCCCGCCCTCCTGCCGTTAACGGGGACCTCCCACGTGCGGAGTCTCCTAGTCCCGTGCTGGCCAGAGACCGGTTTTAAAGAGATGACCATGTCCATTTGTGTGGAAATGGACGTTGTTTGAAATCTTGTGCAATGGGATTTCAACACCTTTGTGAATTCGTAAGACGTATCTGTCCTAGAGGCAGTTATGCAAATTCGCAATTGACGTAGTGCTGAGACTCTGTTTCAGTGCCAATCTAGTGGTGATCGTTACTCCCAAAGAGGAACGGTAAGCGTCGCTATGCTTTTGTGTTATTGTCTCGCTGGCTCTGGTCGACTTCATCCAATGATTGACATCAGATCGGCCGTCACACCTTTTAACTAGTTCATTTGGCGTTGCACCTTTCATCAGTTTAGGCATATTACATTTGAAATTAATCTCCATCGAGAGTTTCCCCGTATAATCATGCTAAATAGTTTAAATTTGTTAAAATTTTAAACATATAATCTAAATGATAAGTAAAATATAATGTTCATTCATCTAATAATTGGGCAAATTCAATAATTATTAAATTTCATAGAAGTTTTTTAATTTTTCATTTCCATTTCATCTTATAAATGATTTTAATTATTCATTAATTTTATACTGATAATAATATATTTTTAGTGTAAAGCAGTTTTTTACTTTAAACAATGTAATGTCAAAGTAGATTTCTACTTTAAAACAGTGTAATGTAAACAGTTAAAAGGGATGTAATATGGTAAACATTAAATTAGCATAATTTTATTTATTAATTATTGGTGAATTAGCTATTGTTTGCATATAAATTTTTTACTTATAAAAATGTTAATCGGGGTCTCCTTTAATTAGGTAATGGCAAAAGTAAACTTCGTATAAATGAATAAACAATTAGCTAGACAAGGTGCAACGAGTTTAATCTTTATAAATAGGAAGTAATCTTCTATAAATAGAAGTTATTAATCCGTAAAATGTAGAAAAACAGCATTAAATATGAGATTAATTTTAATATGCTAATTAGATATTTAAAATGCAACGTAAATCAACGCTGAATATTTAATCTTTAATTAGGTTAAATAACGTCACTCGCACAACATATTTCAGCAGTGAGAGTTTTTTAATAAATGATTAACCTACAATGTAAACACAAAAGTGGGTCATAATATTTTCTAATTAGGTATAATAACGTCACTCGTAACTACATATTTAGCAGGGTTTTTTTAATAGTTAATTAGAATGTTTTAAATGGAATGCAAAAAACAGCAACTTACAGTAGACAGTTTTATTTGAAAAGATAAGTAGGCATAATACAGTAAATCAATAATGATGAGTTGTAAATCATACGGTAAGTATGCAAACATGAGTTGGTTCTGCAGGACAGTACATTAATATTGAGTGTCAGGTGTGACGGCCGTCGATGTGCATGAGGTTGCAAGCATACGATTTACGCTTGCGAGACGATTCACATTTGCGTGGCAGCGCACGCCATCTGGTGCGGAAGCTACGTCTTCGGCGGATCAGAATGGCCATCTGGTCCGTCGAGGGTGGATCAGATGGGTCCACCCAAGGTCATCTCGGCCAAAATCGTGAGGCCAGCACGTGGGCTAGGAGGCGATGATGCCGTGGGGGTCCCGGGCAGGAGGGTGGGGGGCGGCGCGGGGGCGGTCGGGCTGACCGGAAAGGCAGGCCCCCACCGTAACCGAAAACTTTTTTTAAAAAAAAATTCACAAAAAAAGCAACCTTCCCCCCCGCTGAATCGACGAAAACGCGAAATCTCCCCCACCTCACGATTTTTTCATGGAAAGCGCAAATCTCCCCTCCCTGCAGACAAGGAAAAATGCAAAATCTCCCCCACTCTGTTGGGCAGACAAAACGCACAATCTCCCCTCCCCTTGGAGCGGGAAAAGCACTAAACTCCCGCACATCTGAGGCAGGTGAAACAACTAAGTCTCACCCGCCTCTTCAGCGCGGAAAGCCTAGGCTTTCCCCGCTCCAGGGAAGAGGAGCGTGCGCTCTGCTGCCCAAAGAGCAAGGAAGAGTTTGCACTCTCCCTTGTCTAAGGGAGGGGAGCTTCACGCTCCAGGATGGGGCCCATTTTTGGTCTCTCCATCCTCCACCTGCATTAAATATTTCAAGTCCCATTTCCGGCATGTTTGCCATTTCGCAGAACTCATTTATGCCAGACTTTATCTGTTTGTTTGTATTACATTGCACATTTATCTTTTTTTTTGAAAAATAAACTTTTTCATTAATAAAGAATTGTTGTTGTTGTTGCATTGTTCTTGATTTATATTAAAATAAAAAAATTTTTTTTTCTTACTTTTAAATAGATTATTAATTTACGTGTGTTACGTGTATTATTTCATTTTCCCCCATTTTAACTGTTTTGTTTTTGTTCCTATAAACTAATTAATATTTCTGGCTGGCAACTAGTAATGGCAAACATGATTTTTCCCTTTTTAACTAATCCTACATGAGCATCATCGTTAAGAAATAACGCAGTATTGGTCTTTTGTTACGTCTGTGTATTGTGTCTTTGTAATGAAGAAGCTTTCCACACTCGACTTTGCCAAATCGTATCTATCTTCTCCAACGTGCCTATACTTACCTCTCTTGACCAACGAATGGAATTGACCAACGAACGGAATTGACCAACGAACGCAATTGACCAACAAACGATTCGATCGAACCTATCCACAACCTTTCACCGATCTTGGCTTTCTCCACTTGTCCACTTTCTTCTCCATGTGCATTATTCTTCCATGGTTTGTTACGTGTTTACTTATTTGTATGCAATGCTTTTCATGTGTCAGGTTTTACAAAGTCAAACTCAAAATAAAAGAATCAGAGAAAAAATATTTGGAGAAATAATTTGAAAAAAAACATGCAAATGTACAATATAAGAAGAAAAAAAGTGAAAATCAAATAAATCAAAAGAAATAATAGGAGAAATTAAAAAATGAATATAATGTATAAAGTAAAGTAGGGGAAAATAATGTTTGAATGAATGTTTGAATTTAACAGTTTGAAAAATAAAAATAAAAATAAAAAGAATTTGCTTTTGAAAGTGTTCAAAATAGAACCATGTAAGAAAAGAAAAACAAAATTACAAAAGAAAAGAAAATCAAAATTATTTTGACACATGAAAGCAGTTGCATACATAAATTTTGCTGCGTGAAAGACCAAGTACTGCATTAATTCAAAACTCAGCCATGTAGGTTGGTCGTTAACTTAATTACAACTATGGGATAACTTCGCCCTTTCGAAGTATCCCAATCCCAGACCTACAGAATTGGGGTCCCAGGAACTTTGTCTTCTCTTGTTCTGCTTCGTGTGGTCCTCGATCTGCTTCGTGTGGTCCTCGATCTGCTTCGTGTGGTCCTCGATCTGCTTCGTGTCGTCCGCGATCTGCTTCGTGTCGTCCGCGATCTGCTTCGTGTCGTCCGCGTTTTCCCATTTTCTTTGCTCCATTCTTTAAACCTTTAATAATGATATTAAATCAAAACTGCCCTCACTTCATCACAAAGTTGAATTACAACAAGTATAATAATTAAGTGCTATCTAATTAAAAAATAATTGTTTACACAATGAGTATAGTTATTGCAAAGGGGATTTTCGAAAGACCATATTTTAATTATAGATGAGTACACAAAGTTTTTAAAAAATAAAAAGCAGAAAAATGGAATACTTGTCAGTAATTCCGCAACCGACTTCAGCAGCTACTTAACGCCCATAATGAACTCAGAGAACGTTCAACGATGCTACCAATTGCTACGTAAATTAAACAAACAAACGCACCCTTACTGATGATAAGGCGCGTTATAGCGATAGTTATTTGCATAATGCAGCGTTAGAAACTGATTTTTGGTGTGTTAGAACTTTTGGCTGAAGATAAAGTCTAACCTAAGCCATAATATGAGCAGAAGAAATGCACTGCTAAATTCTATCAATAAGGAAAGGACTATTTGAAAATTTAAAAATGACCTTGACGTTTACAATTCAGTCAAAATATAAACTATCTAACAGAAAAGGCCATAACAAAACAAAATTCACTTAGACAAAACACACCTACGTATGTCTGAAAATTTTCGTAAGCCGGAAAACCAACTAGCTCAAATGAAGCTAATTTTAAGTGAACAATTTGCGGGCAAAAGCTTGCTTATGGTCAATTGAAAGTACATGATAGTTATTGCAAAGGGGATTTTCGAAAGACCATATTTTAATTATAGATGAGTATACAAAGTTTTTAAAAAATAAAAAGCAGAAAAATGGAATACTTGTCAGTAATTCCGCAACCGACTTCAGCAGCTACTTAACGCCCATAATGAACTCAGAGAACGTTCAACGATGCTACCAATTGCTACGTAAATTAAACAAACAAACGCACCCTTACTGATGATAAGGCGCGTTATAGCGATAGTTATTTGCATAATGCAGCGTTAGAAACCGGTTTTTAGTGTGTTAGAACTTTTGGCTGAAGATAAAGTCTAACCTAAGCCCTAATATGAGTAGAAGAAATGCACTGCTAAATTCTATCAATAAGGAAAGGACTATTTGAAAATTTAAAAATGACCTTGACGTTTACAATTCAGTCAAAATATAAACTATCTAACAGAAAAGGCCATAACAAAACAAAATTCACTTAGACAAAACACACCTACGTATGTCTGAAAATTTTCGTAAGCCGGAAAACCAACTAGCTCAAATGAAGCTAATTTTAATTAAGTGAACAATTTGCGGGCAAAAGCTTGCTTATGGTCAATTGAAAGTACATGTTAGTTATTGCAAAGGGGATTTTCGAAAGACCATATTTTAATTATAGATAACGCGTACAACGTGTATTTAATAAATCTTAGTTGTACGGAAATTTGGCGTTTATTATGTCACCTATTATCTGATTTTGAGAATTTTTCTTACAATATGTTGAGAAATTATGCTCAATATCGATTCTAAATTATATTGTTAACTAATTAAGATTTAAAAATGAAAAAAGCTGCCACTTACTGCTAAATGCGCCATTTTCTCATCGTTAATGTTCATTGTCTTTGAATGTTGATTGAAAAATTATTTTTTAGAAATTCTTCCAAAAAATAATAATGAATAAAAAGCAAAAATAGTGTTTGGATTCAATGCTTGTCTTCAGTCAATTTTCCAATCAAAACGCTGAGCTACCATCCACGAACGGCCTCAAACTGAAATGATTTCTATTAGGTCAACAAAGCCAACGACGTCGCATGCAAATTTTTATTTTATTCATTTCTGCTGATAAATATGGCTACTGTACATTTTTCATTGCTCTTTATTTACTTAATGCTCTCTGTTAGTGGAGAAAATTTAATTGGAGCTTTGCCAAACATATTAACACTTCTCATTACACAATGACCTTGTCCATTGTGTATTTGGTGGTCGTTTCTGCAAATGAATTAGTATGTATCTGTGGTGATGTAGGTATTAGAATTCATTAAAATTCAGAATGTAAATGCAAAATTGAATGCATTGATTTGCTGCTAAATGAGTTAAATGACGTCACCTTAAAACTGAGATTAATTGCATGTTTTTTTTCTGTTTTCATGGATAATTCAAAAATAATTAGGATGCTTAATAAGCAATCATAAAAAACAATATGAGTTATAATGCATTTTAATTGTAAATTAATTAGGTAAAATCACGCAACTCGAAACAACAGATTCACAGAAAGCACTTTTTATTGAAAAATAGACGAGTCTTTATTAGACGATTTATTAATCAGACGAATCTCGTTTGTAAATAACGGCTGGCGTGAGCTAAAAGAGACCATCGGGCAATTGAAAATTCTGCATCTACCAATCACGTTTGGCGTGAGCGAAAAGAGACTACGGGTGCAAATGTTGGACAAAATGCGAAGCGACACAATACCAGGCTAGTATGTAAAAAAGCAATGTAAATACAATATGTGTTGTAATGCATTTTAATTGTAAATTAATTTGATAAAAATACTGCAACTCGAAACAACAAATTCATAGTAAGCACTTTTTATTGAAAAATAAGGATAACAAACACGTAAACGGTAAAAAAATGGGAAAATAAGACGTAATAATACAAAAAGTATGCAAATTTAAGGTGGTTCATCAGAATGTACAGTAATATTGAGTGTAATGTATCACAGCAATGTGAGCGGCAGATCTACTGACCTACGCGCTCTTCTTATAGCCAGTTTCATTGGACGAGTCTCGTTTGGAAATTACGGCTGGCGTGAGCTAAAAGAGACTCCATCGAGCAATTGGAAAATTCCGTGCCAAGCAATCATGTTCGGCGTGAGCGAAAAGAGACCATCGAGCAATTGAAAATTCTGTATCTACCAATCACGTTTGGCGTGAGCGAAAAGAGACTACGGGTGCAAATGTTGGACGAAATGCGAAGCGACACAATACTAGGCTAGTATGTAAAAAAGCAATGTAAATACAATATGAATTGTAATGCATTTCAATTGTAAATTAATTTGATAAAAATACTGCAACTCGAAACAACAAATTCATAGTAAGCACTTTTTATTGAAAAATAAGGATAACAAACACGTAAACGGTAAAAAAATGGAAAAATAAGACGTAATAATACAAAATGTATGCAAATTTAAGGTGGTTCATCAGAATGTACAGTAATATTGAGTGTAATGTATCACAATAATGTGAGCGGCAGATCTACTGACCTACGCGCTCTTCTCATAGACAGTTTCATTGGACGAGTCTCGTTTGGAAATTACGGCTGGCGTGAGCTAAAAGAGACTCCATCGAGCAATTGGAAAATTCCGTGCCAAGCAATCACGTTTGGCGTGAGCGAAAAGAGACTATGCGGGCAATTTTTCGACAGAACCCTACAACACACCCCGTAGCTTGTATAAAAGTAGCCGTGGCAGGTGAGCGAGCGCAGTTCTCGTATTACGTTGTGTTCAGTGCGGTGGTTGCTTTGCGCTGTTCACGTGTGTGTATGCTGGCGTATTTGTGAGAAGTTTCTTGATCTTTGTCAACTGATGAGCGTTTTCATTCTGTGTATTACACGAATTATATGCACAGGTGGATGGGTTCCAGCGAGAACGGCAAGTAGTGGTATGTTGCTGGTTAAGCCATTCTTGTCTTCGATTGTTGTAGAAGCGCAGTAAATTGGTTTTGTCAGTGGAAAAAATCTCAAATATTCTAAATATGAGAAAAATCCAATGGACAACATATTAGTATCAAATGAAGAAGGGATGACGTCACTGATTGTACAGTGACGAATGCTGCACTTGTTTTCACGTCATTTCCACGAATGATTGCGAGCAACACATTCGCTTTTGAATGAAATGCGAAATCAGAATGGAAATTCTGAATGAAAGTTGGTAAGGTCGGATGCATTGGTTAAATGGTGAAGAAGGAACATAGTATAAGGGGCTGAAGTATTCTAAATGTTGAAGCCAGCCAGGTCAGCATCGCTATCTTGCGGAAGGCTACTTTGTCCCTTTAGTAAAGAGGTGGTTTGCTTTTTGACCCAGAGATACATACGCTACCCGTACGCGTGAAATGAAGGGGATTTCGAGATCGCCATGGGCATTCCGGAATTTGAACAATTGAAAATTTTGTTGATGTGGCAATGAAATGTAGAATAGTGGCTCTGAAGAATACAAGAAAGAAGAAAATATAACTAAAAATAGAAACGACAGGAAGGGCGCCACGTGGTCACTGCATGTCCGATAAGCAGAACAAGAACTGGTCACTACGAACGAAAGCACTAGCCATAAACCCTCACAAAGTATACCACGCCCACCTCCTATCTCCAAGCCGTCGATGATGCTACCAAAATGATACCTACGACTCATGACGTAGAAGAACGTGTAAACGTTTGGAATCGGTTAGGAGAAGCCAGTGCGAGCCGACCGTCAGTGGCACTGGTCCCAACAGGGACATCAGCTTAAAGCAGCGACGCTGTTCAGTGATAAAAATGCCTCTGAACGGTGTGGACCTCGCTCAGTTGGTGAAAGTAAGTGTACAAGCGCGTCGGACATGGAGATGAAGATGGTCACGCGCGAGCGAAAGAAGCGCATGGATGTGCCATTTTGAAGAGGGTCGCCATAATGAAAACAGAGCTTAGACGAGTATTCAACTTGTGAATTTGGCCAGAATATTATGAAAACATGGCTCTGAAGACTACGGATACGACAGAAAAGGCGCCGACGATGGAAGAGAGCGTAGGCCAGAAGAAAATCTGCCACTGACGTTGCAGTAGTACATTACACTCAATATTACTGCATATTCTGATGAACCACCTTAAATTTCTATTCTTTTTGTATTATTACATCTTATTTTTCCATTTTTTTTACCGTTTACGTGTTTGTTATCCTTATTTTTCAATAAAAAGTGCTTACTGTGAATCTGTTGTTTCGAGTTGCGGTATTTTTATTTAATTAATGTACAATTAAAATGCACTACAACATATATTGTATTTACATTGCTTTTTTTACATACTAGCCTAGTATTGCGTCGCTTCGCATTTCGTCCAACATTTGCACCCGTAGTCTCTTTTCGCTCACGCCAAACGTGATTGGTAGATACAGAATTTTCAATTGCTCGATGGTCTCTTTTCGCTCACGCCGAACATGATTGCTTGGCACGGAATTTTCCAATTGCTCGATGGAGTCTCTTTTAGCTCACGCCAGCCGTAATTTCCAAACGAGACTCGTCCAATGAAACTGGCTATAAGAAGAGCGCGTAGGTCAGTAGATCTGCCGCTCACATTGCTGTGATACATTACACTCAATATTACTGTACATTCTGATGAACCACCTTAAATTTGCATACTTTTTGTATTATTACGTCTTATTTTTCCATTTTTTTACCGTTTACGTGTTTGTTATCCTTATTTTTCAATAAAAAGTGCTTACTATGAATTTGTTGTTTCGAGTTGCAGTATTTTTATCAAATTAATTTACAATTGAAATGCATTACAATTCATATTGTATTTACATTGCTTTTTTACATACTAGCCTAGTATTGTGTCGCTTCGCATTTCGTCCAACATTTGCACCCGTAGTCTCTTTTCGCTCACGCCAAGCGTGATTGGTAGATACAGAATTTTCAATTGCTCGATGGTCTCTTTTCGCTCACGCCGAACATGATTGCTTGGCACGGAATTTTCCAATTGCTCGATGGAGTCTCTTTTAGCTCACGCCAGCCGTAATTTCCAAACGAGACTCGTCCAATGAAACTGGCTATAAGAAGAGCGCGTAGGTCAGTAGATCTGCCGCTCACATTGCTGTGATACATTACACTCAATATTACTGTACATTCTGATGAACCACCTTAAATTTGCATACTTTTTGTATTATTACGTCTTATTTTTCCATTTTTTTACCGTTTACGTGTTTGTTATCCTTATTTTTCAATAAAAAGTGCTTACTATGAATTTGTTGTTTCGAGTTGCAGTATTTTTATCAAATTAATTTACAATTGAAATGCATTACAATTCATATTGTATTTACATTGCTTTTTTACATACTAGCCTAGTATTGTGTCGCTTCGCATTTCGTCCAACATTTGCACCCGTAGTCTCTTTTCGCTCACGCCAAACGTGATTGGTAGATGCAGAATTTTCAATTGCCCGATGGTCTCTTTTAGCTCACGCCAGCCGTTATTTACAAACGAGATTCGTCTGATTAATAAATCGTCTAATAAAGACTCGTCTATTTTTCAATAAAAAGTGCTTTCTGTGAATCTGTTGTTTCGAGTTGCGTGATTTTACCTAATTAATTTACAATTAAAATGCATTATAACTCATATTGTTTTTTATGATTGCTTATTAAGCATCCTAATTATTTTTGAATTATCCATGAAAACAGAAAAAAAACATGCAATTAATCTCAGTTTTAAGGTGACGTCATTTAACTCATTTAGCAGCAAATCAATGCATTCAATTTTGCATTTACATTCTGAATTTTAATGAATTCTAATACCTACATCACCACAGATACATACTAATTCATTTGCAGAAACGACCACCAAATACACAATGGACAAGGTCATTGTGTAATGAGAAGTGTTAATATGTTTGGCAAAGCTCCAATTAAATTTTCTCCACTAACAGAGAGCATTAAGTAAATAAAGAGCAATGAAAAATGTACAGTAGCCATATTTATCAGCAGAAATGAATAAAATAAAAATTTGCATGCGACGTCGTTGGCTTTGTTGACCTAATAGAAATCATTTCAGTTTGAGGCCGTTCGTGGATGGTAGCTCAGCGTTTTGATTGGAAAATTGACTGAAGACAAGCATTGAATCCAAACACTATTTTTGCTTTTTATTCATTATTATTTTTTGGAAGAATTTCTAAAAAATAATTTTTCAATCAACATTCAAAGACAATGAACATTAACGATGAGAAAATGGCGCATTTAGCAGTAAGTGGCAGCTTTTTTCATTTTTAAATCTTAATTAGTTAACAATATAATTTAGAATCGATATTGAGCATAATTTCTCAACATATTGTAAGAAAAATTCTCAAAATCAGATAATAGGTGACATAATAAACGCCAAATTTCCGTACAACTAAGATTTATTAAATACACGTTGTACGCGTTATCTATAATTAAAATATGGTCTTTCGAAAATCCCCTTTGCAATAACTAACATGTACTTTCAATTGACCATAAGCAAGCTTTTGCCCGCAAATTGTTCACTTAATTAAAATTAGCTTCATTTGAGCTAGTTGGTTTTCCGGCTTACGAAAATTTTCAGACATACGTAGGTGTGTTTTGTCTAAGTGAATTTTGTTTTGTTATGGCCTTTTCTGTTAGATAGTTTATATTTTGACTGAATTGTAAACGTCAAGGTCATTTTTAAATTTTCAAATAGTCCTTTCCTTATTGATAGAATTTAGCAGTGCATTTCTTCTACTCATATTAGGGCTTAGGTTAGACTTTATCTTCAGCCAAAAGTTCTAACACACTAAAAACCGGTTTCTAACGCTGCATTATGCAAATAACTATCGCTATAACGCGCCTTATCATCAGTAAGGGTGCGTTTGTTTGTTTAATTTACGTAGCAATTGGTAGCATCGTTGAACGTTCTCTGAGTTCATTATGGGCGTTAAGTAGCTGCTGAAGTCGGTTGCGGAATTACTGACAAGTATTCCATTTTTCTGCTTTTTATTTTTTAAAAACTTTGTATACTCATCTATAATTAAAATATGGTCTTTCGAAAATCCCCTTTGCAATAACTATCATGTACTTTCAATTGACCATAAGCAAGCTTTTGCCCGCAAATTGTTCACTTAAAATTAGCTTCATTTGAGCTAGTTGGTTTTCCGGCTTACGAAAATTTTCAGACATACGTAGGTGTGTTTTGTCTAAGTGAATTTTGTTTTGTTATGGCCTTTTCTGTTAGATAGTTTATATTTTGACTGAATTGTAAACGTCAAGGTCATTTTTAAATTTTCAAATAGTCCTTTCCTTATTGATAGAATTTAGCAGTGCATTTCTTCTGCTCATATTATGGCTTAGGTTAGACTTTATCTTCAGCCAAAAGTTCTAACACACCAAAAATCAGTTTCTAACGCTGCATTATGCAAATAACTATCGCTATAACGCGCCTTATCATCAGTAAGGGTGCGTTTGTTTGTTTAATTTACGTAGCAATTGGTAGCATCGTTGAACGTTCTCTGAGTTCATTATGGGCGTTAAGTAGCTGCTGAAGTCGGTTGCGGAATTACTGACAAGTATTCCATTTTTCTGCTTTTTATTTTTTAAAAACTTTGTGTACTCATCTATAATTAAAATATGGTCTTTCGAAAATCCCCTTTGCAATAACTATACTCATTGTGTAAACAATTATTTTTTAATTAGATAGCACTTAATTATTATACTTGTTGTAATTCAACTTTGTGATGAAGTGAGGGCAGTTTTGATTTAATATCATTATTAAAGGTTTAAAGAATGGAGCAAAGAAAATGGGAAAACGCGGACGACACGAAGCAGATCGCGGACGACACGAAGCAGATCGCGGACGACACGAAGCAGATCGAGGACCACACGAAGCAGATCGAGGACCACACGAAGCAGATCGAGGACCACACGAAGCAGAACAAGAGAAGACAAAGTTCCTGGGACCCCAATTCTGTAGGTCTGGGATTGGGATACTTCGAAAGGGCGAAGTTATCCCATAGTTGTAATTAAGTTAACGACCAACCTACATGGCTGAGTTTTGAATTAATGCAGTACTTGGTCTTTCACGCAGCAAAATTTATGTATGCAACTGCTTTCATGTGTCAAAATAATTTTTGATTTTCTTTTCTTTTGTAATTTTTGTTTTTCTTTTCTTACATGGTTCTATTTTGAACACTTTCAAAAGCAAATTCTTTTTATTTTTATTTTTATTTTTCAAACTGTTAAATTCAAACATTCATTCAAACATTATTTTCCCCTACTTTACTTTATACATTATATTCATTTTTTAATTTCTCCTATTATTTCTTTTGATTTATTTGATTTTCACTTTTTTTCTTCTTATATTGTACATTTGCATGTTTTTTTTCAAATTATTTCTCCAAATATTTTTTCTCTGATTCTTTTATTTTGAGTTTGACTTTGTAAAACCTGACACATGAAAAGCATTGCATACAAATAAGTAAACACGTAACAAACCATGGAAGAATAATGCACATGGAGAAGAAAGTGGACAAGTGGAGAAAGCCAAGATCGGTGAAAGGTTGTGGATAGGTTCGATCGAATCGTTTGTTGGTCAATTGCGTTCGTTGGTCAATTCCGTTCGTTGGTCAATTCCATTCGTTGGTCAAGAGAGGTAAGTATAGGCACGTTGGAGAAGATAGATACGATTTGGCAAAGTCGAGTGTGGAAAGCTTCTTCATTACAAAGACACAATACACAGACGTAACAAAAGACCAATACTGCGTTATTTCTTAACGATGATGCTCATGTAGGATTAGTTAAAAAGGGAAAAATCATGTTTGCCATTACTAGTTGCCAGCCAGAAATATTAATTAGTTTATAGGAACAAAAACAAAACAGTTAAAATGGGGGAAAATGAAATAATACACGTAACACACGTAAATTAATAATCTATTTAAAAGTAAGAAAAAAAAATTTTTTTATTTTAATATAAATCAAGAACAATGCAACAACAACAACAATTCTTTATTAATGAAAAAGTTTATTTTTCAAAAAAAAAGATAAATGTGCAATGTAATACAAACAAACAGATAAAGTCTGGCATAAATGAGTTCTGCGAAATGGCAAACATGCCGGAAATGGGACTTGAAATATTTAATGCAGGTGGAGGATGGAGAGACCAAAAATGGGCCCCATCCTGGAGCGTGAAGCTCCCCTCCCTTAGACAAGGGAGAGTGCAAACTCTTCCTTGCTCTTTGGGCAGGCAGAGCGCACGCTCCTCTTCCCTGGAGCGGGGAAAGCCTAGGCTTTCCGCGCTGAAGAGGCGGGTGAGACTTAGTTGTTTCACCTGCCTCAGATGTGCGGGGAGTTTAGTGCTTTTCCCCGCTCCAAGGGGAGGGGAGATTGTGCGTTTTGTCTGCCCAACAGAGTGGGGGAGATTTTGCATTTTTCCTTGTCTGCAGGGGAGGGGAGATTTGCGCTTTCCATGAAAAAATCGTGAGGGTGGGGGAGATTTCGCGTTTTCGTCGATTCAGCGGGGGGGAAGGTTGCTTTTTTTGTGAATTTTTTTTTAAAAAAAGTTTTCGGTTACGGTGGGGGCCTGCCTTTCCGGTCAGCCCGACCGCCCCCGCGCCGCCCCCCACCCTCCTGCCCCGGGGACCCCCACGGCATCATCGCCTCCTAGCCCACGTGCTGGCCTCACGATTTTGGCCGAGATGACCTTGGGTGGACCCATCTGATCCACCCTCGACGGACCAGATGGCCATTCTGATCCGCCGAAGACGTAGCTTCCGCACCAGATGGCGTGCGCTGCCACGCAAATGTGAATCGTCTCGCAAGCGTAAATCGTATGCTTGCAACCTCATGCACATCGACGGCCGTCACACCTGACACTCAATATTAATGTACTGTCCTGCAGAACCAACTCATGTTTGCATACTTACCGTATGATTTACAACTCATCATTATTGATTTACTGTATTATGCCTACTTATCTTTTCAAATAAAACTGTCTACTGTAAGTTGCTGTTTTTTGCATTCCATTTAAAACATTCTAATTAACTATTAAAAAACCCTGCTAAAATATGTAGTTACGAGTGACGTTATTATACCTAATTAGAAAATATTATGACCCACTTTTGTGTTTACATTGTAGGTTAATCATTTATTAAAAAACTCTCACTGCTGAAATATGTTGTTGCGAGTGACGTTATTTAACCTAATTAAAGATTAAAATATTCAGCGTTGTATTTACGTTGCATTTTAAAATATCTAATTAGCATATTAAAATTAATCTCATATTTAATGCTGTTTTTCTACATGTTACGGATTAATAACGTTCTATTTATAGAAGATTACTTCCTATTTATGAAGAGATTAAACTCGTTGCACCTTGTCTAAGCTAATTGTTTATTTCATTTATACGAAGTTTACTTTTGCCATTACCTAATTAAAGGAGACCCCGATTAACATTTTTATAAGTAAAAAATTTATATGCAAACAATAGCTAATTCACCAATAATTAATAAATAAAATTATGCTAATTTAATGTTTACCATATTACATCCCTTTTAACTGTTTACATTACACTGTTTTAAAGTAGAAATCTACTTTGACATTACATTGTTTAAAGTAAAAAACTGCTTTACACTAAAAATATATTATTATCAGTATAAAATTAATGAATAATTAAAATCATTTATAAGATGAAATGGAAATGAAAAATTAAAAAACTTCTATGAAATTTAATAATTATTGAATTTGCCCAATTATTAGATGAATGAACATTATATTTTACTTATCATTTAGTTCTAAAAAAAATTAATGTAAAATTTTAACAAATTTAAACTATTTAGCATGATTATACGGGGAAACTCTCGATGGAGATTAATTTCAAATGTAATATGCCTAAACTGATGAAAGGTGCAACGCCAAATGAACTAATTAAAAGGTGTGACGGCAGATCTGATGTCAATCATTGGATGAAGTCGATCAGAGCCAGCGAGACAATAACACAAAAGCATAGCGACGCTTACCGTTCCTCTTTGGGAGTAACGATCACCACTAGATTGGCACTGAAACAGAGTCTCAGCACTACGTCAATTGCGAATTTGCATAACTGCCTCTAGGACAGATACGTCTTACGAATTCACAAAGGTGTTGAAATCCCATTGCACAAGATTTCAAACAACGTCCATTTCCACACAAATGGACATGGTCATCTCTTTAAAACCGGTCTCTGGCCAGCACGGGACTAGGAGACTCCGCACGTGGGAGGTCCCGTTAACGGGCAGGAGGCGGGGGGCGGCGCGGGGGGCGGTCGAGCTGAAAAAAACCTTGCTTGAGCTCCCATTGCTGGGATCCGAGCAAGGCGGCAGGCCCCTGGTACCGCAACCGGGAGAGGAAATGGTGAGCTGTGAAAATATGGACTTTGATCATTTGAGATGGTTAGGGTCGCGTCGTGCAGTGTAACCCGTCGAACTCCTGCAAACCACCCTATCTCACCATTCCTCCTATCCTTGCACTGCTATTCTCAAACATTTACTTATTCTAATACTCAAACTATAGCAGTGCTAAAAACTCACTATGCTCAAAAATTGTCCTTTGAAATGATCGACCATTTCACTTTCCGCAAATGAACCCTAAACTCAACTCGACAAGGCATGGGACATGAAAACGTTCAAATGCGGAAAGCCACTCAAATTTATTAAAGTAATACTCATGATCTACATCCAATTACTCTAATTAACAAATTTCTGAATTAAATGCTCGATAACTTACAGCTGGAGTTTATATAGATTACAGACTCAAGAACTTCTCAGTGATCTTTAGCTAATTAGTCTAACTCAAAGAATTATACTTACCTAACTTACCCTTGTCTTTGTGATGTCTTCTTTTATCTTCTATTCTTCTGTATCTAAATGTAGAAGAATTAATTTAATGAAATAATGTTATAATAAATAAAAAACAAAGCCGTTTTTAATGGTCTTCTTCGTCTGTCATCGCATTGAAAGAGCCATTGTTCGTTCGCCGCACCTCGTTCGCCTACAATCATTTGAAATGAATTTCTAGAGCAACTAATAGTAGCCACAGGAAAATTTACATAAAGTTCATTTCTATAGATTAACATGTATGAAACGTATTTCATTTCGTTGAACAAACACTATTCAGGTCACGCATAAGCTCAAAAGCAAACAAATTGAAATTGCATGCTAATTTTAGTTGAATCTGCACCACGCCTTTGTTTGAAAAGATAACATTTTCAATATCTAAGAACATGCCTTCGTCATTGCATAATGCACAAATGAACTTGGCCAAATATCGTTCAACGCTGCTGTTAGTTTACAAAGTCAATATACCTTGTAAATAGCTATTATGAAGGCCATTTTCAAACGGCCCCTATTTGCATAAATTTCTAACACCGCGCATGCAACGTTAAAAGCCGGCTTAAGTAAGTTGAATATGCTACACAATAAAGAATTAGAACCTAATGGCAACATAATATAAACAATGGGTGTGCACATTGGTTGCGCCCTCTGACAAGCAAAATTCACTCTATACAAATTTTGATTTATCTCATGTCTTTATGGTGTTCAGTTTCAAAAAGAATGTAGAGTAATAATAAAAATAAGTAACTTCTGTATGAAAACAGTATTTTTCTGCCCTGCATAATAAAAAGCACTCTGAGCTTAGTGTATTCGACCTGCTCAGTTTAAAATGAAATTTGACGCTTAACAACTGAAAATTTAAAAATTTATCGTCTTCAGCAGTAAAATCTTAGTAACCTTAGTATTAGTAATCTTGAAATCTTAGTATTACTTACTAGCTTCTTATCCTTAATTTGGCAATTCAAATAATGTATAGTACTCTATATTCTATTATTATGTATCTAATGTAGAGAATTAATTCAATGAGTAATGTTATGAAAAAGAAAAACAAAGCCGCTTTTAATGGTTTTCTTCGCCCGTCATCTCATGGAGTACGCTAACGCACACGCAACGTAGGCAACAACCATTGCAGCAAAGGCATGTTGGCCTACTTATACCAGTGGAATGAAAATTTGCATATATTTTCTGATAACAAGTCCTACTGTTGCTGCCTTGCAGTACTGTAAGCAAACAAAAATTTTCACGACTTTTAATCTAAATGCAGATCAAAAAGATTATATGAGTTACAACTTTACAATAATAATTATTATGTTCTTTTCGACTACTAGGTACCGTTGAATTGGTGAAAAACCAGTTTAAACAAAGTTTTATAGGTATATATGAAGTTCAGGCAAGTTTTGATTTATTGCTTCAAAGTAAACATGCGTCAAGACCGTGGTGAGAAATTTGCATGAATATTCTTATGAACAAGTCCTACTGTGGATGCTTTTCAGTTCGTTGAGCAAATAAAATTTTCACGACTTTAATCTAACATCACACAAAAGGGTTGTATGTGTTAGAACTTTGTAATATTATTATTATGCTTTTCTGGCCTAATAGATATCAGTGAATTTACAAAAAAAGCAATTTGAAGAGTTTTATGGACGTATTTGAAGTTCAGTTTAGTGGTTAGCTATCGTTGCAAAGTAAACAAGCGTCAAGGCTACAGTGAAAAATTTGCATGAAAATTCTGGTAAACAAGTTCGATGGCTAGCTTTCATTACGATCTGCAAACATAGTTTGCTTAACTGTAAAATGTAACGTAAGGTGTAAAATCCTATCAACAGCCATATTTACGATAGAGGTTTGCAATACCAACGATTATACCACTTACTACGTGCACATACAACTAAATAGCCTAAATAAAGCAAGTTTAACAAGGCTATGAATTTTGTTTTAAAGCTGATGTCAGGTTCAGGTCCCATTACGTCGTCGCTCACAACTTCAGTGTTGGTAATATGCAAATTTTTTAACTTGGCCAAACGTGAATTGAACGAATTTATTATTTATTAAATTACTTAAGTTTTATTAATGTTTTTATTTCAGTAGTGTTTTCAAAAATAATTATAATGATTAAACACAATGTAAGTAGATAAATGAGTTCTAATATTTTTAATTGCACATTTAATTATGCAATTACATTATAACAGGAAACAAGCAGTTTCCAGTTATCGTTTTTATTTACAAATGTATGTGGGGGTAATGCGGTAAATTAATAATGATGAGCTGCAACCCATAGGGTAAGTGCACAAACATGAGGTGGTTCCTTTCGATGTGCATGAGGCATATATCGAGCACAGAGTCGGTGTAATAATTCGCATTCACGTAGCAACGCACGCCATCTGGTGCGGAATCTATGTCTTCGGCGGATCGGAAGAGGCCATCCGATCCGTCGAGGGTGGATCGGATGGATCCACCCAGGGTCATTTCGGCACTAAACTTCTGATCTGGTATCTGTCCACTGATGCGATTGTGCGCATTGAAAATTCTTCTCGAAGATAAATTTTAACCTATCGACGACTAATACAAGTAATAGAAACCCTCATGTACAGCAATCAGCTAATCTGGTGAAGACATCACATCAGAATGCAATAATTTCAAATGACTTGAAAAATGAGGTGAAAACATGCTGACGAATTCAACCAATGATGGTGACTGTTGTGTTTCTGTCATGATCCAAACTCGGTAGAAACGGTAATTGTTTATTCGACACTCTACTTGAACACACACACACGCTATATATATTCGTAACTAACTAACTAAGTTGTCTATATGCTACAGTATATGAATTGGAAGATGATCAAGTTACATTTGCAATAAATTTGGATTAATTCAATACACAAGTCCAATACACAACAGTGACCATTT
>LKDY01000497.1:0-31322 GCA_002221485.1 Trichinella murrelli | reverse complement strand
TATTAAAACTATAATAAAACTTGACAACAAATTAAAATCGAACCAATTCAACTTTAAACGCGGATGTTGTATGTCGATGTGATATCTGTTTACCACAATATCACCTTTCTGTAATTTTATCAGTGGAAAATAATTGCATGCTAATTTTATCGGCTTGCCAACAGTCCCGTATCCAGGTCGCTTCACTAATTCTTTCTAAAAAAGCCACCACCGCATCAACAACAACAACAACTATAAATAATTTAATAAACACTAAATATACTTACTAAACGCAACTGCGACAGTTCATCTGCAGCTACATTCGTATCTTCGCCTAAAAGTAATTCATGATTAAAAATTGCTCAACAGTTGCTGAAATAAGATGCGGTTCATGAATGTGGTCAAATATATCTTGCAGTTAAGCCACCGCTTTTTTCAAACATTAAAAATCAAACAACAATAGACGATGCTATTCAACATTTTACATAAAATAACAACAATACTTACTTTCTTTAGACATTAGAAGCGATACAAGTTTAGAGAAGAACAATCACAAGTTTACTCGGCAAATGAATGCTGATTTACAGTAAGCACAGTAATCAAATTGTACCTAATCTTTATTTAAACCGAGATTATTAATCTTCGTAAGAAAATCAAGAAAATAATAAAAGAGAACTTTCTGAGGTGGTCGAATATTAAAATATGCAACAAGCGTCAACTTCAACTTTGAATGAGTAGCGTTGTTTTCACTTATCGTAATGAATGCCTCACATCACGTGATAGCACATTAAATAATTCAAATACCAATCGCATCCATTTTCACTGTGATTGGTGCATTGCCTGAGATGAGCTATTGGTCGAAGTTTCCCCGTGACGTAAATCAAATATTGTGCCGTTCAAATCACTACAATTATAGGCTGGCTTGCTGTTTATCATTTTTTCACAAATTCCAATTATAATATGTTACATTTTGAAAATGAATTCAAATATTACTGCTAAATATTAGCCCTTTGCTTTTGATGTTCATATATATTGTACTGTAACATAATGTCACGAATGGTTATTTTTGTAAAAAGTTGAAGAATTAAAACTGATTTCATAATTTTTGATAATTCAAAATAAAGCTTGACTATCACTTGCTTCGTAAATTGCGTTCATTGCCCATCACCTTACGGTCATTACATTAAATTTTGTGCATTTAATACAAGGCCAGATTAAATTGATCGTCATCAGTGATTGACTGGAAATATCGGAATGAATAAGAAATTTGAAAAATATTTTCAAGTCTAAAAGTGTACTGTAATTTATGACTGAAGATGCGAATATTTTGACAGTTGTTGAAAGATGGTGGTTGAAGATGCTGAATTTATATTAATGGGAGCACTGAAAAATTGTATACAGTGTCGGTTTTTTCTCATTATAAGCAAGTTTCATATGTAATTAAATTTGGTTTCCAACACGTTGTTGTAAAAACAGAGTATGCAAAAATACTAAATTGTTTTATTATTTGAAAACTTCATTTGTCAGTGCCTTTGACAAATCATAACAATCACAGTTTTATTCGGTATTTTGTTTGCTTTATCATAATTTTCTTATGAATAAGTTTCATGAATCCCTTTCTGCTGAATGTTAATCAATTTTGAAAAACAGCAACAGTATTTACTGAAGTTTAACGAAGGCCAAATCTTGCCTCGTCTCATATTCTTTAGCATAATTGAAGAAAAGAACGTTTGCATTAATAAATAGCAATTCTGTTTGACATTGAAGCTGTGTAAAATGTTCACCATCCGACTAGCCATTAATCCAAATTTTCACCTAAGCATTAAACAGTTGAGAAGGCTTCCTCAATGTTTGACTTCTTGCTGTCAAAATTTTGATTACATCCTTTGGTTCTCTGTCAATCAAATTTTTTCTATTATGCAAAATTGAAGACCATTAAAGGTGGTCAATTTTGATTTAAATAACCCTTTTCTAACATTTCATTTTGATTTTTCATCTTATCTATCATTAAAGATATTGGTGGTCTCGCCAATTACCCTTTGCTGATGCCAACAGAAGGTAATTCACAAATAACGCACAAATGCTGACAATATCAAAGAATGTTATGTCGACTGTCCTAAACTGAAGAAACATCAACAGATTTTCCTATTTGTGCCATTTATTGCTTTCTTTTTGTTGGCATCTTCAAAGTGCTTTACTTTTAAATTAAGTACATAAATACTGTTCAAAAAAGATCAACCATTAGTTGCTTTTCTCATAAGATAAATTACGCTTTAGCTTGCAAGTATACGAGATTTATGCATAAGATGATTTTCTGTTTGTCAAATATTGTTCTGATTAGTAAAAGGCTATTTAAGTACAAACGGAAAGTCTACAATTAATAAATTGTCCACACTTGCAGTGTTCAGCTAAAAGCATTCGTGATTGCTAATGTTAGCATTGCCATATTTTCTGATTTTACCTGTAGTGTTCTCTGAAAATGTTTCTGGTTTCGATGAGAATTTTATCTTTACTCTCTTTCTTTTCACAAAGATGCTGATTTTCTTATCATGTTTTATTTAAATAAAAAAATGAAATCTGAATAATGCTTAAAATATAAATTCTAGTACATTTTGTATTGTATTGAATTTGTTTTGCAATATCAAATGTGTAAGATGTAGGTCACTTCTAGATCAAGCACTTTACAACAGCAGACACACACACACACACACACAAACACCAAAAAAGCACAACAATATACCTACTGTATTTATGATACTCATGTGCAATACTCATTTTTTAACAGATTAAGTACATATGTTACATTTTTTCCTTCGTTTCATTCTTTTTGAGTTGGTAATATCATGTAGTCTTGTCATTTTTCCAGAGTGTAGCGCCTGCAAGTGCTGCGTCTCAGACTTTGTTCATTTAAAGTGCTATTTTGCTGTCTTCTGATTTCTGTGTTATTCTCCGAGAATCGGTTTGACTCATCCATAGCGCCATTTCGCTTCCTTTATTGATTCGCATGCTTCCGTTTTCTTTGTCCTGCCACGAGTACTCCATAAGACAATTCTCCTGTCTGATGATATATCATTCTAGGATTCCCTGGGTTCCATTCTCTATTCAGCTCATTCTCTACTCACACTTCTTCTCCTATTCTGAATTCTCTGCTCTTGTTCTTGTTATCATGATAAATTTTCTGCTTCCATATTTCGATGTATCTTTTGGTGTCCAAATCTGGTTTAATTCTGTCTAACAATGTCGGTTATCCTCTTCCGACAGGTAATTCTGCCAAAGATCGTCCTGTTGTCTTGTGTGGTGTATTCCTATATGATAATAATAATATCTCAACTCGCATGCTTATCTCACCGTTAATTTGAGAATTATTTCCTGAAATTGCTATTCATTTCTGGAGCTCATGCTTTGCTTTTGATAACCCAGTGTTGGATTCATTGCAGCTACAATGCTGGATCATCTAAATTCTTTTATAAACTAGTATTTAAACATGTAACAGTCAACAAGAAATAAGAAGGTACGCATTTAGCCTAAAAGGCAATATACTTCAAATGATTTTTATTGGCTAATGTTTCATAGATAATAGCTAACTATCGGTCACTAAATTGTTGTAGAAATTATAATGGCAATGATTTAGTTGCTTATTAGAGTAGAGGGTAAAAGTTGGAACTATATTGGGAGAAGACGTAACGTCTTTGTTAATGAAAATTAAATACAAATTGTCGCGTACATGTGGAATACTGGAATGTGGGAAAACTTTTGCATAATGTTCCTTATAAATATGGCACCTTAATCGTCATCAGTTTTATTTGTTCGTTGGTTCAAAATAGCCATTATTCATATGTGCTTTACGGATGAAAAATTGATTCAACGGATAAATGATTAATATTTGATTTTCATAATTACAATTCTATAATATTTATATGCCATTTAAGTATATAATGGGGCCATTCAAAAGCTTTGAACAACTACTTTTAAAATTCAGCCAACATTTAAAATTTAAACTTAAACTTAGCTTATTTTAAAGTTTCAGTTAATACAGATAACTATTCGAAACAGTAAATAGTTTGCATTGCTTGCTTCAATCTGACTGCTTGTTGGTTGTTTGGATTGCTTGAAAAATGGCCCAAATTCTTCAAAATATTCGCAATGATATTTGGAACGTTATTGGTGATGAAAGCAGATTGGTCGGAAAAGTGTTTGCTAAAATTGAACAAAAACTGGCAAAAGTCGTTACCAAGCTGCAGTGATGTTAGCAATTGTGATTTGTGTGCTTTTGATTGTTAGCCCTGGTGCAGGATTGTTGTGCAATTGCATATGCATTGGTTATCCAGCAATGAAGACATTAATAGAGATGCAATCAAGTGAAAACGTCAGCTGTAAGCAATGGATGTTTTATTGGGTGATTTTTGGCTTGTTTCGATTTATTGATTATTTTGCTGAATGCATATCCTTCATTATACCAATCTATTGGCCGCTGAAATGCATTTTCTTTGTTTGGCTTTTCACTCCTAGCTGCCTTGGAGCTGTAATATTGTATGAAAAAATTTTCCAATCTAGCTACAGTCAACTTCTATCTGGCAGTTCTACTACAGTTGAAATGACTACTGAATAACTGCCATCATCATTATTTAATACTACTCATCTGCTCATTCATTCACTATTACTTTATTACATTGTTATGTTTCATACTTATTTATTTAAACAATTTTTTATTATTGTCAACTCTATAAAATATATAAAATCTAGAACTGTTTTTTGATTGTGAAAATGATACTGTTGTTGTTTTATTAAATAATTAATTTCATTAAGTGCTGTTTTGCATTGATTTCTTACAAAATATGAATTTAACCTGTTATTTAAGAAATGGCTGCAAAAAAATCTTTAAACCTCCTTAAGGTAAATTTTGCAAAGTGACAGTTGAAAAATCAAATTGCACTTTCAGAATAAAATTGTTAAATTATTATTTCCATTTAATTCAAATTTGTATGATCATAGCATTATAAATGATTGTCAAAGTTATAAATCAAACGCTTAAATGTTGCAACACTGGCAGCTGCATAAACTGGAACAGAAACGAAAATTATTTCAATTGTCCTAACTTCAAACTCTAAACATTCACTTTGATCTTTATTACCGCGCATGTCAACAGCTTCGACACGCTTCTTAGAAATTTGCCGCCGCAGCACTATAAATGTAATAAATCGAATGCTTGACGGATGCAACATCATGCAGGAGTAACGAATCACAATTCCTGGAAATACATCTCAAAGTAACCTTTCATTCATGGGATTAGCTTTTCATGTAATTAATATTACTATTCATTGTTTTCAAGCTTGTCAGTAGTATAGAATTTCTCATAACAATTATACCAATTCTGTATTAAAATTCTCTTTGTAATATTCACCATGATTTACATCACTAGGTTTTTCTGCTGGTCTGCCATCTAAATCCTTCTTTCAAATGCGCCTAACGCTAATATTCCTTCTCTTTATGATTAAATTTAATAGGCCATTGGTTAAAAGTCTTTTCCGGTAATGACAACTAATTTTCACTTTCCATTATACAGATTTTATTATGTGAATTAATGTTTTGACTGTATTATTAAAAATGGAAGTTAATTATATTCAAAAGTATTTAAAAGCGATTTCAAACCCGAAAGAAAACTCTACAGTAAGCAATATTATCTTTCTAATATCTAAAAATGTTAATCACAAAAATAATGGAGACGGCAATTTTAAGATATTTCCAGGGAAGAGTAAAACAAAAACACAAAACAAACTGGTTTCTCATGAGAAAATAAAATCAAACTTGAATTTCATTTTTTCTTTAGAAAATGGTTATCAATTTCTCCGTTAATAGTCATCAAAAATCAACAATCAATAATATGAGAAAAAATATCTGCAATTAGTTATAGACGAAGCTTTCTAAAAACAGTACTGTTCATAGGCAAGCACAAGCACATTTCATTCACAGATTTTCCTCATTAATTCATGTATGAACAAGTACTTTTACGTCATAAATTTATTTCAACAATTTTTGTTACTTTGCATTATTAATTATTATAGTTACACATGCAATTACAACGATGATCCTTGAAATACTGCTCATATTCACGGTGGCTAGTATTGGACAAATAGCGCTAGTATTGGACAGAAAAATTATAGTGCTGTTAAACATATTAAGCATCAAGAATAACAAAATATTTCAAAACTGTCCGCTTATTTCACATTAAAACCCTGATAACAATTTTCTCCCTCTTTTATTTTTCATGCAAACAAACATCTTCACCTCAATAATACACATGCAGTACGAATGGTACAATGAATTTATAACTGATCATAAATATAATGCATGGAACTTGAACATCATGTATACTGATTTTCTTTATCACAACAATGTGTGAAACAAAAAGCTATTATCTAGAAACACATTAAGAAATAATACACACATGCACAAAGAGAAAGAGAGAGAGAGAAAGAGAGAAATAAATATGACACATAAATACATATATTTAATGCTTACAAATAAGCACTAAAAATTCTACTAGACTTAAATACGTTTCCATCGTTGATATAGATCATAAAGTACATGACTTTTCTAACTCTTTTGTGAAGTGCAATTATATTAGCCAATTCTCTTTCCACAGATTCAGCTTTACTGCTGGAACTTCTACTACTACTACCACTTTTACTGTTACTGTCCTCATCAGAAAACTTTTCCACTAGACCAGAATTTCTAAAAAATAAAATCCAATAATTCATTCATTTTTAAATAAGTTAATTAATCAAACTTACAATGCTGCAAGAACATGATAACGAGCACGGGCGCAAACTAAATCTGCAAAATATACTGGTGCTGGTATACTGACAGAACGAGCACATCTACCATATAGATGGCATAAATAGTATGTAATCGATTGCATGGCATTCGCATCCATGTTGCTTTCATCAAACAGCACATGATATCGCGTCGGTCTACTAGTTCCCTGCAATTCAAATAATAATAATAAAGATTCAAAACATTTCACAAAGTCATACTTGAATTCCATGATGACTGCACAAAAAGAAATCATATTCATCAGGAGATGTCACTACTCTATCGATAACAGTACCAGCAGGGATGTTTTTCCCGCGTCCTCGTGCTGCAGCTTCATCACAACAAAAAAATCGAGCATGATGTCGCTTTTGAACCACAATAAACGTAATTAACGGTCGGTAATTTTCTGCAACTGATTTGCATGCCCTACGGAGGGCAGAAACTTCTTCTTCCAAAACCTTTTTAAAAAAATAAATTTTTACTTTGCTTTAATTAATGATACAACACAATTTCACCTGCATAAATTGACCATCGGATACTCCATCTCGATAAACAATGATATTTTTCGGTGCCGTACCATTAACATCAAGATATTCCAGTAAACGTTCAGAAAATTGTTCGATAAATCCTGTGATCAGTTCTTGCTTCGCTGGCTGTATTTTCACCGAAGCATGAAATTTCGTCACTTTTGTATCTACATTTCCAACAACCTTCAAATCAAACATTCCTTCAATAATTTGAAAGTACAATAACATGAATAATACCCACCGAAGCTATTGATGGTAAATGCGTTTCTATAGCTGATGGATGAACAACATCCACACCAATTACCAATGCATTATTCTTATACAAATAGTTATCCAAACTAAACAAAAAACTTCCATTCAAGAATTTTTCATACGCAATCATAAATTCAATATCATACACTTCATCTTCCAGTAATTTTGTATTGATGCCACCAATTTTCATGTTTATTTTCATCGCAATATTTAACATCGTCGAATAACTCTTCTTTATTGCTACATCACTTATTGTTTTTGGTAATACACACTGAGTGACCAATCCAAGAGTGATATCACCACAAGATTTCACTTGAGCTTAAAAAAGGGAAAAATACATTCAACATTAATAAAATAATTTTCATCATATAAAACAAAATTATTATTACCATATTGTTCAGATGAAAATAACGCAACAAATACCAAATCACATTTTATTCCATCTCTGTCACATTTGTCAGCAATACGTTTTAATACCATTTCTACCGTGTCATTTTTTCGCGCTTGTTCGTAAAATTTTGGGCTGTCCGGCATTTCAATTCCTGTACTACGACATGTTCTGACAATTTGCAGACAAAATTCCCTAAAAATCAAACAAATAATCAACAAAGCTAATTTGATTCATTAATGAAATTTTGCAATACTCACTGTAACACTGATACTTTATGTGGTGGTAGAAACGATACAAATCCAAATGATTCGCAAGAAGCAGATTCAAAAAATTTAAATTCAGTCGAATTCCATGCTCCATCTTTTGGAGTAAGAATTATTTGCTAAAAATATAAGACAAATTATGAAACAAATATTTTTCAAAATGAATGATATTATTTACTTACACGTCCTCCATTTCCTTTACCATATTCCAACCTAGGCGGAGGCAAAACTCGACCACTAACATTCATTGGTTCTGCTTTAATTTGAACGCCAAAACTTTTCAAAAATGGATCACTACTGAAATTTGATTTCTTGACCATGTCAATACACTTTAGAATTCGAGTAGGAGCGTCTGTCGAAGCAAACTAAATATAACAATTTATTATTATTATTATTATGATCAATATTTAAAATCATTAACATACTCGAATTATAGAAGTCGTTTGACATGCTTTCAATTTCTTGTTGTATCTTTGACAATTTGCCACTTGACAAAGCTAAATTGGCCAAAATAAATTCATTGTATTAAAAAAAGTTGAAACAATTGTCAGTTTTTTATACTTCAACTGGGAAATAAATTGGTTTTGATTTACTGCCGACTTGAACCAAGGGCAAATTTGGATACTTCAATGGCCCATAAACATCACAAAAATATTCCGCAACTGAAACTTCTTTTCCATCTCTTTCGAATTTCATCGATACTGCCGTACTGAGTATATTTTTAATACGATAAATTCCATCTTGATTTCGATGTGTTGTATGAATGCAGACTCCTAAATTAATAAAAAACAATTTTAAATATATTTCAAATATTCCAATGACGATTACCTTTTAATTCTGGTATCAACAAGCTCAAATGTTCTGGTTGAAGTTGGGTATTTGATCTAAGCTGATTTGGATGAAATCTTACTTCACATTCATCACCATTCAATATGTCGCAAATCAAATTTATCAGTGACTGACGCTTGTAAAAGCAACTGTGTGATACTAAAATCCATTTCAATTATTAAAATTTTTTCACACAAATGAAAAATAATTTCCATCACACCATCAATATTAATTGCTGGTCGAAAACAATCAACTACGCGCGCAGAAATGAACAAGCCTCTCCACAAATCAATGCCATATTTCACGTCAACACCAGCACCTTGTGGAATGAAATAAAATGAATTTCTGACTGCTTTGAATGATTTCGACAATCTGAAATTGTTCCAATTCATTTTCAAAATTCATAAATAAAAATTGCTAAACTGAAATTTACTCCAATAATGGAGATGAACGCCCTTGTGCAAACAATATGTCCAAAAATTGAATTGGACCCTTTTCACGTTCATCCAGCAAACCGGCTTCTGCATTTCTGAAGTCCAAGTGAACCAGACCAGCGAATTTCATCAAAATAGACACCTCTGATGGTTTATTTTCTCGAACAGTTTTGAAGGAAAATTTTTCCTTAAAATATAAAAATATTCATATTTAAAAATTACAATTTATAAAACTCTGGAATCAATTTTTAAAACGAACCGTATCTGCGTTTTCACTGACTGGCTTCAAATGTAATTTGTCAACTGTAAACAAAGTACTTTTCCCATCGTATGCTAATTTAAATGGATCACCAAAAATATCTGAACGCTTCACCACGTATGCCCAAAATATGTCACGATTGTCATCACTCCAACAGAAAATAAAAACATATTAAAACTATAATAAAACTTGACAACAAATTAAAATCGAACCAATTCAACTTTAAACGCGGATGTTGTATGTCGATGTGATATCTGTTTACCACAATATCACCTTTCTGTAATTTTATCAGTGGAAAATAATTGCATGCTAATTTTATCGGCTTGCCAACAGTCCCGTATCCAGGTCGCTTCACTAATTCTTTCTAAAAAAGCCACCATCATCAACAACAACAACAACTATAAATAATTTAATAAAACACTAAATAATACTTACTAAACGCAACTGCGACAGTTCATCTGCAGCTACATTCGTATCTTCGCCTAAAAGTAATTCATGATTAAAAATTGCTCAACAGTTGCTGAAATAAGATGCGGTTCATGAATGTGGTCAAATATATCTTGCAGTTAAGCCACCGCTTTTTCAAACATTAAAAATCAAACAACAATAGACGATGCTATTCAACATTTTACATAAAATAACAACAATACTTACTTTCTTTAGACATTAGAAGCGATACAAGTTTAGAGAAGAACAATCACAAGAGTTTACTCGGCAAATGAATGCTGATTTACAGTAAGCACAGTAATCAAATTGTACCTAATCTTTATTTAAACCGAGATTATTAATCTTCGTAAGAAAATCAAGAAAATAATAAAAGAGAACTTTCTGAGGTGGTCGAATATTAAAAATATGCCAACAAGCGTCAACTTCAACTTTGAATGAGTAGCGTTTGTTTTCACTTATCGTAATGAATGCCTCCACATCACGTGATAGCACATTAAATAATTCAAATACCAATCGCATCCATTTTCACTGTGATTGGTGCATTGCCTGAGATGAGCTATTGGTCGAAGTTTCCCCGTGACGTAAATCAAATATTGTGCCGTTCAAATCACTACAATTATAGGCTGGCTTGCTGTTTATCATTTTTTCACAAATTCCAATTATAATATGTTACATTTTGAAAATGAATTCAAATATTACTGCTAAATATTAGCCCTTTGCTTTTGATGTTCATATATATTGTACTGTAACATAATGTCACGAATGGTTATTTTTGTAAAAAGTTGAAGAATTAAAACTGATTTCATAATTTTTGATAATTCAAAATAAAGCTTGACTATCACTTGCTTCGTAAATTGCGTTCATTGCCCATCACCTTACGGTCATTACATTAAATTTTGTGCATTTAATACAAGGCCAGATTAAATTGATCGTCATCAGTGATTGACTGGAAATATCGGAATGAATAAGAAATTTGAAAAATATTTTCAAGTCTAAAAGTGTACTGTAATTTATGACTGAAGATGCGAATATTTTGACAGTTGTTGAAAGATGGTGGTTGAAGATGCTGAATTTATATTAATGGGAGCACTGAAAAATTGTATACAGTGTCGGTTTTTTCTCATTATAAGCAAGTTTCATATGTAATTAAATTTGGTTTCCAACACGTTGTTGTAAAAACAGAGTATGCAAAAATACTAAATTGTTTTATTATTTGAAAACTTCATTTGTCAGTGCCTTTGACAAATCATAACAATCACAGTTTTATTCGGTATTTTTGTTTGCTTTATCATAATTTTCTTATGAATAAGTTTCATGAATCCCTTTCTGCTGAATGTTAATCAATTTTGAAAAACAGCAACAGTATTTACTGAAGTTAACGAAGGCCAAATCTTGCCTCGTCTCATATTCTTTAGCATAATTGAAGAAAAGAACGTTTGCATTAATAAATAGCAATTCTGTTTGACATTGAAGCTGTGTAAAATGTTCACCATCCGACTAGCCATTAATCCAAATTTTCACCTAAGCATTAAACAGTTGAGAAGGCTTCCTCAATGTTTGACTTCTTGCTGTCAAAATTTTGATTACATCCTTTGGTTCTCTGTCAATCAAATTTTTTCTATTATGCAAAAATTGAAGACCATTAAAGGTGGTCAATTTTGATTTAAATAACCCTTTTCTAACATTTCATTTTGATTTTTCATCTTATCTATCATTAAAGATATTGGTGGTCTCGCCAATTACCCTTTGCTGATGCCAACAGAAGGGTAATTCACAAATAACGCACAAATGCTGACAATATCAAAGAATGTTATGTCGACTGTCCTAAACTGAAGAAACATCAACAGATTTTCCTATTTGTGCCATTTATTGCTTTCTTTTTGTTGGCATCTTCAAAGTGCTTTACTTTTATCAAATTAAGTACATAAATACTGTTCAAAAAAGATCAACCATTAGTTGCTTTTCTCATAAGATAAATTACGCTTTAGCTTGCAAGTATACGAGATTTATGCATAAGATGATTTTCTGTTTGTCAAATATTGTTCTGATTAGTAACAAAAGGCTATTTAAGTACAAACGGAAAGTCTACAATTAATAAATTGTCCACACTTGCAGTGTTCAGCTAAAACTAGCATTCGTGATTGCCTAATGTTAGCATTGCCATATTTTCTGATTTTACCTGTAGTGTTCTCTGAAAATGTTTCTGGTTTCGATGAGAATTTTATCTTTACTCTCTTTCTTTTCACAAAAGATGCTGATTTTCTTATCATGTTTTATTTAAATAAAAAAATGAAATCTGGAATAATGCTTAAAATATAAATTCTAGTACATTTTGTGTATATTGTATTGAATTTGTTTTGCAATATCAAATGTGTAAGATGTAGGTCACTTCTAGATCAAGCACTTTACAACAGCAGACACACACACACACACACACACAAACACCAAAAAAGCACAACAATATACCTACTGTATTTATGATACTCATGTGCAATACTCATTTTTTAACAGATTAAGTACATATGTTACATTTTTTCCTTCGTTTCATTCTTTTTGAGTTGGTAATATCATGTAGTCTTGTCATTTTTCCAGAGTGTAGCGCCTGCAAGTGCTGCGTCTCAGACTTTGTTCATTTAAAGTGCTATTTTGCTGTCTTCTGATTTCTGTGTTATTCTCCGAGAATCGGTTTGACTCATCCATAGCGCCATTTCGCTTCCTTTATTGATTCGCATGCTTCCGTTTTCTTTGTCCTGCCACGAGTACTCCATAAGACAATTCTCCTGTCTGATGATATATCATTCTAGGATTCCCTGGGTTCCATTCTCTATTCAGCTCATTCTCTACTCACACTTCTTCTCCTATTCTGAATTCTCTGCTCTTGTTCTTGTTATCATGATAAATTTTCTGCTTCCATATTTCGATGTATCTTTTGGTGTCCAAATCTGGTTTAATTCTGTCTAACAATGTCGGTTATCCTCTTCCGACAGGTAATTCTGCCAAAGATCGTCCTGTTGTCTTGTGTGGTGTATTCCTATATGATAATAATAATATCTCAACTCGCATGCTTATCTCACCGTTAATTTGAGAATTATTTCCTGAAATTGCTATTCATTTCTGGAGCTCATGCTTTGCTTTTGATAACCCAGTGTTGGATTCATTGCAGCTACAATGCTGGATCATCTAAATTCTTTTATAAACTAGTATTTAAACATGTAACAGTCAACAAGAAATAAGAAGGTACGCATTTAGCCTAAAAGGCAATATACTTCAAATGATTTTTATTGGCTAATGTTTCATAGATAATAGCTAACTATCGGTCACTAAATTGTTATGTAGAAATTATAATGGCAATGATTTAGTTGCTTATTAGAGTAGAGGGTAAAAGTTGGAACTATATTGGGAGAAGACGTAACGTCTTTGTTAATGAAAATTAAATACAAATTGTCGCGTACATGTGGAATACTGGAATGTGGGAAAACTTTTGCATAATGTTCCTTATAAATATGGCACCTTAATCGTCATCAGTTTTATTTGTTCGTTGGTTCAAAATAGCCATTATTCATATGTGCTTTACGGATGAAAAAATTGATTCAACGGATAAATGATTAATATTTGATTTTCATAATTACAATTCTATAATATTTATATGCCATTTAAGTATATAATGGGGCCATTCAAAAGCTTTGAACAACTACTTTTAAAATTCAGCCAACATTTAAAATTTAAACTTAAACTTAGCTTATTTTAAAGTTTCAGTTAATACAGATAACTATTCGAAACAGTAAATAGTTTGCATTGCTTGCTTCAATCTGACTGCTTGTTGGTTGTTGGATTGCTTGAAAAATGGCCCAAATTCTTCAAAATATTCGCAATGATATTTGGAACGTTATTGGTGATGAAAGCAGATTGGTCGGAAAAGTGTTTGCTAAAATTGAACAAAAAACTGGCAAAAGTCGTTACCAAGCTGCAGTGATGTTAGCAATTGTGATTTGTGTGCTTTTGATTGTTAGCCCTGGTGCAGGATTGTTGTGCAATTGCATATGCATTGGTTATCCAGCAATGAAGACATTAATAGAGATGCAATCAAGTGAAAACGTCAGCTGTAAGCAATGGATGTTTTATTGGGTGATTTTTGGCTTGTTTCGATTTATTGATTATTTTGCTGAATGCATATCCTTCATTATACCAATCTATTGGCCGCTGAAATGCATTTTCTTTGTTTGGCTTTTCACTCCTAGCTGCCTTGGAGCTGTAATATTGTATGAAAAAATTTTCCAATCTAGCTACAGTCAACTTCTATCTGGCAGTTCTACTACAGTTGAAATGACTACTGAATAACTGCCATCATCATTATTTAATACTACTCATCTGCTCATTCATTCACTATTACTTTATTACATTGTTATGTTTCATACTTATTTATTTAAACAATTTTTTATTATTGTCAACTCTATAAAATATATAAAATCTAGAACTGTTTTTTGATTGTGAAAATGATACTGTTGTTGTTTTATTAAATAATTAATTTCATTAAGTGCTGTTTTGCATTGATTTCTTACAAAATATGAATTTAACCTGTTATTTAAGAAATGGCTGCAAAAAAATCTTTAAACCTCCTTAAGGTAAATTTTGCAAAGTGACAGTTGAAAAATCAAATTGCACTTTCAGAATAAAATTGTTAAATTATTATTTCCATTTAATTCAAATTTGTATGATCATAGCATTATAAATGATTGTCAAAGTTATAAATCAAACGCTTAAATGTTGCAACACTGGCAGCTGCATAAACTGGAACAGAAACGAAAATTATTTCAATTGTCCTAACTTCAAACTCTAAACATTCACTTTGATCTTTATTACCGCGCATGTCAACAGCTTCGACACGCTTCTTAGAAATTTGCCGCCGCAGCACTATAAATGTAATAAATCGAATGCTTGACGGATGCAACATCATGCAGGAGTAACGAATCACAATTCCTGGAAATACATCTCAAAGTAACCTTTCATTCATGGGATTAGCTTTTCATGTAATTAATATTACTATTCATTGTTTTCAAGCTTGTCAGTAGTATAGAATTTCTCATAACAATTATACCAATTCTGTATTAAAATTCTCTTTGTAATATTCACCATGATTTACATCACTAGGTTTTTCTGCTGGTCTGCCATCTAAATCCTTCTTTCAAATGCGCCTAACGCTAATATTCCTTCTCTTTATGATTAAATTTAATAGGCCATTGGTTAAAAGTCTTTTCCGGTAATGACAACTAATTTTCACTTTCCATTATACAGATTTTATTATGTGAATTAATGTTTTTGACTGTATTATTAAAAAATGGAAGTTAATTATATTCAAAAGTATTTAAAAGCGATTTCAAACCCGAAAGAAAACTCTACAGTAAGCAATATTATCTTTCTAATATCTAAAAATGTTAATCACAAAAATAATGGAGACGGCAATTTTAAGATATTTCCAGGGAAGAGTAAAACAAAAACACAAAACAAACTGGTTTCTCATGAGAAAATAAAATCAAACTTGAATTTCATTTTTTCTTTAGAAAATGGTTATCAATTTCTCCGTTAATAGTCATCAAAAATCAACAATCAATAATATGAGAAAAATATCTGCAATTAGTTATAGACGAAGCTTTCTAAAAACAGTACTGTTCATAGGCAAGCACAAGCACATTTCATTCACAGATTTTCCTCATTAATTCATGTATGAACAAGTACTTTTACGTCATAAATTTATTTCAACAATTTTTGTTACTTTGCATTATTAATTATTATAGTTACACATGCAATTACAACGATGATCCTTGAAATACTGCTCATATTCACGGTGGCTAGTATTGGACAAATAGCGCTAGTATTGGACAGAAAAATTATAGTGCTGTTAAACATATTAAGCATCAAGAATAACAAAATATTTCAAAACTGTCCGCTTATTTCACATTAAAACCCTGATAACAATTTTCTCCCTCTTTTATTTTTCATGCAAACAAACATCTTCACCTCAATAATACACATGCAGTACGAATGGTACAATGAATTTATAACTGATCATAAATATAATGCATGGAACTTGAACATCATGTATACTGATTTTCTTTATCACAACAATGTGTGAAACAAAAAGCTATTATCTAGAAACACATTAAGAAATAATACACACATGCACAAAGAGAAAGAGAGAGAGAGAGAGAGAGAAAGAGAGAAATAAATATAACACATAAATACATATATTTAATGCTTACAAATAAGCACTAAAAATTCTACTAGACTTAAATACGTTTCCATCGTTGATATAGATCATGCAAAGTACATGACTTTTCTAACTCTTTTGTGAAGTGCAATTATATTAGCCAATTCTCTTTCCACAGATTCAGCTTTACTGCTGGAACTTCTACTACTACCACTTTTACTGTTACTGTCCTCATCAGAAAACTTTTCCACTAGACCAGAATTTCTAAAAAATAAAATCCAATAATTCATTCATTTTTAAATAAGTTAATTAATCAAACTTACAATGCTGCAAGAACATGATAACGAGCACGGGCGCAAACTAAATCTGCAAAATATACTGGTGCTGGTATACTGACAGAACGAGCACATCTACCATATAGATGGCATAAATAGTATGTAATCGATTGCATGGCATTCGCATCATGTTGCTTTCATCAAACAGCACATGATATCGCGTCGGTCTACTAGTTCCCTGCAATTCAAATAATAATAATAAAGATTCAAAACATTTCACAAAGTCATACTTGAATTCCATGATGACTGCACAAAAAGAAATCATATTCATCAGGAGATGTCACTACTCTATCGATAACAGTACCAGCAGGGATGTTTTTCCCGCGTCCTCGTGCTGCAGCTTCATCACAACAAAAAAATCGAGCATGATGATGCGCTTTTGAACCACAATAAACGTAATTAACGGTCGGTAATTTTCTGCAACTGATTTGCATGCCCTACGGAGGGCAGAAACTTCTTCTTCCAAAACCTTTTTAAAAAAATAAATTTTTACTTTGCTTTAATTAATGATACAACACAATTTCACCTGCATAAATTGACCATCGGATACTCCATCTCGATAAACAATGATATTTTTCGGTGCCGTACCATTAACATCAAGATATTCCAGTAAACGTTCAGAAAATTGTTCGATAAATCCTGTGATCAGTTCTTGCTTCGCTGGCTGTATTTTCACCGAAGCATGAAATTTCGTCACTTTTGTATCTACATTTCCAACAACCTTCAAATCAAACATTCCTTCAATAATTTGAAAGTACAATAACATGAATAATACCCACCGAAGCTATTGATGGTAAATGCGTTTCTATAGCTGATGGATGAACAACATCCACACCAATTACCAATGCATTATTCTTATACAAATAGTTATCCAAACTAAACAAAAAACTTCCATTCAAGAATTTTTCATACGCAATCATAAATTCAATATCATACACTTCATCTTCCAGTAATTTTGTATTGATGCCACCAATTTTCATGTTTATTTTCATCGCAATATTTAACATCGTCGAATAACTCTTCTTTATTGCTACATCACTTATTGTTTTTGGTAATACACACTGAGTGACCAATCCAAGAGTGATATCACCACAAGATTTCACTTGAGCTTAAAAAAGGGAAAAAATACATTCAACATTAATAAAATAATTTTCATCATATAACAACAAAATTATTATTACCATATTGTTCAGATGAAAATAACGCAACAAATACCAAATCACATTTTATTCCATCTCTGTCACATTTGTCAGCAATACGTTTTAATACCATTTCTACCGTGTCATTTTTTCGCGCTTGTTCGTAAAATTTTGGGCTGTCCGGCATTTCAATTCCTGTACTACGACATGTTCTGACAATTTGCAGACAAAATTCCCTAAAAATCAAACAAATAATCAACAAGCTAATTTGATTCATTAATGAAATTTTGCAATACTCACTGTAACACTGATACTTTATGTGGTGGTAGAAACGATACAAATCCAAATGATTCGCAAGAAGCAGATTCAAAAAATTTAAATTCAGTCGAATTCCATGCTCCATCTTTTGGAGTAAGAATTATTTGCTAAAAATATAAGACAAATTATGAAACAAATATTTTTCAAAATGAATGATATTATTTACTTACACGTCCTCCATTTCCTTTACCATATATCCAACCTAGGCGGAGGCAAAACTCGACCACTAACATTCATTGGTTCTGCTTTAATTTGAACGCCAAAACTTTTCAAAAATGGATCACTACTGAAATTTGATTTCTTGACCATGTCAATACACTTTAGAATTCGAGTAGGAGCGTCTGTCGAAGCAAACTAAATATAACAATTTTATTATTATTATTATGATCAATATTTAAAATCATTAACATACTCGAATTATAGAAGTCGTTTGACATGCTTTCAATTTCTTGTTGTATCTTTGACAATTTGCCACTTGACAAAGCTAAATTGGCCAAATAAATTCATTGTATTAAAGTTGAAACAATTGTCAGTTTTTTACTTCAACTGGGAAATAAATTGGTTTTGATTTACTGCCGACTTGAACCAAGGGCAAATTTGGATACTTCAATGGCCCATAAACATCACAAAAATATTCCGCAACTGAAACTTCTTTTCCATCTCTTTCGAATTTCATCGATACTGCCGTACTGAGTATATTTTTAATACGATAAATTCCATCTTGATTTCGATGTGTTGTATGAATGCAGACTCCTAAATTAATAAAAAACAATTTTAAATATATTTCAAATATTCCAATGACGATTACCTTTTAATTCTGGTATCAACAAGCTCAAATGTTCTGGTTGAAGTTGGGTATTTGATCTAAGCTGATTTGGATGAAATCTTACTTCACATTCATCACCATTCAATATGTCGCAAATCAAATTTATCAGTGACTGACGCTTGTAAAAGCAACTGTGTGATACTAAAATCCATTTCAATTATTAAAATTTTTTCACACAAATGAAAAATTTTCCATCACACCATCAATATTAATTGCTGGTCGAAAACAATCAACTACGCGCGCAGAAATGAACAAGCCTCTCCACAAATCAATGCCATATTTCACGTCAACACCAGCACCTTGTGGAATGAAATAAAATGAATTTCTGACTGCTTTGAATGATTTCGACAATCTGAAATTGTTCCAATTCATTTTCAAAATTCATAAATAAAAATTGCTAAACTGAAATTTACTCCAATAATGGAGATGAACGCCCTTGTGCAAACAATATGTCCAAAAATTGAATTGGACCCTTTTCACGTTCATCCAGCAAACCGGCTTCTGCATTTCTGAAGTCCAAGTGAACCAGACCAGCGAATTTCATCAAAATAGACACCTCTGATGGTTTATTTTCTCGAACAGTTTTGAAGGAAAATTTTTCCTTAAAATATAAAAATATTCATATTTAAAAATTACAATTTATAAAACTCTGGAATCAATTTTTAAAACGAACCGTATCTGCGTTTTCACTGACTGGCTTCAAATGTAATTTGTCAACTGTAAACAAAGTACTTTTCCCATCGTATGCTAATTTAAATGGATCACCAAAAATATCTGAACGCTTCACCACGTATGCCCAAAATATGTCACGATTGTCATCACTCCAACAGAAAATAAAAACATATTAAAACTATAATAAAACTTGACAACAAATTAAAATCGAACCAATTCAACTTTAAACGCGGATGTTGTATGTCGATGTGATATCTGTTTACCACAATATCACCTTTCTGTAATTTTATCAGTGGAAAATAATTGCATGCTAATTTTATCGGCTTGCCAACAGTCCCGTATCCAGGTCGCTTCACTAATTCTTTCTAAAAAAGCCACCACCGCATCAACAACAACAACAACTATAAATAATTTAATAAAACACTAAATAATACTTACTAAACGCAACTGCGACAGTTCATCTGCAGCTACATTCGTATCTTCGCCTAAAAGTAATTCATGATTAAAAATTGCTCAACAGTTGCTGAAATAAGATGCGGTTCATGAATGTGGTCAAATATATCTTGCAGTTAAGCCACCGCTTTTTCAAACATTAAAAATCAAACAACAATAGACGATGCTATTCAACATTTTACATAAAATAACAACAATACTTACTTTCTTTAGACATTAGAAGCGATACAAGTTTAGAGAAGAACAATCACAAGAGTTTACTCGGCAAATGAATGCTGATTTACAGTAAGCACAGTAATCAAATTGTACCTAATCTTTATTTAAACCGAGATTATTAATCTTCGTAAGAAAATCAAGAAAATAATAAAAGAGAACTTTCTGAGGTGGTCGAATATTAAAAATATGCCAACAAGCGTCAACTTCAACTTTGAATGAGTAGCGTTTGTTTTCACTTATCGTAATGAATGCCTCCACATCACGTGATAGCACATTAAATAATTCAAATACCAATCGCATCCATTTTCACTGTGATTGGTGCATTGCCTGAGATGAGCTATTGGTCGAAGTTTCCCCGTGACGTAAATCAAATATTGTGCCGTTCAAATCACTACAATTATAGGCTGGCTTGCTGTTTATCATTTTTTCACAAATTCCAATTATAATATGTTACATTTTGAAAATGAATTCAAATATTACTGCTAAATATTAGCCCTTTGCTTTTGATGTTCATATATATTGTACTGTAACATAATGTCACGAATGGTTATTTTTGTAAAAAGTTGAAGAATTAAAACTGATTTCATAATTTTTGATAATTCAAAATAAAGCTTGACTATCACTTGCTTCGTAAATTGCGTTCATTGCCCATCACCTTACGGTCATTACATTAAATTTTGTGCATTTAATACAAGGCCAGATTAAATTGATCGTCATCAGTGATTGACTGGAAATATCGGAATGAATAAGAAATTTGAAAAATATTTTCAAGTCTAAAAGTGTACTGTAATTTATGACTGAAGATGCGAATATTTTGACAGTTGTTGAAAGATGGTGGTTGAAGATGCTGAATTTATATTAATGGGAGCACTGAAAAATTGTATACAGTGTCGGTTTTTTCTCATTATAAGCAAGTTTCATATGTAATTAAATTTGGTTTCCAACACGTTGTTGTAAAAACAGAGTATGCAAAAATACTAAATTGTTTTATTATTTGAAAACTTCATTTGTCAGTGCCTTTGACAAATCATAACAATCACAGTTTTATTCGGTATTTTTGTTTGCTTTTTCTTATGAATAAGTTTCATGAATCCCTTTCTGCTGAATGTTAATCAATTTTGAAAAACAGCAACAGTATTTACTGAAGTTAACGAAGGCCAAATCTTGCCTCGTCTCATATTCTTTAGCATAATTGAAGAAAAGAACGTTTGCATTAATAAATAGCAATTCTGTTTGACATTGAAGCTGTGTAAAATGTTCACCATCCGACTAGCCATTAATCCAAATTTTCACCTAAGCATTAAACAGTTGAGAAGGCTTCCTCAATGTTTGACTTCTTGCTGTCAAAATTTTGATTACATCCTTTGGTTCTCTGTCAATCAAATTTTTTCTATTATGCAAAAATTGAAGACCATTAAAGGTGGTCAATTTTGATTTAAATAACCCTTTTCTAACATTTCATTTTGATTTTTCATCTTATCTATCATTAAAGATATTGGTGGTCTCGCCAATTACCCTTTGCTGATGCCAACAGAAGGGTAATTCACAAATAACGCACAAATGCTGACAATATCAAAGAATGTTATGTCGACTGTCCTAAACTGAAGAAACATCAACAGATTTTCCTATTTGTGCCATTTATTGCTTTCTTTTTGTTGGCATCTTCAAAGTGCTTTACTTTTATCAAATTAAGTACATAAATACTGTTCAAAAAAGATCAACCATTAGTTGCTTTTCTCATAAGATAAATTACGCTTTAGCTTGCAAGTATACGAGATTTATGCATAGATGATTTTCTGTTTGTCAAATATTGTTCTGATTAGTAACAAAAGGCTATTTAAGTACAAACGGAAAGTCTACAATTAATAAATTGTCCACACTTGCAGTGTTCAGCTAAAACTAGCATTCGTGATTGCCTAATGTTAGCATTGCCATATTTTCTGATTTTACCTGTAGTGTTCTCTGAAAATGTTTCTGGTTTCGATGAGAATTTTATCTTTACTCTCTTTCTTTTCACAAAAGATGCTGATTTTCTTATCATGTTTTATTTAAATAAAAAATGAAATCTGGAATAATGCTTAAAATATAAATTCTAGTACATTTTGTGTATATTGTATTGAATTTGTTTTGCAATATCAAATGTGTAAGATGTAGGTCACTTCTAGATCAAGCACTTTACAACAGCAGACACACACACACACACACACACACAAACACCAAAAAGCACAACAATATACCTACTGTATTTATGATACTCATGTGCAATACTCATTTTTTAACAGATTAAGTACATATGTTACATTTTTTCCTTCGTTTCATTCTTTTTGAGTTGGTAATCATGTAGTCTTGTCATTTTTTCCAGAGTGTAGCGCCTGCAAGTGCTGCGTCTCAGACTTTGTTCATTTAAAGTGCTATTTTGCTGTCTTCTGATTTCTGTGTTATTCTCCGAGAATCGGTTTGACTCATCCATAGCGCCATTTCGCTTCCTTTATTGATTCGCATGCTTCCGTTTTCTTTGTCCTGCCACGAGTACTCCATAAGACAATTCTCCTGTCTGATGATATATCATTCTAGGATTCCCTGGGTTCCATTCTCTATTCAGCTCATTCTCTACTCACACTTCTTCTCCTATTCTGAATTCTCTGCTCTTGTTCTTGTTATCATGATAAATTTTTCTGCTTCCATATTTCGATGTATCTTTTGGTGTCCAAATCTGGTTTAATTCTGTCTAACAATGTCGGTTATCCTCTTCCGACAGGTAATTCTGCCAAAGATCGTCCTGTTGTCTTGTGTGGTGTATTCCTATATGATAATAATAATCTCAACTCGCATGCTTATCTCACCGTTAATTTGAGAATTATTTCCTGAAATTGCTATTCATTTCTGGAGCTCATGCTTTGCTTTTGATAACCCAGTGTTGGATTCATTGCAGCTACAATGCTGGATCATCTAAATTCTTTATAAACTAGTATTTAAACATGTAACAGTCAACAAGAAATAAGAAGGTACGCATTTAGCCTAAAAGGCAATATACTTCAAATGATTTTTATTGGCTAATGTTTCATAGATAATAGCTAACTATCGGTCACTAATTGTTATGTAGAAATTATAATGGCAATGATTTAGTTGCTTATTAGAGTAGAGGGTAAAGTTGGAACTATATTGGGAGAAGACGTAACGTCTTTGTTAATGAAAATTAAATACAAATTGTCGCGTACATGTGGAATACTGGAATGTGGGAAAACTTTTGCATAATGTTCCTTATAAATATGGCACCTTAATCGTCATCAGTTTTATTTGTTCGTTGGTTCAAAATAGCCATTATTCATATGTGCTTTACGGATGAAAAAATTGATTCAACGGATAAATGATTAATATTTGATTTTCATAATTACAATTCTATAATATTTATATGCCATTTAAGTATATAATGGGCCATTCAAAAGCTTTGAACAACTACTTTTAAAATTCAGCCAACATTTAAAATTTAAACTTAAACTTAGCTTATTTTAAAGTTTCAGTTAATACAGATAACTATTCGAAACAGTAAATAGTTTGCATTGCTTGCTTCAATCTGACTGCTTGTTGGTTGTTGGATTGCTTGAAAAATGGCCCAAATTCTTCAAAATATTCGCAATGATATTTGGAACGTTATTGGTGATGAAAGCAGATTGGTCGGAAAAGTGTTTGCTAAAATTGAACAAAAAACTGGCAAAAGTCGTTACCAAGCTGCAGTGATGTTAGCAATTGTGATTTGTGTGCTTTTGATTGTTAGCCCTGGTGCAGGATTGTTGTGCAATTGCATATGCATTGGTTATCCAGCAATGAAGACATTAATAGAGATGCAATCAAGTGAAAACGTCAGCTGTAAGCAATGGATGTTTTATTGGGTGATTTTTGGCTTGTTTCGATTTATTGATTATTTTGCTGAATGCATATCCTTCATTATACCAATCTATTGGCCGCTGAAATGCATTTTCTTTGTTTGGCTTTTCACTCCTAGCTGCCTTGGAGCTGTAATATTGTATGAAAAAATTTTCCAATCTAGCTACAGTCAACTTCTATCTGGCAGTTCTACTACAGTTGAAATGACTACTGAATAACTGCCATCATCATTATTTAATACTACTCATCTGCTCATTCATTCACTATTACTTTATTACATTGTTATGTTTCATACTTATTTATTTAAACAATTTTTTATTATTGTCAACTCTATAAAATATATAAAATCTAGAACTGTTTTTTGATTGTGAAAATGATACTGTTGTTGTTTTATTAAATAATTAATTTCATTAAGTGCTGTTTTGCATTGATTTCTTACAAAATGAATTTAACCTGTTATTTAAGAAATGGCTGCAAAAAAATCTTTAAACCTCCTTAAGGTAAATTTTGCAAAGTGACAGTTGAAAAATCAAATTGCACTTTCAGAATAAATTGTTAAATTATTATTTCCATTTAATTCAAATTTGTATGATCATAGCATTATAAATGATTGTCAAAGTTATAAATCAAACGCTTAAATGTTGCAACACTGGCAGCTGCATAAACTGGAACAGAAACGAAAATTATTTCAATTGTCCTAACTTCAAACTCTAAACATTCACTTTGATCTTTATTACCGCGCATGTCAACAGCTTCGACACGCTTCTTAGAAATTTGCCGCCGCAGCACTATAAATGTAATAAATCGAATGCTTGACGGATGCAACATCATGCAGGAGTAACGAATCACAATTCCTGGAAATACATCTCAAAGTAACCTTTCATTCATGGGATTAGCTTTTCATGTAATTAATATTACTATTCATTGTTTTCAAGCTTGTCAGTAGTATAGAATTTCTCATAACAATTATACCAATTCTGTATTAAAATTCTCTTTGTAATATTCACCATGATTTACATCACTAGGTTTTTCTGCTGGTCTGCCATCTAAATCCTTCTTTCAAATGCGCCTAACGCTAATATTCCTTCTCTTTATGATTAAATTTAATAGGCCATTGGTTAAAAGTCTTTTCCGGTAATGACAACTAATTTTCACTTTCCATTATACAGATTTTATTATGTGAATTAATGTTTTTGACTGTATTATTAAAAAATGGAAGTTAATTATATTCAAAAGTATTAAAAGCGATTTCAAACCCGAAAGAAAACTCTACAGTAAGCAATATTATCTTTCTAATATCTAAAAATGTTAATCACAAAAATAATGGAGACGGCAATTTTAAGATATTTCCAGGGAAGAGTAAAACAAAAACACAAAACAAACTGGTTTCTCATGAGAAAATAAAATCAAACTTGAATTTCATTTTTTCTTTAGAAAATGGTTATCAATTTCTCCGTTAATAGTCATCAAAAATCAACAATCAATAATATGAGAAAAATATCTGCAATTAGTTATAGACGAAGCTTTCTAAAAACAGTACTGTTCATAGGCAAGCACAAGCACATTTCATTCACAGATTTTCCTCATTAATTCATGTATGAACAAGTACTTTACGTCATAAATTTATTTCAACAATTTTTGTTACTTTGCATTATTAATTATTATAGTTACACATGCAATTACAACGATGATCCTTGAAATACTGCTCATATTCACGGTGGCTAGTATTGGACAATAGCGCTAGTATTGGACAGAAAAATTATAGTGCTGTTAAACATATTAAGCATCAAGATAACAAAATATTTCAAAACTGTCCGCTTATTTCACATTAAAACCCTGATAACAATTTTCTCCCTCTTTTATTTTTCATGCAAACAAACATCTTCACCTCAAATACACATGCAGTACGAATGGTACAATGAATTTATAACTGATCATAAATATAATGCATGGAACTTGAACATCATGTATACTGATTTTCTTTATCACAACAATGTGTGAAACAAAAAGCTATTATCTAGAAACACATTAAGAAATAATACACACATGCACAGAGAGAGAGAGAGAGAGAGAGAGAGAGAGAGAGAGAGAAATAAATATAACACATAAATACATATATTTAATGCTTACAAATAAGCACTAAAAATTCTACTAGACTTAAATACGTTTCCATCGTTGATATAGATCATGCAAAAGTACATGACTTTTCTAACTCTTTTGTGAAGTGCAATTATATTAGCCAATTCTCTTTCCACAGATTCAGCTTTACTGCTGGAACTTCTACTACTACCACTTTTACTGTACTGTCCTCATCAGAAAACTTTTCCACTAGACCAGAATTTCTAAAAAATAAAATCCAATAATTCATTCATTTTTAAATAAGTTAATTAATCAAACTTACAATGCTGCAAGAACATGATAACGAGCACGGGCGCAAACTAAATCTGCAAAATATACTGGTGCTGGTATACTGACAGAACGAGCACATCTACCATATAGATGGCATAAATAGTATGTAATCGATTGCATGGCATTCGCATCCATGTTGCTTTCATCAAACAGCACATGATATCGCGTCGGTCTACTAGTTCCCTGCAATTCAAATAATAATAATAAAGATTCAAAACATTTCACAAAGTCATACTTGAATTCCATGATGACTGCACAAAAAGAAATCATATTCATCAGGAGATGTCACTACTCTATCGATAACAGTACCAGCAGGGATGTTTTTCCCGCGTCCTCGTGCTGCAGCTTCATCACAACAAAAAAATCGAGCATGATGTCGCTTTTGAACCACAATAAACGTAATTAACGGTCGGTAATTTTCTGCAACTGATTTGCATGCCCTACGGAGGGCAGAAACTTCTTCTTCCAAAACCTTTTTAAAAAATAAATTTTTACTTTGCTTTAATTAATGATACAACACAATTTCACCTGCATAAATTGACCATCGGATACTCCATCTCGATAAACAATGATATTTTTCGGTGCCGTACCATTAACATCAAGATATTCCAGTAAACGTTCAGAAAATTGTTCGATAAATCCTGTGATCAGTTCTTGCTTCGCTGGCTGTATTTTCACCGAAGCATGAAATTTCGTCACTTTTTGTATCTACATTTCCAACAACCTTCAAATCAAACATTCCTTCAATAATTTGAAAGTACAATAACATGAATAATACCCACCGAAGCTATTGATGGTAAATGCGTTTCTATAGCTGATGGATGAACAACATCCACACCAATTACCAATGCATTATTCTTATACAAATAGTTATCCAAACTAAACAAAAAACTTCCATTCAAGAATTTTTCATACGCAATCATAAATTCAATATCATACACTTCATCTTCCAGTAATTTTGTATTGATGCCACCAATTTTCATGTTTATTTTCATCGCAATATTTAACATCGTCGAATAACTCTTCTTTATTGCTACATCACTTATTGTTTTTGGTAATACACACTGAGTGACCAATCAAGAGTGATATCACCACAAGATTTCACTTGAGCTTAAAAAAGGGAAAAAATACATTCAACATTAATAATAATTTTCATCATATAACAACAAAATTATTATTACCATATTGTTCAGATGAAAATAACGCAACAAATACCAAATCACATTTTATTCCATCTCTGTCACATTTGTCAGCAATACGTTTTAATACCATTTCTACCGTGTCATTTTTTCGCGCTTGTTCGTAAAATTTTGGGCTGTCCGGCATTTCAATTCCTGTACTACGACATGTTCTGACAATTTGCAGACAAAATTCCCTAAAAATCAAACAAATAATCAACAAAGCTAATTTGATTCATTAATGAAATTTTTGCAATACTCACTGTAACACTGATACTTTATGTGGTGGTAGAAACGATACAAATCCAAAATGATTCGCAAGAAGCAGATTCAAAAAATTTAAATTCAGTCGAATTCCATGCTCCATCTTTTGGAGTAAGAATTATTTGCTAAAAATATAAGACAAATTATGAAACAAATATTTTTCAAAATGAATGATATTTTTACTTACACGTCCTCCATTTCCTTTACCATATTCCAACCTAGGCGGAGGCAAAACTCGACCACTAACATTCATTGGTTCTGCTTTAATTTGAACGCCAAAACTTTTCAAAAATGGATCACTACTGAAATTTGATTTCTTGACCATGTCAATACACTTTAGAATTCGAGTAGGAGCGTCTGTCGAAGCAAACTAAATATAACAATTTATTATTATTATTATTATGATCAATATTTAAAATCATTAACATACTCGAATTATAGAAGTCGTTTGACATGCTTTCAATTTCTTGTTGTATCTTTGACAATTTGCCACTTGACAAAGCTAAATTGGCCAAAATAAATTCATTGTATTAAAAAAGTTGAAACAATTGTCAGTTTTTTATACTTCAACTGGGAAATAAATTTGGTTTTGATTTACTGCCGACTTGAACCAAGGGCAAATTTGGATACTTCAATGGCCCATAAACATCACAAAATATTCCGCAACTGAAACTTCTTTCCATCTCTTTCGAATTTCATCGATACTGCCGTACTGAGTATATTTTTAATACGATAAATTCCATCTTGATTTCGATGTGTTGTATGAATGCAGACTCCTAAATTAATAAAAAACAATTTTAAATATATTTCAAATATTCCAATGACGATTACCTTTTAATTCTGGTATCAACAAGCTCAAATGTTCTGGTTGAAGTTGGGTATTTGATCTAAGCTGATTTGGATGAAATCTTACTTCACATTCATCACCATTCAATATGTCGCAAATCAAATTTATCAGTGACTGACGCTTGTAAAAGCAACTGTGTGATACTAAAATCCATTTCAATTATTAAAATTTTTTCACACAAATGAAAAATAATTTCCATCACACCATCAATATTAATTGCTGGTCGAAAACAATCAACTACGCGCGCAGAAATGAACAAGCCTCTCCACAAATCAATGCCATATTTCACGTCAACACCAGCACCTTGTGGAATGAAATAAAATGAATTTCTGACTGCTTTGAATGATTTCGACAATCTGAAATTGTTCCAATTCATTTTCAAAATTCATAAATAAAAATTGCTAAACTGAAATTTACTCCAATAATGGAGATGAACGCCCTTGTGCAAAAATGTCCAAAAATTGAATTGGACCCTTTTCACGTTCATCCAGCAAACCGGCTTCTGCATTTCTGAAGTCCAAGTGAACCAGACCAGCGAATTTCATCAAAATAGACACCTGATGGTTTATTTTCGAACAGTTTTGAAGGAAAATTTTTCCTTAAAATATAAAAATATTCATATTTAAAAATTACAATTTATAAAACTCTGGAATCAATTTTTAAAACGAACCGTATCTGCGTTTTCACTGACTGGCTTCAAATGTAATTTGTCAACTGTAAACAAAGTACTTTTCCCATCGTATGCTAATTTAAATGGATCACCAAAAATATCTGAACGCTTCACACGTATGCCCAAAATATGTCACGATTGTCATCACTCCAACAGAAAATAAAAACATATTAAAACTATAATAAAACTTGACAACAAATTAAAATCGAACCAATTCAACTTTAAACGCGGATGTTGTATGTCGATGTGATATCTGTTTACCACAATATCACCTTTCTGTAATTTTATCAGTGGAAAATAATTGCATGCTAATTTTATCGGCTTGCCAACAGTCCCGTATCCAGGTCGCTTCACTAATTCTTTCTAAAAAAGCCACCACCGCATCAACAACAACAACAACTATAAATAATTTAATAAAACACTAAATAATACTTACTAAACGCAACTGCGACAGTTCATCTGCAGCTACATTCGTATCTTCGCCTAAAAGTAATTCATGATTAAAATTGCTCAACAGTTGCTGAAATAAGATGCGGTTCATGAATGTGGTCAAATATATCTTGCAGTTAAGCCACCGCTTTTTCAAACATTAAAAATCAAACAACAATAGACGATGCTATTCAACATTTTACATAAAATAACAACAATACTTACTTTCTTTAGACATTAGAAGCGATACAAGTTTAGAGAAGAACAATCACAAGAGTTTACTCGGCAAATGAATGCTGATTTACAGTAAGCACAGTAATCAAATTGTACCTAATCTTTATTTAAACCGAGATTATTAATCTTCGTAAGAAAATCAAGAAAATAATAAAAGAGAACTTTCTGAGGTGGTCGAATATTAAAAATATGCCAACAAGCGTCAACTTCAACTTTGAATGAGTAGCGTTTGTTTTCACTTATCGTAATGAATGCCTCCACATCACGTGATAGCACATTAAATAATTCAAATACCAATCGCATCCATTTTCACTGTGATTGGTGCATTGCCTGAGATGAGCTATTGGTCGAAGTTTCCCCGTGACGTAAATCAAATATTGTGCCGTTCAAATCACTACAATTATAGGCTGGCTTGCTGTTTATCATTTTTTCACAAATTCCAATTATAATATGTTACATTTTGAAAATGAATTCAAATATTACTGCTAAATATTAGCCCTTTGCTTTTGATGTTCATATATATTGTACTGTAACATAATGTCACGAATGGTGATTTTTGTAAAAAGTTGAAGAATTAAAACTGATTTCATAATTTTTGATAATTCGAAATAAAGCTTGACTATCACTTGCTTCGTAAATCGCGTTCATTGCCCATCACCTTACGGTCATTACATTAAATTTTGTGCATTTAATACAAGGCCAGATTAAATTGATCGTCATCAGTGATTGACTGGAAATATCGGAATGAATAAGAAATTTGAAAAATATTTTCAAGTCTAAAAGTGTACTGTAATTTATGACTGAAGATGCGAATATTTTGACAGTTGTTGAAAGATGGTGGTTGAAGATGCTGAATTTATATTAATGGGAGCACTGAAAAATTGTATACAGTGTCGGTTTTTTCTCATTATAAGCAAGTTTCATATGTAATTAAATTTGGTTTCCAACACGTTGTTGTAAAAACAGAGTATGCAAAAATACTAAATTGTTTTATTATTTGAAAACTTCATTTGTCAGTGCCTTTGACAAATCATAACAATCACAGTTTT
>LKDY01000496.1:0-23041 GCA_002221485.1 Trichinella murrelli | reverse complement strand
TTTATCAAATTAAGTACATAAATACTGTTCAAAAAAGATCAACCATTAGTTGCTTTTCTCATAAGATAAATTACGCTTTAGCTTGCAAGTATACGAATTTATGCATAAGATGATTTTCTGTTTGTCAAATATTGTCTGATTAGTAACAAAAGGCTATTTAAGTACAAACGGAAAGTCTACAATTAATAAATTGTCCACACTTGCAGTGTTCAGCTAAAACTAGCATTCGTGATTGCCTAATGTTAGCATTGCCATATTTTCTGATTTTACCTGTAGTGTTCTCTGAAAATGTTCTGGTTTCGATGAGAATTTTATCTTTACTCTCTTTCTTTTCACAAAAGATGCTGATTTTCTTATCATGTTTTATTTAAATAAAAAAATAAAATCTGGAATAATGCTTAAAATATAAATTCTAGTACATTTTGTGTATATTGTATTGAATTTGTTTTGCAATATCAAATGTGTAAGATGTAGGTCACTTCTAGATCAAGCACTTTACAACAGCAGACACACACACACACACACAAACACCAAAAAAGCACAACAATATACCTACTGTATTTATGATACTCATGTGCAATACTCATTTTTTAACAGATTAAGTACATATGTTACATCTTTTCCTTCGTTTCATTCTTTTTGAGTTGGTAATATCATGTAGTCTTGTCATTTTTCCAGAGTGTAGCGCCTGCAAGTGCTGCGTCTCAGACTTTGTTCATTTAAAGTGCTATTTTGCTGTCTTCTGATTTCTGTTTCATTCTCCGAGAATCGGTTTGACTCATCCATAGCGCCATTTCGCTTCCTTTATTGATTCGCATGCTTCCGTTTTCTTTGTCCTGCCACGAGTACTCCATAAGACAATTCTCCTGTCTGATGATATATCATTCTAGGATTCCCTGGGTTCCATTCTCTATTCAGCTCATTCTCTACTCACACTTCTTCTCCTATTCTGAATTCTCTGCTCTTGTTCTTGTTATCATGATAAATTTTCTGCTTCCATATTTCGATGTATCTTCTGGTGTCCAAATCTGGTTTAATTCTGTCTAACAATGTCGGTTATCATCTTCCGACAGGTAATTCTGCCAAAGATCGTCCTGTTGTCTTGTGTGGTGTATTCCTATATGATAATAATAATATCTCAACTCGCATGCTTATCTCACCGTTAATTTGAGAATTATTTCCTGAAATTGCTATTCATTTCTGGAGCTCATGCTTTGCTTTTGATAACCCAGTGTTGGATTCATTGCAGCTACAATGCTGGATCATCTAAATTCTTTTATAAACTAGTATTTAAACATGTAACAGTCAACAAGAAATAAGAAGGTACGCATTTAGCCTAAAAGGCAATATACTTCAAATGATTTTTATTGGCTAATGTTTCATAGATAATAGCTAACTATCGGTCACTAAATTGTTATGTAGAAATTATAATGGCAATGATTTAGTTGCTTATTAGAGTAGAGGGTAAAAGTTGGAACTATATTGGGAGAAGACGTAACGTCTTTGTTAATGAAAATTAAATACAAATTGTCGCGTACATGTGGAATACTGGAATGTGGGAAAACTTTTGCATAATGTTCCTTATAAATATGGCACCTTAATCGTCATCAGTTTTATTTGTTCGTTGGTTCAAATAGCCATTATTCATATGTGCTTTACGGATGAAAAAATTGATTCAACGGATAAATGATTAATATTTGATTTTCATAATTACAATTCTATAATATTTATATGCCATTTAAGTATATAATGGGGCCATTCAAAAGCTTTGAACAACTACTTTTAAAATTCAGCCAACATTTAAAATTTAAACTTAAACTTAGCTTATTTTAAAGTTTCAGTTAATACAGATAACTATTCGAAACAGTAAATAGTTTGCATTGCTTGCTTCAATCTGACTGCTTGTTGGTTGTTGGATTGCTTGAAAAATGGCCCAAATTCTTCAAAATATTCGCAATGATATTTGGAACGTTATTGGTGATGAAAGCAGATTGGTCGGAAAAGTGTTTGCTAAAATTGAACAAAAAACTGGCAAAAGTCGTTACCAAGCTGCAGTGATGTTAGCAATTGTGATTTGTGTGCTTTTGATTGTTAGCCCTGGTGCAGGATTGTTGTGCAATTGCATATGCATTGGTTATCCAGCAATGAAGACATTAATAGAGATGCAATCAAGTGAAAACGTCAGCTGTAAGCAATGGATGTTTTATTGGGTGATTTTTGGCTTGTTTCGATTTATTGATTATTTTGCTGAATGCATATCCTTCATTATACCAATCTATTGGCCGCTGAAATGCATTTTCTTTGTTTGGCTTTTCACTCCTAGCTGCCTTGGAGCTGTAATATTGTATGAAAAAATTTTCCAATCTCGCTACAGTCAACTTTTATCTGGCAGTTCTACTACAGTTGAAATGACTACTGAATAACTGCCATCATCATTATTTAATACTACTCATCTGCTCATTCATTCACTATTACTTTATTACATTGTTATGTTTCATACTTATTTATTTAAACAATTTTTATTATTGTCAACTCTATAAAATATATAAAATCTAGAACTGTTTTTTGATTGTGAAAATGATACTGTTGTTGTTTTATTAAATAATTAATTTCATTAAGTGCTGTTTTGCATTGATTTCTTACAAAATATGAATTTAACCTGTTATTTAAGAAATGGCTGCAAAAAAATCTTTAAACCTCCTTAAGGTAAATTTTGCAAAGTGACAGTTGAAAAATCAAATTGCACTTTCAGAATAAAATTGTTAAATTATTATTTCCATTTAATTCAAATTTGTATGATCATAGCATTATAAATGATTGTCAAAGTTATAAATCAAACGCTTAAATGTTGCAACACTGGCAGCTGCATAAACTGGAACAGAAACGAAAATTATTTCAATTGTCCTAACTTCAAACTCTAAACATTCACTTTGATCTTTATTACCGCGCATGTCAACAGCTTCGACACGCTTCTTAGAAATTTGCCGCCGCAGCACTATAAATGTAATAAATCGAATGCTTGACGGATGCAACATCATGCAGGAGTAACGAATCACAATTCCTGGAAATACATCTCAAAGTAACCTTTCATTCATGGGATTAGCTTTTCATGTAATTAATATTACTATTCATTGTTTTCAAGCTTGTCAGTAGTATAGAATTTCTCATAACAATTATACCAATTCTGTATTAAAATTCTCTTTGTAATATTCACCATGATTTACATCACTAGGTTTTTCTGCTGGTCTGCCATCTAAATCCTTCTTTCAAATGCGCCTAACGCTAATATTCCTTCTCTTTATGATTAAATTTAATAGGCCATTGGTTAAAAGTCTTTTCCGGTAATGACAACTAATTTTCACTTTCCATTATACAGATTTTATTATGTGAATTAATGTTTTTGACTGTATTATTAAAAAATGGAAGTTAATTATATTCAAAAGTATTTAAAAGCGATTTCAAACCCGAAAGAAAACTCTACAGTAAGCAATATTATCTTTCTAATATCTAAAAATGTTAATCACAAAAATAATGGAGACGGCAATTTTAAGATATTTCCAGGGAAGAGTAAAACAAAAACACAAAACAAACTGGTTTCTCATGAGAAAATAAAATCAAACTTGAATTTCATTTTTTCTTTAGAAAATGGTTATCAATTTCTCCGTTAATAGTCATCAAAAATCAACAATCAATAATATGAGAAAAAATATCTGCAATTAGTTATAGACGAAGCTTTCTAAAAACAGTACTGTTCATAGGCAAGCACAAGCACATTTCATTCACAGATTTTCCTCATTAATTCATGTATGAACAAGTACTTTTACGTCATAAATTTATTTCAACAATTTTTGTTACTTTGCATTATTAATTATTATAGTTACACATGCAATTACAACGATGATCCTTGAAATACTGCTCATATTCACGGTGGCTAGTATTGGACAAATAGCGCTAGTATTGGACAGAAAAATTATAGTGCTGTTAAACATATTAAGCATCAAGAATAACAAAATATTTCAAAACTGTCCGCTTATTTCACATTAAAACCCTGATAACAATTTTCTCCCTCTTTTATTTTTCATGCAAACAAACATCTTCACCTCAATAATACACATGCAGTACGAATGGTACAATGAATTTATAACTGATCATAAATATAATGCATGGAACTTGAACATCATGTATACTGATTTTCTTTATCACAACAATGTGTGAAACAAAAAGCTATTATCTAGAAACACATTAAGAAATAATACACACATGCACAAAGAGAAAGAGAGAGAGAGAGAGAGAGAAAGAGAGAAATAAATATAACACATAAATACATATATTTAATGCTTACAAATAAGCACTAAAAATTCTACTAGACTTAAATACGTTTCCATCGTTGATATAGATCATGCAAAGTACATGACTTTTCTAACTCTTTTGTGAAGTGCAATTATATTAGCCAATTCTCTTTCCACAGATTCAGCTTTACTGCTGGAACTTCTACTACTACCACTTTTACTGTTACTGTCCTCATCAGAAAACTTTTCCACTAGACCAGAATTTCTAAAAAATAAAATCCAATAATTCATTCATTTTTAAATAAGTTAATTAATCAAACTTACAATGCTGCAAGAACATGATAACGAGCACGGGCGCAAACTAAATCTGCAAAATATACTGGTGCTGGTATACTGACAGAACGAGCACATCTACCATATAGATGGCATAAATAGTATGTAATCGATTGCATGGCATTCGCATCCATGTTGCTTTCATCAAACAGCACATGATATCGCGTCGGTCTACTAGTTCCCTGCAATTCAAATAATAATAATAAAGATTCAAAACATTTCACAAAGTCATACTTGAATTCCATGATGACTGCACAAAAAGAAATCATATTCATCAGGAGATGTCACTACTCTATCGATAACAGTACCAGCAGGGATGTTTTTCCCGCGTCCTCGTGCTGCAGCTTCATCACAACAAAAAAATCGAGCATGATGTCGCTTTTGAACCACAATAAACGTAATTAACGGTCGGTAATTTTCTGCAACTGATTTGCATGCCCTACGGAGGGCAGAAACTTCTTCTTCCAAAACCTTTTTAAAAAAATAAATTTTTACTTTGCTTTAATTAATGATACAACACAATTTCACCTGCATAAATTGACCATCGGATACTCCATCTCGATAAACAATGATATTTTTCGGTGCCGTACCATTAACATCAAGATATTCCAGTAAACGTTCAGAAAATTGTTCGATAAATCCTGTGATCAGTTCTTGCTTCGCTGGCTGTATTTTCACCGAAGCATGAAATTTCGTCACTTTTGTATCTACATTTCCAACAACCTTCAAATCAAACATTCCTTCAATAATTTGAAAGTACAATAACATGAATAATACCCACCGAAGCTATTGATGGTAAATGCGTTTCTATAGCTGATGGATGAACAACATCCACACCAATTACCAATGCATTATTCTTATACAAATAGTTATCCAAACTAAACAAAAAACTTCCATTCAAGAATTTTTCATACGCAATCATAAATTCAATATCATACACTTCATCTTCCAGTAATTTTGTATTGATGCCACCAATTTTCATGTTTATTTTCATCGCAATATTTAACATCGTCGAATAACTCTTCTTTATTGCTACATCACTTATTGTTTTTGGTAATACACACTGAGTGACCAATCCAAGAGTGATATCACCACAAGATTTCACTTGAGCTTAAAAAAGGGAAAAAATACATTCAACATTAATAAAATAATTTTCATCATATAACAACAAAATTATTATTACCATATTGTTCAGATGAAAATAACGCAACAAATACCAAATCACATTTTATTCCATCTCTGTCACATTTGTCAGCAATACGTTTTAATACCATTTCTACCGTGTCATTTTTTCGCGCTTGTTCGTAAAATTTTGGGCTGTCCGGCATTTCAATTCCTGTACTACGACATGTTCTGACAATTTGCAGACAAAATTCCCTAAAAATCAAACAAATAATCAACAAAGCTAATTTGATTCATTAATGAAATTTTGCAATACTCACTGTAACACTGATACTTTATGTGGTGGTAGAAACGATACAAATCCAAATGATTCGCAAGAAGCAGATTCAAAAAATTTAAATTCAGTCGAATTCCATGCTCCATCTTTTGGAGTAAGAATTATTTGCTAAAAATATAAGACAAATTATGAAACAAATATTTTTCAAAATGAATGATATTATTTACTTACACGTCCTCCATTTCCTTTACCATATTCCAACCTAGGCGGAGGCAAAACTCGACCACTAACATTCATTGGTTCTGCTTTAATTTGAACGCCAAAACTTTTCAAAAATGGATCACTACTGAAATTTGATTTCTTGACCATGTCAATACACTTTAGAATTCGAGTAGGAGCGTCTGTCGAAGCAAACTAAATATAACAATTTATTATTATTATTATTATGATCAATATTTAAAATCATTAACATACTCGAATTATAGAAGTCGTTTGACATGCTTTCAATTTCTTGTTGTATCTTTGACAATTTGCCACTTGACAAAGCTAAATTGGCCAAAATAAATTCATTGTATTAAAAAAAGTTGAAACAATTGTCAGTTTTTTATACTTCAACTGGGAAATAAATTGGTTTTGATTTACTGCCGACTTGAACCAAGGGCAAATTTGGATACTTCAATGGCCCATAAACATCACAAAAATATTCCGCAACTGAAACTTCTTTTCCATCTCTTTCGAATTTCATCGATACTGCCGTACTGAGTATATTTTTAATACGATAAATTCCATCTTGATTTCGATGTGTTGTATGAATGCAGACTCCTAAATTAATAAAAAACAATTTTAAATATATTTCAAATATTCCAATGACGATTACCTTTTAATTCTGGTATCAACAAGCTCAAATGTTCTGGTTGAAGTTGGGTATTTGATCTAAGCTGATTTGGATGAAATCTTACTTCACATTCATCACCATTCAATATGTCGCAAATCAAATTTATCAGTGACTGACGCTTGTAAAAGCAACTGTGTGATACTAAAATCCATTTCAATTATTAAAATTTTTTCACACAAATGAAAAATAATTTCCATCACACCATCAATATTAATTGCTGGTCGAAAACAATCAACTACGCGCGCAGAAATGAACAAGCCTCTCCACAAATCAATGCCATATTTCACGTCAACACCAGCACCTTGTGGAATGAAATAAAATGAATTTCTGACTGCTTTGAATGATTTCGACAATCTGAAATTGTTCCAATTCATTTTCAAAATTCATAAATAAAAATTGCTAAACTGAAATTTACTCCAATAATGGAGATGAACGCCCTTGTGCAAACAATATGTCCAAAAATTGAATTGGACCCTTTTCACGTTCATCCAGCAAACCGGCTTCTGCATTTCTGAAGTCCAAGTGAACCAGACCAGCGAATTTCATCAAAATAGACACCTCTGATGGTTTATTTTCTCGAACAGTTTTGAAGGAAAATTTTTCCTTAAAATATAAAAATATTCATATTTAAAAATTACAATTTATAAAACTCTGGAATCAATTTTTAAAACGAACCGTATCTGCGTTTTCACTGACTGGCTTCAAATGTAATTTGTCAACTGTAAACAAAGTACTTTTCCCATCGTATGCTAATTTAAATGGATCACCAAAAATATCTGAACGCTTCACCACGTATGCCCAAAATATGTCACGATTGTCATCACTCCAACAGAAAATAAAAACATATTAAAACTATAATAAAACTTGACAACAAATTAAAATCGAACCAATTCAACTTTAAACGCGGATGTTGTATGTCGATGTGATATCTGTTTACCACAATATCACCTTTCTGTAATTTTATCAGTGGAAAATAATTGCATGCTAATTTTATCGGCTTGCCAACAGTCCCGTATCCAGGTCGCTTCACTAATTCTTTCTAAAAAAGCACCACCGCATCAACAACAACAACAACTATAAATAATTTAATAAAACACTAAATAATACTTACTAAACGCAACTGCGACAGTTCATCTGCAGCTACATTCGTATCTTCGCCTAAAAGTAATTCATGATTAAAAATTGCTCAACAGTTGCTGAAATAAGATGCGGTTCATGAATGTGGTCAAATATATCTTGCAGTTAAGCCACCGCTTTTTCAAACATTAAAAATCAAACAACAATAGACGATGCTATTCAACATTTTACATAAAATAACAACAATACTTACTTTCTTTAGACATTAGAAGCGATACAAGTTTAGAGAAGAACAATCACAAGAGTTTACTCGGCAAATGAATGCTGATTTACAGTAAGCACAGTAATCAAATTGTACCTAATCTTTATTTAAACCGAGATTATTAATCTTCGTAAGAAAATCAAGAAAATAATAAAAGAGAACTTTCTGAGGTGGTCGAATATTAAAAATATGCCAACAAGCGTCAACTTCAACTTTGAATGAGTAGCGTTTGTTTTCACTTATCGTAATGAATGCCTCCACATCACGTGATAGCACATTAAATAATTCAAATACCAATCGCATCCATTTTCACTGTGATTGGTGCATTGCCTGAGATGAGCTATTGGTCGAAGTTTCCCCGTGACGTAAATCAAATATTGTGCCGTTCAAATCACTACAATTATAGGCTGGCTTGCTGTTTATCATTTTTTCACAAATTCCAATTATAATATGTTACATTTTGAAAATGAATTCAAATATTACTGCTAAATATTAGCCCTTTGCTTTTGATGTTCATATATATTGTACTGTAACATAATGTCACGAATGGTTATTTTTGTAAAAAGTTGAAGAATTAAAACTGATTTCATAATTTTTGATAATTCAAAATAAAGCTTGACTATCACTTGCTTCGTAAATTGCGTTCATTGCCCATCACCTTACGGTCATTACATTAAATTTTGTGCATTTAATACAAGGCCAGATTAAATTGATCGTCATCAGTGATTGACTGGAAATATCGGAATGAATAAGAAATTTGAAAAATATTTTCAAGTCTAAAAGTGTACTGTAATTTATGACTGAAGATGCGAATATTTTGACAGTTGTTGAAAGATGGTGGTTGAAGATGCTGAATTTATATTAATGGGAGCACTGAAAAATTGTATACAGTGTCGGTTTTTTCTCATTATAAGCAAGTTTCATATGTAATTAAATTTGGTTTCCAACACGTTGTTGTAAAAACAGAGTATGCAAAAATACTAAATTGTTTTATTATTTGAAAACTTCATTTGTCAGTGCCTTTGACAAATCATAACAATCACAGTTTTATTCGGTATTTTTGTTTGCTTTATCATAATTTTCTTATGAATAAGTTTCATGAATCCCTTTCTGCTGAATGTTAATCAATTTTGAAAAACAGCAACAGTATTTACTGAAGTTAACGAAGGCCAAATCTTGCCTCGTCTCATATTCTTTAGCATAATTGAAGAAAAGAACGTTTGCATTAATAAATAGCAATTCTGTTTGACATTGAAGCTGTGTAAAATGTTCACCATCCGACTAGCCATTAATCCAAATTTTCACCTAAGCATTAAACAGTTGAGAAGGCTTCCTCAATGTTTGACTTCTTGCTGTCAAAATTTTGATTACATCCTTTGGTTCTCTGTCAATCAAATTTTTTCTATTATGCAAAAATTGAAGACCATTAAAGGTGGTCAATTTTGATTTAAATAACCCTTTTCTAACATTTCATTTTGATTTTTCATCTTATCTATCATTAAAGATATTGGTGGTCTCGCCAATTACCCTTTGCTGATGCCAACAGAAGGGTAATTCACAAATAACGCACAAATGCTGACAATATCAAAGAATGTTATGTCGACTGTCCTAAACTGAAGAAACATCAACAGATTTTCCTATTTGTGCCATTTATTGCTTTCTTTTTGTTGGCATCTTCAAAGTGCTTTACTTTTATCAAATTAAGTACATAAATACTGTTCAAAAAAGATCAACCATTAGTTGCTTTTCTCATAAGATAAATTACGCTTTAGCTTGCAAGTATACGAGATTTATGCATAAGATGATTTTCTGTTTGTCAAATATTGTTCTGATTAGTAACAAAAGGCTATTTAAGTACAAACGGAAAGTCTACAATTAATAAATTGTCCACACTTGCAGTGTTCAGCTAAAACTAGCATTCGTGATTGCCTAATGTTAGCATTGCCATATTTTCTGATTTTACCTGTAGTGTTCTCTGAAAATGTTTCTGGTTTCGATGAGAATTTTATCTTTACTCTCTTTCTTTTCACAAAAGATGCTGATTTTCTTATCATGTTTTATTTAAATAAAAAAATGAAATCTGGAATAATGCTTAAAATATAAATTCTAGTACATTTTGTGTATATTGTATTGAATTTGTTTTGCAATATCAAATGTGTAAGATGTAGGTCACTTCTAGATCAAGCACTTTACAACAGCAGACACACACACACACACACACACACAAACACCAAAAAAGCACAACAATATACCTACTGTATTTATGATACTCATGTGCAATACTCATTTTTTAACAGATTAAGTACATATGTTACATTTTTTCCTTCGTTTCATTCTTTTTGAGTTGGTAATATCATGTAGTCTTGTCATTTTTCCAGAGTGTAGCGCCTGCAAGTGCTGCGTCTCAGACTTTGTTCATTTAAAGTGCTATTTTGCTGTCTTCTGATTTCTGTGTTATTCTCCGAGAATCGGTTTGACTCATCCATAGCGCCATTTCGCTTCCTTTATTGATTCGCATGCTTCCGTTTTCTTTGTCCTGCCACGAGTACTCCATAAGACAATTCTCCTGTCTGATGATATATCATTCTAGGATTCCCTGGGTTCCATTCTCTATTCAGCTCATTCTCTACTCACACTTCTTCTCCTATTCTGAATTCTCTGCTCTTGTTCTTGTTATCATGATAAATTTTCTGCTTCCATATTTCGATGTATCTTTTGGTGTCCAAATCTGGTTTAATTCTGTCTAACAATGTCGGTTATCCTCTTCCGACAGGTAATTCTGCCAAAGATCGTCCTGTTGTCTTGTGTGGTGTATTCCTATATGATAATAATAATATCTCAACTCGCATGCTTATCTCACCGTTAATTTGAGAATTATTTCCTGAAATTGCTATTCATTTCTGGAGCTCATGCTTTGCTTTTGATAACCCAGTGTTGGATTCATTGCAGCTACAATGCTGGATCATCTAAATTCTTTTATAAACTAGTATTTAAACATGTAACAGTCAACAAGAAATAAGAAGGTACGCATTTAGCCTAAAAGGCAATATACTTCAAATGATTTTTATTGGCTAATGTTTCATAGATAATAGCTAACTATCGGTCACTAAATTGTTATGTAGAAATTATAATGGCAATGATTTAGTTGCTTATTAGAGTAGAGGGTAAAAGTTGGAACTATATTGGGAGAAGACGTAACGTCTTTGTTAATGAAAATTAAATACAAATTGTCGCGTACATGTGGAATACTGGAATGTGGGAAAACTTTTGCATAATGTTCCTTATAAATATGGCACCTTAATCGTCATCAGTTTTATTTGTTCGTTGGTTCAAAATAGCCATTATTCATATGTGCTTTACGGATGAAAAAATTGATTCAACGGATAAATGATTAATATTTGATTTTCATAATTACAATTCTATAATATTTATATGCCATTTAAGTATATAATGGGGCCATTCAAAAGCTTTGAACAACTACTTTTAAAATTCAGCCAACATTTAAAATTTAAACTTAAACTTAGCTTATTTTAAAGTTTCAGTTAATACAGATAACTATTCGAAACAGTAAATAGTTTGCATTGCTTGCTTCAATCTGACTGCTTGTTGGTTGTTGGATTGCTTGAAAAATGGCCCAAATTCTTCAAAATATTCGCAATGATATTTGGAACGTTATTGGTGATGAAAGCAGATTGGTCGGAAAAGTGTTTGCTAAAATTGAACAAAAAACTGGCAAAAGTCGTTACCAAGCTGCAGTGATGTTAGCAATTGTGATTTGTGTGCTTTTGATTGTTAGCCCTGGTGCAGGATTGTTGTGCAATTGCATATGCATTGGTTATCCAGCAATGAAGACATTAATAGAGATGCAATCAAGTGAAAACGTCAGCTGTAAGCAATGGATGTTTTATTGGGTGATTTTTGGCTTGTTTCGATTTATTGATTATTTTGCTGAATGCATATCCTTCATTATACCAATCTATTGGCCGCTGAAATGCATTTTCTTTGTTTGGCTTTTCACTCCTAGCTGCCTTGGAGCTGTAATATTGTATGAAAAAATTTTCCAATCTAGCTACAGTCAACTTCTATCTGGCAGTTCTACTACAGTTGAAATGACTACTGAATAACTGCCATCATCATTATTTAATACTACTCATCTGCTCATTCATTCACTATTACTTTATTACATTGTTATGTTTCATACTTATTTATTTAAACAATTTTTTATTATTGTCAACTCTATAAAATATATAAAATCTAGAACTGTTTTTTGATTGTGAAAATGATACTGTTGTTGTTTTATTAAATAATTAATTTCATTAAGTGCTGTTTTGCATTGATTTCTTACAAAATATGAATTTAACCTGTTATTTAAGAAATGGCTGCAAAAAAATCTTTAAACCTCCTTAAGGTAAATTTTGCAAAGTGACAGTTGAAAAATCAAATTGCACTTTCAGAATAAAATTGTTAAATTATTATTTCCATTTAATTCAAATTTGTATGATCATAGCATTATAAATGATTGTCAAAGTTATAAATCAAACGCTTAAATGTTGCAACACTGGCAGCTGCATAAACTGGAACAGAAACGAAAATTATTTCAATTGTCCTAACTTCAAACTCTAAACATTCACTTTGATCTTTATTACCGCGCATGTCAACAGCTTCGACACGCTTCTTAGAAATTTGCCGCCGCAGCACTATAAATGTAATAAATCGAATGCTTGACGGATGCAACATCATGCAGGAGTAACGAATCACAATTCCTGGAAATACATCTCAAAGTAACCTTTCATTCATGGGATTAGCTTTTCATGTAATTAATATTACTATTCATTGTTTTCAAGCTTGTCAGTAGTATAGAATTTCTCATAACAATTATACCAATTCTGTATTAAAATTCTCTTTGTAATATTCACCATGATTTACATCACTAGGTTTTTCTGCTGGTCTGCCATCTAAATCCTTCTTTCAAATGCGCCTAACGCTAATATTCCTTCTCTTTATGATTAAATTTAATAGGCCATTGGTTAAAAGTCTTTTCCGGTAATGACAACTAATTTTCACTTTCCATTATACAGATTTTATTATGTGAATTAATGTTTTTGACTGTATTATTAAAAAATGGAAGTTAATTATATTCAAAAGTATTTAAAAGCGATTTCAAACCCGAAAGAAAACTCTACAGTAAGCAATATTATCTTTCTAATATCTAAAAATGTTAATCACAAAAATAATGGAGACGGCAATTTTAAGATATTTCCAGGGAAGAGTAAAACAAAAACACAAAACAAACTGGTTTCTCATGAGAAAATAAAATCAAACTTGAATTTCATTTTTTCTTTAGAAAATGGTTATCAATTTCTCCGTTAATAGTCATCAAAAATCAACAATCAATAATATGAGAAAAAATATCTGCAATTAGTTATAGACGAAGCTTTCTAAAAACAGTACTGTTCATAGGCAAGCACAAGCACATTTCATTCACAGATTTTCCTCATTAATTCATGTATGAACAAGTACTTTTACGTCATAAATTTATTTCAACAATTTTTGTTACTTTGCATTATTAATTATTATAGTTACACATGCAATTACAACGATGATCCTTGAAATACTGCTCATATTCACGGTGGCTAGTATTGGACAAATAGCGCTAGTATTGGACAGAAAAATTATAGTGCTGTTAAACATATTAAGCATCAAGAATAACAAAATATTTCAAAACTGTCCGCTTATTTCACATTAAAACCCTGATAACAATTTTCTCCCTCTTTTATTTTTCATGCAAACAAACATCTTCACCTCAATAATACACATGCAGTACGAATGGTACAATGAATTTATAACTGATCATAAATATAATGCATGGAACTTGAACATCATGTATACTGATTTTCTTTATCACAACAATGTGTGAAACAAAAAGCTATTATCTAGAAACACATTAAGAAATAATACACACATGCACAAAGAGAAAGAGAGAGAGAGAGAGAGAGAGAAAGAGAGAAATAAATATAACACATAAATACATATATTTAATGCTTACAAATAAGCACTAAAAATTCTACTAGACTTAAATACGTTTCCATCGTTGATATAGATCATGCAAAGTACATGACTTTTCTAACTCTTTTGTGAAGTGCAATTATATTAGCCAATTCTCTTTCCACAGATTCAGCTTTACTGCTGGAACTTCTACTACTACCACTTTTACTGTTACTGTCCTCATCAGAAAACTTTTCCACTAGACCAGAATTTCTAAAAAATAAAATCCAATAATTCATTCATTTTTAAATAAGTTAATTAATCAAACTTACAATGCTGCAAGAACATGATAACGAGCACGGGCGCAAACTAAATCTGCAAAATATACTGGTGCTGGTATACTGACAGAACGAGCACATCTACCATATAGATGGCATAAATAGTATGTAATCGATTGCATGGCATTCGCATCCATGTTGCTTTCATCAAACAGCACATGATATCGCGTCGGTCTACTAGTTCCCTGCAATTCAAATAATAATAATAAAGATTCAAAACATTTCACAAAGTCATACTTGAATTCCATGATGACTGCACAAAAAGAAATCATATTCATCAGGAGATGTCACTACTCTATCGATAACAGTACCAGCAGGGATGTTTTTCCCGCGTCCTCGTGCTGCAGCTTCATCACAACAAAAAAATCGAGCATGATGTCGCTTTTGAACCACAATAAACGTAATTAACGGTCGGTAATTTTCTGCAACTGATTTGCATGCCCTACGGAGGGCAGAAACTTCTTCTTCCAAAACCTTTTTAAAAAAATAAATTTTTACTTTGCTTTAATTAATGATACAACACAATTTCACCTGCATAAATTGACCATCGGATACTCCATCTCGATAAACAATGATATTTTTCGGTGCCGTACCATTAACATCAAGATATTCCAGTAAACGTTCAGAAAATTGTTCGATAAATCCTGTGATCAGTTCTTGCTTCGCTGGCTGTATTTTCACCGAAGCATGAAATTTCGTCACTTTTGTATCTACATTTCCAACAACCTTCAAATCAAACATTCCTTCAATAATTTGAAAGTACAATAACATGAATAATACCCACCGAAGCTATTGATGGTAAATGCGTTTCTATAGCTGATGGATGAACAACATCCACACCAATTACCAATGCATTATTCTTATACAAATAGTTATCCAAACTAAACAAAAAACTTCCATTCAAGAATTTTTCATACGCAATCATAAATTCAATATCATACACTTCATCTTCCAGTAATTTTGTATTGATGCCACCAATTTTCATGTTTATTTTCATCGCAATATTTAACATCGTCGAATAACTCTTCTTTATTGCTACATCACTTATTGTTTTTGGTAATACACACTGAGTGACCAATCCAAGAGTGATATCACCACAAGATTTCACTTGAGCTTAAAAAAGGGAAAAAATACATTCAACATTAATAAAATAATTTTCATCATATAACAACAAAATTATTATTACCATATTGTTCAGATGAAAATAACGCAACAAATACCAAATCACATTTTATTCCATCTCTGTCACATTTGTCAGCAATACGTTTTAATACCATTTCTACCGTGTCATTTTTTCGCGCTTGTTCGTAAAATTTTGGGCTGTCCGGCATTTCAATTCCTGTACTACGACATGTTCTGACAATTTGCAGACAAAATTCCCTAAAAATCAAACAAATAATCAACAAAGCTAATTTGATTCATTAATGAAATTTTGCAATACTCACTGTAACACTGATACTTTATGTGGTGGTAGAAACGATACAAATCCAAATGATTCGCAAGAAGCAGATTCAAAAAATTTAAATTCAGTCGAATTCCATGCTCCATCTTTTGGAGTAAGAATTATTTGCTAAAAATATAAGACAAATTATGAAACAAATATTTTTCAAAATGAATGATATTATTTACTTACACGTCCTCCATTTCCTTTACCATATTCCAACCTAGGCGGAGGCAAAACTCGACCACTAACATTCATTGGTTCTGCTTTAATTTGAACGCCAAAACTTTTCAAAAATGGATCACTACTGAAATTTGATTTCTTGACCATGTCAATACACTTTAGAATTCGAGTAGGAGCGTCTGTCGAAGCAAACTAAATATAACAATTTATTATTATTATTATTATGATCAATATTTAAAATCATTAACATACTCGAATTATAGAAGTCGTTTGACATGCTTTCAATTTCTTGTTGTATCTTTGACAATTTGCCACTTGACAAAGCTAAATTGGCCAAAATAAATTCATTGTATTAAAAAAAGTTGAAACAATTGTCAGTTTTTTATACTTCAACTGGGAAATAAATTGGTTTTGATTTACTGCCGACTTGAACCAAGGGCAAATTTGGATACTTCAATGGCCCATAAACATCACAAAAATATTCCGCAACTGAAACTTCTTTTCCATCTCTTTCGAATTTCATCGATACTGCCGTACTGAGTATATTTTTAATACGATAAATTCCATCTTGATTTCGATGTGTTGTATGAATGCAGACTCCTAAATTAATAAAAAACAATTTTAAATATATTTCAAATATTCCAATGACGATTACCTTTTAATTCTGGTATCAACAAGCTCAAATGTTCTGGTTGAAGTTGGGTATTTGATCTAAGCTGATTTGGATGAAATCTTACTTCACATTCATCACCATTCAATATGTCGCAAATCAAATTTATCAGTGACTGACGCTTGTAAAAGCAACTGTGTGATACTAAAATCCATTTCAATTATTAAAATTTTTTCACACAAATGAAAAATAATTTCCATCACACCATCAATATTAATTGCTGGTCGAAAACAATCAACTACGCGCGCAGAAATGAACAAGCCTCTCCACAAATCAATGCCATATTTCACGTCAACACCAGCACCTTGTGGAATGAAATAAAATGAATTTCTGACTGCTTTGAATGATTTCGACAATCTGAAATTGTTCCAATTCATTTTCAAAATTCATAAATAAAAATTGCTAAACTGAAATTTACTCCAATAATGGAGATGAACGCCCTTGTGCAAACAATATGTCCAAAAATTGAATTGGACCCTTTTCACGTTCATCCAGCAAACCGGCTTCTGCATTTCTGAAGTCCAAGTGAACCAGACCAGCGAATTTCATCAAAATAGACACCTCTGATGGTTTATTTTCTCGAACAGTTTTGAAGGAAAATTTTTCCTTAAAATATAAAAATATTCATATTTAAAAATTACAATTTATAAAACTCTGGAATCAATTTTTAAAACGAACCGTATCTGCGTTTTCACTGACTGGCTTCAAATGTAATTTGTCAACTGTAAACAAAGTACTTTTCCCATCGTATGCTAATTTAAATGGATCACCAAAAATATCTGAACGCTTCACCACGTATGCCCAAAATATGTCACGATTGTCATCACTCCAACAGAAAATAAAAACATATTAAAACTATAATAAAACTTGACAACAAATTAAAATCGAACCAATTCAACTTTAAACGCGGATGTTGTATGTCGATGTGATATCTGTTTACCACAATATCACCTTTCTGTAATTTTATCAGTGGAAAATAATTGCATGCTAATTTTATCGGCTTGCCAACAGTCCCGTATCCAGGTCGCTTCACTAATTCTTTCTAAAAAAGCACCACCGCATCAACAACAACAACAACTATAAATAATTTAATAAAACACTAAATAATACTTACTAAACGCAACTGCGACAGTTCATCTGCAGCTACATTCGTATCTTCGCCTAAAAGTAATTCATGATTAAAAATTGCTCAACAGTTGCTGAAATAAGATGCGGTTCATGAATGTGGTCAAATATATCTTGCAGTTAAGCCACCGCTTTTTCAAACATTAAAAATCAAACAACAATAGACGATGCTATTCAACATTTTACATAAAATAACAACAATACTTACTTTCTTTAGACATTAGAAGCGATACAAGTTTAGAGAAGAACAATCACAAGAGTTTACTCGGCAAATGAATGCTGATTTACAGTAAGCACAGTAATCAAATTGTACCTAATCTTTATTTAAACCGAGATTATTAATCTTCGTAAGAAAATCAAGAAAATAATAAAAGAGAACTTTCTGAGGTGGTCGAATATTAAAAATATGCCAACAAGCGTCAACTTCAACTTTGAATGAGTAGCGTTTGTTTTCACTTATCGTAATGAATGCCTCCACATCACGTGATAGCACATTAAATAATTCAAATACCAATCGCATCCATTTTCACTGTGATTGGTGCATTGCCTGAGATGAGCTATTGGTCGAAGTTTCCCCGTGACGTAAATCAAATATTGTGCCGTTCAAATCACTACAATTATAGGCTGGCTTGCTGTTTATCATTTTTTCACAAATTCCAATTATAATATGTTACATTTTGAAAATGAATTCAAATATTACTGCTAAATATTAGCCCTTTGCTTTTGATGTTCATATATATTGTACTGTAACATAATGTCACGAATGGTTATTTTTGTAAAAAGTTGAAGAATTAAAACTGATTTCATAATTTTTGATAATTCAAAATAAAGCTTGACTATCACTTGCTTCGTAAATTGCGTTCATTGCCCATCACCTTACGGTCATTACATTAAATTTTGTGCATTTAATACAAGGCCAGATTAAATTGATCGTCATCAGTGATTGACTGGAAATATCGGAATGAATAAGAAATTTGAAAAATATTTTCAAGTCTAAAAGTGTACTGTAATTTATGACTGAAGATGCGAATATTTTGACAGTTGTTGAAAGATGGTGGTTGAAGATGCTGAATTTATATTAATGGGAGCACTGAAAAATTGTATACAGTGTCGGTTTTTTCTCATTATAAGCAAGTTTCATATGTAATTAAATTTGGTTTCCAACACGTTGTTGTAAAAACAGAGTATGCAAAAATACTAAATTGTTTTATTATTTGAAAACTTCATTTGTCAGTGCCTTTGACAAATCATAACAATCACAGTTTTATTCGGTATTTTTGTTTGCTTTATCATAATTTTCTTATGAATAAGTTTCATGAATCCCTTTCTGCTGAATGTTAATCAATTTTGAAAAACAGCAACAGTATTTACTGAAGTTAACGAAGGCCAAATCTTGCCTCGTCTCATATTCTTTAGCATAATTGAAGAAAAGAACGTTTGCATTAATAAATAGCAATTCTGTTTGACATTGAAGCTGTGTAAAATGTTCACCATCCGACTAGCCATTAATCCAAATTTTCACCTAAGCATTAAACAGTTGAGAAGGCTTCCTCAATGTTTGACTTCTTGCTGTCAAAATTTTGATTACATCCTTTGGTTCTCTGTCAATCAAATTTTTTCTATTATGCAAAAATTGAAGACCATTAAAGGTGGTCAATTTTGATTTAAATAACCCTTTTCTAACATTTCATTTTGATTTTTCATCTTATCTATCATTAAAGATATTGGTGGTCTCGCCAATTACCCTTTGCTGATGCCAACAGAAGGGTAATTCACAAATAACGCACAAATGCTGACAATATCAAAGAATGTTATGTCGACTGTCCTAAACTGAAGAAACATCAACAGATTTTCCTATTTGTGCCATTTATTGCTTTCTTTTTGTTGGCATCTTCAAAGTGCTTTACTTTTATCAAATTAAGTACATAAATACTGTTCAAAAAAGATCAACCATTAGTTGCTTTTCTCATAAGATAAATTACGCTTTAGCTTGCAAGTATACGAGATTTATGCATAAGATGATTTTCTGTTTGTCAAATATTGTTCTGATTAGTAACAAAAGGCTATTTAAGTACAAACGGAAAGTCTACAATTAATAAATTGTCCACACTTGCAGTGTTCAGCTAAAACTAGCATTCGTGATTGCCTAATGTTAGCATTGCCATATTTTCTGATTTTACCTGTAGTGTTCTCTGAAAATGTTTCTGGTTTCGATGAGAATTTTATCTTTACTCTCTTTCTTTTCACAAAAGATGCTGATTTTCTTATCATGTTTTATTTAAATAAAAAAATGAAATCTGGAATAATGCTTAAAATATAAATTCTAGTACATTTTGTGTATATTGTATTGAATTTGTTTTGCAATATCAAATGTGTAAGATGTAGGTCACTTCTAGATCAAGCACTTTACAACAGCAGACACACACACACACACACACACACACAAACACCAAAAAAGCACAACAATATACCTACTGTATTTATGATACTCATGTGCAATACTCATTTTTTAACAGATTAAGTACATATGTTACATTTTTTCCTTCGTTTCATTCTTTTTGAGTTGGTAATATCATGTAGTCTTGTCATTTTTCCAGAGTGTAGCGCCTGCAAGTGCTGCGTCTCAGACTTTGTTCATTTAAAGTGCTATTTTGCTGTCTTCTGATTTCTGTGTTATTCTCCGAGAATCGGTTTGACTCATCCATAGCGCCATTTCGCTTCCTTTATTGATTCGCATGCTTCCGTTTTCTTTGTCCTGCCACGAGTACTCCATAAGACAATTCTCCTGTCTGATGATATATCATTCTAGGATTCCCTGGGTTCCATTCTCTATTCAGCTCATTCTCTACTCACACTTCTTCTCCTATTCTGAATTCTCTGCTCTTGTTCTTGTTATCATGATAAATTTTCTGCTTCCATATTTCGATGTATCTTTTGGTGTCCAAATCTGGTTTAATTCTGTCTAACAATGTCGGTTATCCTCTTCCGACAGGTAATTCTGCCAAAGATCGTCCTGTTGTCTTGTGTGGTGTATTCCTATATGATAATAATAATATCTCAACTCGCATGCTTATCTCACCGTTAATTTGAGAATTATTTCCTGAAATTGCTATTCATTTCTGGAGCTCATGCTTTGCTTTTGATAACCCAGTGTTGGATTCATTGCAGCTACAATGCTGGATCATCTAAATTCTTTTATAAACTAGTATTTAAACATGTAACAGTCAACAAGAAATAAGAAGGTACGCATTTAGCCTAAAAGGCAATATACTTCAAATGATTTTTATTGGCTAATGTTTCATAGATAATAGCTAACTATCGGTCACTAAATTGTTATGTAGAAATTATAATGGCAATGATTTAGTTGCTTATTAGAGTAGAGGGTAAAAGTTGGAACTATATTGGGAGAAGACGTAACGTCTTTGTTAATGAAAATTAAATACAAATTGTCGCGTACATGTGGAATACTGGAATGTGGGAAAACTTTTGCATAATGTTCCTTATAAATATGGCACCTTAATCGTCATCAGTTTTATTTGTTCGTTGGTTCAAAATAGCCATTATTCATATGTGCTTTACGGATGAAAAAATTGATTCAACGGATAAATGATTAATATTTGATTTTCATAATTACAATTCTATAATATTTATATGCCATTTAAGTATATAATGGGGCCATTCAAAAGCTTTGAACAACTACTTTTAAAATTCAGCCAACATTTAAAATTAAACTTAAACTTAGCTTATTTTAAAGTTTCAGTTATACAGATAACTATTCGAAACAGTAAATAGTTTGCATTGCTTGCTTCAATCTGACTGCTTGTTGGTTGTTGGATTGCTTGAAAAATGGCCCAAATTCTTCAAATATTCGCAATGATATTTGGAACGTTATTGGTGATGAAAGCAGATTGGTCGGAAAAGTGTTTGCTAAAATTGAACAAAAAACTGGCAAAAGTCGTTACCAAGCTGCAGTGATGTTAGCAATTGTGATTTGTGTGCTTTTGATTGTTAGCCCTGGTGCAGGATTGTTGTGCAATTGCATATGCATTGGTTACCAGCAATGAAGACATTAATAGAGATGCAATCAAGTGAAAACGTCAGCTGTAAGCAATGGATGTTTTATTGGGTGATTTTTGGCTTGTTTCGATTATTGATTATTTTGCTGAATGCATATCCTTCATTATACCAATCTATTGGCCGCTGAAATGCATTTTCTTTGTTTGGCTTTTCACTCCTAGCTGCCTTGGAGCTGTAATATTGTATGAAAAATTTTCCAATCTAGCTACAGTCAACTTCTATCTGGCAGTTCTACTACAGTTGAAATGACTACTGAATAACTGCCATCATCATTATTTAATACTACTCATCTGCTCATTCATTCACTATTACTTTATTACATTGTTATGTTTCATACTTATTTATTTAACAATTTTTATTTGTCAACTCTATAAAATATATAAATCTAGAACTGTTTTTTGATTGTGAAAATGATACTGTTGTTGTTTTATTAAATAATTAATTTCATTAAGTGCTGTTTGCATTGATTTCTTACAAATATGAATTTAACCTGTTATTTAAGAAATGGCTGCAAAAAAATCTTTAAACCTCCTTAAGGTAAATTTTGCAAAGTGACAGTTGAAAAATCAAATTGCACTTTCAGAATAAAATTGTTAAATTATTATTTCCATTTAATTCAAATTGTATGATCATAGCATTATAAATGATTGTCAAAGTTATAAATCAAACGCTTAAATGTTGCAACACTGGCAGCTGCATAAACTGGAACAGAAACGAAAATTATTTCAATTGTCCTAACTTCAAACTCTAAACATTCACTTTGATCTTTATTACCGCGCATGTCAACAGCTTCGACACGCTTCTTAGAAATTTGCCGCCGCAGCACTATAAATGTAATAAATCGAATGCTTGACGGATGCAACATCATGCAGGAGTAACGAATCACATTCCTGGAAATACATCTCAAAGTAACCTTTCATTCATGGGATTAGCTTTTCATGTAATTAATATTACTATTCATTGTTTT
>LKDY01000495.1:0-29705 GCA_002221485.1 Trichinella murrelli | reverse complement strand
AAAATATGCCAACAAGCGTCAACTTCAACTTTGAATGAGTAGCGTTTGTTTCACTTATCGTAATGAATGCCTCCACATCACGTGATAGCACATTAAATAATTCAAATACCAATCGCATCCATTTTCACTGTGATTGGTGCATTGCCTGAGATGAGCTATTGGTCGAAGTTTCCCCGTGACGTAAATCAAATATTGTGCCGTTCAATCACTACAATTATAGGCTGGCTTGCTGTTTATCATTTTTTCACAAATTCCAATTATAATATGTTACATTTTGAAAATGAATTCAAATATTACTGCTAAATATTAGCCCTTTGCTTTGATGTTCTATATATTGTACTGTAACATAATGTCACGAATGGTTATTTTTGTAAAAAGTTGAAGAATTAAAACTGATTTCATAATTTTTGATAATTCAAAATAAGCTTGACTATCACTTGCTTCGTAAATGCGGTTCATTGCCCATCACCTTACGGTCATTACATTAAATTTTGTGCATTTAATACAAGGCCAGATTAAATTGATCGTCATCAGTGATTGACTGGAAATATCGGAATGAATAAGAAATTTGAAAATATTTTCAAGTCTAAAAGTGTACTGTAATTTATGACTGAAGATGCGAATATTTTGACAGTTGTTGAAAGATGGTGGTTGAAGATGCTGAATTTATATTAATGGGAGCACTGAAAAATTGTATACAGTGTCGGTTTTTTTCTCATTATAAGCAAGTTTCATATGTAATTAAATTTGGTTTCCAACACGTTGTTGTAAAACAGAGTATGCAAAAATACTAAATTGTTTTATTATTGAAAACTTCATTTGTCAGTGCCTTTGACAAATCATAACAATCACAGTTTTATTCGGTATTTTTGTTTGCTTTATCATAATTTTCTTATGAATAAGTTTCATGAATCCCTTTCTGCTGAATGTTAATCAATTTTGAAAAACAGCAACAGTATTTATTGAAGTTAACGAAGGCCAAATCTTGCCTCGTCTCATATTCTTTAGCATAATTGAAGAAAAGAACGTTTGCATTAATAAATAGCAATTCTGTTTGACATTGAAGCTGTGTAAAATGTTCACCATCCGACTAGCCATTAATCCAAATTTTCACCTAAGCATTAAACAGTTGAGAAGGCTTCCTCAATGTTTGACTTCTTGCTGTCAAAATTTTGATTACATCCTTTTGGTTCTCTGTCAATCAAATTTTTTCTATTATGCAAAAATTGAAGACCATTAAAGGTGGTCAATTTTGATTTAAATAACCCTTTTCTAACATTTCATTTTGATTTTTCATCTTATCTATCATTAAAGATATTGGTGGTCTCGCCAATTACCCTTTGCTGATGCCAACAGAAGGGTAATTCACAAATAACGCACAAATGCTGACAATATCAAAGAATGTTATGTCGACTGTCCTAAACTGAAGAAACATCAACAGATTTTCCTATTTGTGCCATTTATTGCTTTCTTTTTGTTGGCATCTTCAAAGTGCTTTACTTTTATCAAATTAAGTACATAAATACTGTTCAAAAAAGATCAACCATTAGTTGCTTTTCTCATAAGATAAATTACGCTTTAGCTTGCAAGTATACGAGATTTATGCATAAGATGATTTTCTGTTTGTCAAATATTGTTCTGATTAGTAACAAAAGGCTATTTAAGTACAAACGGAAAGTCTACAATTAATAAATTGTCCACACTTGCAGTGTTCAGCTAAAACTAGCATTCGTGATTGCCTAATGTTAGCATTGCCATATTTCTGATTTTACCTGTAGTGTTCTCTGAAAATGTTTCTGGTTTCGATGAGAATTTATCTTTACTCTCTTTCTTTTCACAAAAGATGCTGATTTTCTTATCATGTTTTATTTAAATAAAAAAATGAAATCTGGAATAATGCTTAAAATATAAATTCTAGTACATTTTGTGTATATTGTATTGAATTTGTTTTGCAATATCAAATGTGTAAGATGTAGGTCACTTCTAGATCAAGCACTTTACAACAGCAGACACACACACACACACACACACACAAACACCAAAAAAGCACAACAATATACCTACTGTATTTATGATACTCATGTGCAATACTCATTTTTTAACAGATTAAGTACATATGTTACATTTTTTCCTTCGTTTCATTCTTTTTGAGTTGGTAATATCATGTAGTCTTGTCATTTTTCCAGAGTGTAGCGCCTGCAAGTGCTGCGTCTCAGACTTTGTTCATTTAAAGTGCTATTTTGCTGTCTTCTGATTTCTGTGTTATTCTCCGAGAATCGGTTTGACTCATCCATAGCGCCATTTCGCTTCCTTTATTGATTCGCATGCTTCCGTTTCTTTGTCCTGCCACGAGTACTCCATAAGACAATTCTCCTGTCTGATGATATATCATTCTAGGATTCCCTGGGTTCCATTCTCTATTCAGCTCATTCTCTACTCACACTTCTTCTCCTATTCTGAATTCTCTGCTCTTGTTCTTGTTATCATGATAAATTTTCTGCTTCCATATTTCGATGTATCTTTTGGTGTCCAAATCTGGTTTAATTCTGTCTAACAATGTCGGTTATCCTCTTCCGACAGGTAATTCTGCCAAAGATCGTCCTGTTGTCTTGTGTGGTGTATTCCTATATGATAATAATAATATCTCAACTCGCATGCTTATCTCACCGTTAATTTGAGAATTATTTCCTGAAATTGCTATTCATTTCTGGAGCTCATGCTTTGCTTTGATAACCCAGTGTTGGATTCATTGCAGCTACAATGCTGGATCATCTAAATTCTTTTATAAACTAGTATTTAAACATGTAACAGTCAACAAGAAATAAGAAGGTACGCATTTAGCCTAAAAGGCAATATACTTCAAATGATTTTTATTGGCTAATGTTTCATAGATAATAGCTAACTATCGGTCACTAAATTGTTATGTAGAAATTATAATGGCAATGATTTAGTTGCTTATTAGAGTAGAGGGTAAAAGTTGGAACTATATTGGGAGAAGACGTAACGTCTTTGTTAATGAAAATTAAATACAAATTGTCGCGTACATGTGGAATACTGGAATGTGGGAAAACTTTTGCATAATGTTCCTTATAAATATGGCACCTTAATCGTCATCAGTTTATTTGTTCGTTGGTTCAAAATAGCCATTATTCATATGTGCTTTACGGATGAAAAAATTGATTCAACGGATAAATGATTAATATTTGATTTTCATAATTACAATTCTATAATATTTATATGCCATTTAAGTATATAATGGGGCCATTCAAAAGCTTTGAACAACTACTTTTAAAATTCAGCCAACATTTAAAATTTAAACTTAAACTTAGCTTATTTTAAAGTTTCAGTTAATACAGATAACTATTCGAAACAGTAAATAGTTTGCATTGCTTGCTTCAATCTGACTGCTTGTTGGTTGTTGGATTGCTTGAAAAATGGCCCAAATTCTTCAAAATTCGCAAATATTTGGAACGTTATTGGTGATGAAAGCAGATTGGTCGGAAAAGTGTTTGCTAAAATTGAAACAAAAACTGGCAAAAGTCGTTACCAAGCTGCAGTGATGTTAGCAATTGTGATTTGTGTGCTTTTGATTGTTAGCCCTGGTGCAGGATTGTTGTGCAATTGCATATGCATTGGTTATCCAGCAATGAAGACATTAATAGAGATGCAATCAAGTGAAAACGTCAGCTGTAAGCAATGGATGTTTTATTGGGTGATTTTGGCTTGTTTCGATTTATTGATTATTTTGCTGAATGCATATCCTTCATTATACCAATCTATTGGCCGCTGAAATGCATTTTCTTTGTTTGGCTTTTCACTCCTAGCTGCCTTGGAGCTGTAATATTGTATGAAAAAATTTTCCAATCTAGCTACAGTCAACTTCTATCTGGCAGTTCTACTACAGTTGAAATGACTACTGAATAACTGCCATCATCATTATTTAATACTACTCATCTGCTCATTCATTCACTATTACTTTATTACATTGTTATGTTTCATACTTATTATTTAAACAATTTTTTATTATTGTCAACTCTATAAAATATATAAAATCTAGAACTGTTTTTTGATTGTGAAAATGATACTGTTGTTGTTTTATTAAATAATTAATTTCATTAAGTGCTGTTTTGCATTGATTTCTTACAAAATATGAATTTAACCTGTTATTTAAGAAATGGCTGCAAAAAAATCTTTAAACCTCCTTAAGGTAAATTTTGCAAAGTGACAGTTGAAAAATCAAATTGCACTTTCAGAATAAAATTGTTAAATTATTATTTCCATTTAATTCAAATTTGTATGATCATAGCATTATAAATGATTGTCAAAGTTATAAATCAAACGCTTAAATGTTGCAACACTGGCAGCTGCATAAACTGGAACAGAAACGAAAATTATTTCAATTGTCCCTAACTTCAAACTCTAAACATTCACTTTGATCTTTATTACCGCGCATGTCAACAGCTTCGACACGCTTCTTAGAAATTTGCCGCCGCAGCACTATAAATGTAATAAATCGAATGCTTGACGGATGCAACATCATGCAGGAGTAACGAATCAATTCCTGGAAATACATCTCAAAGTAACCTTTCATTCATGGGATTAGCTTTTCATGTAATTAATATTACTATTCATTGTTTTCAAGCTTGTCAGTAGTATAGAATTTCTCATAACAATTATACCAATTCTGTATTAAAATTCTCTTTGTAATATTCACCATGATTTACATCACTAGGTTTTTCTGCTGGTCTGCCATCTAAATCCTTCTTTCAAATGCGCCTAACGCTAATATTCCTTCTCTTTATGATTAAATTTAATAGGCCATTGGTTAAAAGTCTTTTCCGGTAATGACAACTAATTTTCACTTTCCATTATACAGATTTTATTATGTGAATTAATGTTTTTGACTGTATTATTAAAAAATGGAAGTTAATTATATTCAAAAGTATTTAAAAGCGATTTCAAACCCGAAAGAAAACTCTACAGTAAGCAATATTATCTTTCTAATATCTAAAAATGTTAATCACAAAAATAATGGAGACGGCAATTTTAAGATATTTCCAGGGAAGAGTAAAAACAAAAACACAAAACAAACTGGTTTCTCATGAGAAAATAAAATCAAACTTGAATTTCATTTTTTTCTTTAGAAAATGGTATCAATTTCTCCGTTAATAGTCATCAAAATCAACAATCAATAATATGAGAAAAATATCTGCAATTAGTTATAGACGAAGCTTTCTAAAAACAGTACTGTTCATAGGCAAGCACAAGCACATTTCATTCACAGATTTCCTCATTAATTCATGTATGAACAAGTACTTTTACGTCATAATTTATTTCAACAATTTTGTTACTTTGCATTATTAATTATTATAGTTACACATGCAATTAAACGATGATCCTTGAAATACTGCTCATATTCACGGTGGCTAGTATTGGACAAATAGCGCTAGTATTGGACAGAAAAATTATAGTGCTGTTAAACATATTAAGCATCAAGAATAACAAAATATTTCAAAACTGTCCGCTTATTTCACATTAAAACCCTGATAACAATTTTCTCCCTCTTTTATTTTTCATGCAAACAAACATCTTCACCTCAATAATACACATGCAGTACGAATGGTACAATGAATTTATAACTGATCATAAATATAATGCATGGAACTTGAACATCATGTATACTGATTTTCTTTATCACAACAATGTGTGAAACAAAAAGCTATTATCTAGAAACACATTAAGAAATAATACACACAGACAGAGAGAGAGAGAGAGAGAGAGAGAGAGAGAGAGAGAGAGAGAGAGAGAGAGAGAGCGAGAGAGAGAGAGAGAGAGAGAGAGAGAGAGAGAGAGAGAGAGAGAGAGAGAGAGAGAGAGAGAGAGAGAGAGAGAGAGAGAGAGAGAGACTCTTTGGTGAAGTGCAATTATATTAGCCAATTCCTTTCCACAGATTCAGCTTTACTGCTGGAATTCTACAACTACACTTTTACTGTTACTGTCCTCATCAGAAAACTTTTCCACTAGACCAGAATTTCTAAAAATAAAATCCAATAATTCATTCATTTTTAATAAGTTAATTAATCAAACTTACAATGCTGCAAGAACATGATAACGAGCACGGGCGCAAACTAAATCTGCAAAATATACTGGTGCTGGTATACTGACAGAACGAGCACATCTACATATAGATGGCATAAATAGTATGATAATCGATTGCATGGCATTCGCATCCATGTTGCTTTCATCAAACAGCACATGATATCGCGTCGGTCTACTAGTTCCCTGCAATTCAAATAATAATAATAAAGATTCAAAACATTTCACAAAGTCATACTTGAATTCCATGATGACTGCACAAAAAGAAATCATATTCATCAGGAGATGTCACTACTCTATCGATAACAGTACCAGCAGGGATGTTTTTCCCGCGTCCTCGTGCTGCAGCTTCATCACAACAAAAAAATCGAGCATGATGTCGCTTTGAACCACAATAAACGAATTAACGGTCGGTAATTTTCTGCAACTGATTTGCATGCCCTACGGAGGGCAGAAACTTCTTCTTCCAAACTTTTAAAAAAATAAATTTTTACTTTGCTTTAATTAATGATACAACACAATTTCACCTGCATAAATTGACCATCGGATACCCATCTCGATAAACAATGAATTTTCGGTGCCGTACCATTAACATCAAGATATTCCAGTAAACGTTCAGAAAATTGTTCGATAAATCCTGTGATCAGTTCTTGCTTCGCTGGCTGTATTTTCACCGAAGCATGAAATTTCGTCACTTTGTATCTACATTTCCAACAACCTTCAAATCAAACATTCCTTCATAATTTGAAAGTACAATAACATGAATAATACCCACCGAAGCTATTGATGGTAAATGCGTTCTATAGCTGATGGATGAACAACATCCACACCAATTACCAATGCATTATTCTTATACAAATAGTTATCCAAACTAAACAAAAAACTTCCATTCAAGAATTTTTCATACGCAATCATAAATTCAATATCATACACTTCATCTTCCAGTAATTTTGTATTGATGCCACCAATTTTCATGTTTATTTTCATCGCAATATTTAACATCGTCGAATAACTCTTCTTTATTGCTACATCACTTATTGTTTTTGGTAATACACACTGAGTGACCAATCCAAGAGTGATATCACCACAAGATTCACTTGAGCTAAAAAAGGGAAAAAATACATTCAACATTAATAAAATAATTTTCATCATATAACAACAAATTATTATTACCATATTGTTCAGATGAAAATAACGCAACAAATACCAAATCACATTTTATTCCATCTCTGTCACATTTGTCAGCAATACGTTTAATACCATTTCTACCGTGTCATTTTTTCGCGCTTGTTCGTAAAATTTTGGGCTGTCCGGCATTTCAATTCCTGTACTACGACATGTTCTGACAATTTGCAGACAAAATTCCCTAAAAATCAAACAAATAATCAACAAAGCTAATTTGATTCATTAATGAAATTTTGCAATACTCACTGTAACACTGATACTTTATGTGGTGGTAGAAACGATACAAATCCAAATGATTCGCAAGAAGCAGATTCAAAAAATTTAAATTCAGTCGAATTCCATGCTCCATCTTTGGAGTAAGAATTATTTGCTAAAAATATAAGACAATTATGAAACAAATATTTTTCAAAATGAATGATATTATTTACTTACACGTCCTCCATTTCCTTTACCATATTCCAACTAGGCGGAGGCAAAACTCGACCACTAACATTCATTGGTTCTGCTTTAATTTGAACGCCAAAACTTTCAAAAAATGGATCACTACTGAAATTTGATTTCTTGACCATGTCAATACACTTTAGAATTCGAGTAGGAGCGTCTGTCGAAGCAAACTAAATATAACAATTTATTATTATTATTATTATGATCAATATTTAAATCATTAACATACTCGAATTATAGAAGTCGTTTGACATGCTTTCAATTTCTTGTTGTATCTTGACAATTTGCCACTTGACAAAGCTAAATTGGCCAAAATAAATCATTGTATTAAAAAAAAGTTGAAACAATTGTCAGTTTTTTATACTTCAACTGGGAATAAATTGGTTTTGATTTACTGCCGACTTGAACCAAGGGCAAATTTGGATACTTCAATGGCCCATAAACATCACAAAAATATCCGCAACTGAAACTTCTTTTCCATCTCTTTCGAATTTCATCGATACTGCCGTACTGAGTATATTTTAATACGATAAATTCCATCTTGATTCGATGTGTTGTATGAATGCAGACTCCTAAATTAATAAAAACAATTTAAATATATTTCAAATATTCCAATGACGATTACCTTTTAATTCTGGTATCAACAAGCTCAAATGTTCTGGTTGAAGTTGGGTATTTGATCTAAGCTGATTTGGATGAAATCTTACTTCACATTCATCACCATTCAATATGTCGCAAATCAAATTTATCAGTGACTGACGCTTGTAAAAGCAACTGTGTGATACTAAAATCCATTTCAATTATTAAAATTTTTTCACACAAATGAAAAATAATTTCCATCACACCATCAATATTAATTGCTGGTCGAAAACAATCAACTACGCGCGCAGAAATGAACAAGCCTCTCCACAAATCAATGCCATATTTCACGTCAACACCAGCACCTTGTGGAATGAAATAAAATGAATTTCTGACTGCTTTGAATGATTTCGACAATCTGAAATTGTTCCAATTCATTTCAAAATTCATAAATAAAAATTGCTAAACTGAAATTTACTCCAATAATGGAGATGAACGCCCTTGTGCAAACAATATGTCCAAAAATTGAATTGGACCCTTTTCACGTTCATCCAGCAAACCGGCTTCTGCATTTCTGAAGTCCAAGTGAACCAGACCAGCGAATTTCATCAAAATAGACACCTCTGATGGTTTATTTTCTCGAACAGTTTTGAAGGAAAATTTTTCCTTAAATATAAAAATATTCATATTTAAAAATTACAATTTATAAAACTCTGGAATCAATTTTTAAAACGAACCGTATCTGCGTTTTCACTGACTGGCTTCAAATGTAATTTGTCAACTGTAAACAAAGTACTTTTCCCATCGTATGCTAATTTAAATGGATCACCAAAAATATCTGAACGCTTCACCACGTATGCCCAAAATATGTCACGATTGTCATCACTCCAACAGAAAATAAAAACATATTAAAACTATAATAAAACTTGACAACAAATTAAAATCGAACCAATTCAACTTTAAACGCGGATGTTGTATGTCGATGTGATATCTGTTTACCACAATATCACCTTTCTGTAATTTTATCAGTGGAAAATAATTGCATGCTAATTTTATCGGCTTGCCAACAGTCCCGTATCCAGGTCGCTTCACTAATTCTTCTAAAAAAGCCACCACCGCATCAACAACAACAACAACTATAAATAATTTAATAAAACACTAAATAATACTTACTAAACGCAACTGCGACAGTTCATCTGCAGCTACATTCGTATCTTCGCCTAAAAGTAATTCATGATTAAAAATTGCTCAACAGTTGCTGAAATAAGATGCGGTTCATGAATGTGGTCAAATATATCTTGCAGTTAAGCCACCGCTTTTTCAAACATTAAAAATCAAACAACAATAGACGATGCTATTCAACATTTACATAAAATAACAACAATACTTACTTTCTTTAGACATTAGAAGCGATACAAGTTTAGAGAAGAACAATCACAAGAGTTTACTCGGCAAATGAATGCTGATTTACAGTAAGCACAGTAATCAAATTGTACCTAATCTTTATTTAAACCGAGATTATTAATCTTCGTAAGAAAATCAAGAAAATAATAAAAGAGAACTTTCTGAGGTGGTCGAATATTAAAAATATGCCAACAAGCGTCAACTTCAACTTTGAATGAGTAGCGTTTGTTTTCACTTATCGTAATGAATGCCTCCACATCACGTGATAGCACATTAAATAATTCAAATACCAATCGCATCCATTTTCACTGTGATTGGTGCATTGCCTGAGATGAGCTATTGGTCGAAGTTTCCCCGTGACGTAAATCAAATATTGTGCCGTTCAAATCACTACAATTATAGGCTGGCTTGCTGTTTATCATTTTTCACAAATTCCAATTATAATATGTTACATTTTGAAAATGAATTCAAATATTACTGCTAAATATTAGCCCTTTGCTTTTGATGTTCATATATATTGTACTGTAACATAATGTCACGAATGGTTATTTTTGTAAAAAGTTGAAGAATTAAAACTGATTTCATAATTTTTGATAATTCAAAATAAAGCTTGACTATCACTTGCTTCGTAAATTGCGTTCATTGCCCATCACCTTACGGTCATTACATTAAATTTTGTGCATTTAATACAAGGCCAGATTAAATTGATCGTCATCAGTGATTGACAGGAAATATCGGAATGAATAAGAAATTTGAAAAATATTTTCAAGTCTAAAAGTGTACTGTAATTTATGACTGAAGATGCGAATATTTTGACAGTTGTTGAAAGATGGTGGTTGAAGATGCTGAATTTATATTAATGGGAGCACTGAAAAATTGTATACAGTGTCGGTTTTTTCTCATTATAAGCAAGTTTCATATGTAATTAAATTTGGTTTCCAACACGTTGTTGTAAAAACAGAGTATGCAAAAATACTAAATTGTTTTATTATTTGAAACTTCATTTGTCAGTGCCTTTGACAAATCATAACAATCACAGTTTTATTCGGTATTTTTGTTTGCTTTATCATAATTTTCTTATGAATAAGTTTCATGAATCCCTTTCTGCTGAATGTTAATCAATTTTGAAAAACAGCAACAGTATTTACTGAAGTTAACGAAGGCCAAATCTTGCCTCGTCTCATATTCTTTAGCATAATTGAAGAAAAGAACGTTTGCATTAATAAATAGCAATTCTGTTTGACATTGAAGCTGTGTAAAATGTTCACCATCCGACTAGCCATTAATCCAAATTTTCACCTAAGCATTAAACAGTTGAGAAGGCTTCCTCAATGTTTGACTTCTTGCTGTCAAAATTTTGATTACATCCTTTGGTTCTCTGTCAATCAAATTTTTTCTATTATGCAAAAATTGAAGACCATTAAAGGTGGTCAATTTTGATTTAAATAACCCTTTTCTAACATTTCATTTTGATTTTTCATCTTATCTATCATTAAAGATATTGGTGGTCTCGCCAATTACCCTTTGCTGATGCCAACAGAAGGGTAATTCACAAATAACGCACAAATGCTGACAATATCAAAGAATGTTATGTCGACTGTCCTAAACTGAAGAAACATCAACAGATTTTCCTATTTGTGCCATTTATTGCTTTCTTTTTGTTGGCATCTTCAAAGTGCTTTACTTTTATCAAATTAAGTACATAAATACTGTTCAAAAAAGATCAACCATTAGTTGCTTTTCTCATAAGATAAATTACGCTTTAGCTTGCAAGTATACGAGATTTATGCATAAGATGATTTTCTGTTTGTCAAATATTGTTCTGATTAGTAACAAAAGGCTATTTAAGTACAAACGGAAAGTCTACAATTAATAAATTGTCCACACTTGCAGTGTTCAGCTAAAACTAGCATTCGTGATTGCCTAATGTTAGCATTGCCATATTTTCTGATTTTACCTGTAGTGTTCTCTGAAAATGTTTCTGGTTTCGATGAGAATTTTATCTTTACTCTCTTTCTTTTCACAAAAGATGCTGATTTTCTTATCATGTTTTATTTAAATAAAAAAATGAAATCTGGAATAATGCTTAAAATATAAATTCTAGTACATTTTGTGTATATTGTATTGAATTTGTTTTGCAATATCAAATGTGTAAGATGTAGGTCACTTCTAGATCAAGCACTTTACAACAGCAGACACACACACACACACACACACACAAACACCAAAAAAGCACAACAATATACCTACTGTATTTATGATACTCATGTGCAATACTCATTTTTTAACAGATTAAGTACATATGTTACATTTTTTCCTTCGTTTCATTCTTTTTGAGTTGGTAATATCATGTAGTCTTGTCATTTTTCCAGAGTGTAGCGCCTGCAAGTGCTGCGTCTCAGACTTTGTTCATTTAAAGTGCTATTTTGCTGTCTTCTGATTTCTGTGTTATTCTCCGAGAATCGGTTTGACTCATCCATAGCGCCATTTCGCTTCCTTTATTGATTCGCATGCTTCCGTTTTCTTTGTCCTGCCACGAGTACTCCATAAGACAATTCTCCTGTCTGATGATATATCATTCTAGGATTCCCTGGGTTCCATTCTCTATTCAGCTCATTCTCTACTCACACTTCTTCTCCTATTCTGAATTCTCTGCTCTTGTTCTTGTTATCATGATAAATTTTCTGCTTCCATATTTCGATGTATCTTTTGGTGTCCAAATCTGGTTTAATTCTGTCTAACAATGTCGGTTATCCTCTTCCGACAGGTAATTCTGCCAAAGATCGTCCTGTTGTCTTGTGTGGTGTATTCCTATATGATAATAATAATATCTCAACTCGCATGCTTATCTCACCGTTAATTTGAGAATTATTTCCTGAAATTGCTATTCATTTCTGGAGCTCATGCTTTGCTTTTGATAACCCAGTGTTGGATTCATTGCAGCTACAATGCTGGATCATCTAAATTCTTTTATAAACTAGTATTTAAACATGTAACAGTCAACAAGAAATAAGAAGGTACGCATTTAGCCTAAAAGGCAATATACTTCAAATGATTTTTATTGGCTAATGTTTCATAGATAATAGCTAACTATCGGTCACTAAATTGTTATGTAGAAATTATAATGGCAATGATTTAGTTGCTTATTAGAGTAGAGGGTAAAAGTTGGAACTATATTGGGAGAAGACGTAACGTCTTTGTTAATGAAAATTAAATACAAATTGTCGCGTACATGTGGAATACTGGAATGTGGGAAAACTTTTGCATAATGTTCCTTATAAATATGGCACCTTAATCGTCATCAGTTTTATTTGTTCGTTGGTTCAAAATAGCCATTATTCATATGTGCTTTACGGATGAAAAATTGATTCAACGGATAAATGATTAATATTTGATTTTCATAATTACAATTCTATAATATTTATATGCCATTTAAGTATATAATGGGGCCATTCAAAAGCTTTGAACAACTACTTTTAAAATTCAGCCAACATTTAAAATTTAAACTTAAACTTAGCTTATTTTAAAGTTTCAGTTAATACAGATAACTATTCGAAACAGTAAATAGTTTGCATTGCTTGCTTCAATCTGACTGCTTGTTGGTTGTTGGATTGCTTGAAAAATGGCCCAAATTCTTCAAAATATTCGCAATGATATTTGGAACGTTATTGGTGATGAAAGCAGATTGGTCGGAAAAGTGTTTGCTAAAATTGAACAAAAAACTGGCAAAAGTCGTTACCAAGCTGCAGTGATGTTAGCAATTGTGATTTGTGTGCTTTTGATTGTTAGCCCTGGTGCAGGATTGTTGTGCAATTGCATATGCATTGGTTATCCAGCAATGAAGACATTAATAGAGATGCAATCAAGTGAAAACGTCAGCTGTAAGCAATGGATGTTTTATTGGGTGATTTTTGGCTTGTTTCGATTTATTGATTATTTTGCTGAATGCATATCCTTCATTATACCAATCTATTGGCCGCTGAAATGCATTTTCTTTGTTTGGCTTTTCACTCCTAGCTGCCTTGGAGCTGTAATATTGTATGAAAAAATTTTCCAATCTAGCTACAGTCAACTTCTATCTGGCAGTTCTACTACAGTTGAAATGACTACTGAATAACTGCCATCATCATTATTTAATACTACTCATCTGCTCATTCATTCACTATTACTTTATTACATTGTTATGTTTCATACTTATTTATTTAAACAATTTTTTATTATTGTCAACTCTATAAAATATATAAAATCTAGAACTGTTTTTTGATTGTGAAAATGATACTGTTGTTGTTTTATTAAATAATTAATTTCATTAAGTGCTGTTTTGCATTGATTTCTTACAAAATATGAATTTAACCTGTTATTTAAGAAATGGCTGCAAAAAAATCTTTAAACCTCCTTAAGGTAAATTTTGCAAAGTGACAGTTGAAAAATCAAATTGCACTTTCAGAATAAAATTGTTAAATTATTATTTCCATTTAATTCAAATTTGTATGATCATAGCATTATAAATGATTGTCAAAGTTATAAATCAAACGCTTAAATGTTGCAACACTGGCAGCTGCATAAACTGGAACAGAAACGAAAATTATTTCAATTGTCCTAACTTCAAACTCTAAACATTCACTTTGATCTTTATTACCGCGCATGTCAACAGCTTCGACACGCTTCTTAGAAATTTGCCGCCGCAGCACTATAAATGTAATAAATCGAATGCTTGACGGATGCAACATCATGCAGGAGTAACGAATCACAATTCCTGGAAATACATCTCAAAGTAACCTTTCATTCATGGGATTAGCTTTTCATGTAATTAATATTACTATTCATTGTTTTCAAGCTTGTCAGTAGTATAGAATTTCTCATAACAATTATACCAATTCTGTATTAAAATTCTCTTTGTAATATTCACCATGATTTACATCACTAGGTTTTTCTGCTGGTCTGCCATCTAAATCCTTCTTTCAAATGCGCCTAACGCTAATATTCCTTCTCTTTATGATTAAATTTAATAGGCCATTGGTTAAAAGTCTTTTCCGGTAATGACAACTAATTTTCACTTTCCATTATACAGATTTTATTATGTGAATTAATGTTTTTGACTGTATTATTAAAAAATGGAAGTTAATTATATTCAAAAGTATTTAAAAGCGATTTCAAACCCGAAAGAAAACTCTACAGTAAGCAATATTATCTTTCTAATATCTAAAAATGTTAATCACAAAAATAATGGAGACGGCAATTTTAAGATATTTCCAGGGAAGAGTAAAACAAAAACACAAAACAAACTGGTTTCTCATGAGAAAATAAAATCAAACTTGAATTTCATTTTTTCTTTAGAAAATGGTTATCAATTTCTCCGTTAATAGTCATCAAAAATCAACAATCAATAATATGAGAAATAATATCTGCAATTAGTTATAGACGAAGCTTTCTAAAAACAGTACTGTTCATAGGCAAGCACAAGCACATTTCATTCACAGATTTTCCTCATTAATTCATGTATGAACAAGTACTTTTACGTCATAAATTTATTTCAACAATTTTTGTTACTTTGCATTATTAATTATTATAGTTACACATGCAATTACAACGATGATCCTTGAAATACTGCTCATATTCACGGTGGCTAGTATTGGACAAATAGCGCTAGTATTGGACAGAAAAATTATAGTGCTGTTAAACATATTAAGCATCAAGAATAACAAAATATTTCAAAACTGTCCGCTTATTTCACATTAAAACCCTGATAACAATTTTCTCCCTCTTTTATTTTTCATGCAAACAAACATCTTCACCTCAATAATACACATGCAGTACGAATGGTACAATGAATTTATAACTGATCATAAATATAATGCATGGAACTTGAACATCATGTATACTGATTTTCTTTATCACAACAATGTGTGAAACAAAAAGCTATTATCTAGAAACACATTAAGAAATAATACACACATGCACAAAGAGAAAGAGAGAGAGAGAGAAAGAGAGAAATAAATATAACACATAAATACATATATTTAATGCTTACAAATAAGCACTAAAAATTCTACTAGACTTAAATACGTTTCCATCGTTGATATAGATCATGCAAAGTACATGACTTTTCTAACTCTTTTGTGAAGTGCAATTATATTAGCCAATTCTCTTTCCACAGATTCAGCTTTACTGCTGGAACTTCTACTACTACCACTTTTACTGTTACTGTCCTCATCAGAAAACTTTTCCACTAGACCAGAATTTCTAAAAAATAAAATCCAATAATTCATTCATTTTTAAATAAGTTAATTAATCAAACTTACAATGCTGCAAGAACATGATAACGAGCACGGGCGCAAACTAAATCTGCAAAATATACTGGTGCTGGTATACTGACAGAACGAGCACATCTACCATATAGATGGCATAAATAGTATGTAATCGATTGCATGGCATTCGCATCCATGTTGCTTTCATCAAACAGCACATGATATCGCGTCGGTCTACTAGTTCCCTGCAATTCAAATAATAATAATAAAGATTCAAAACATTTCACAAAGTCATACTTGAATTCCATGATGACTGCACAAAAAGAAATCATATTCATCAGGAGATGTCACTACTCTATCGATAACAGTACCAGCAGGGATGTTTTTCCCGCGTCCTCGTGCTGCAGCTTCATCACAACAAAAAAATCGAGCATGATGTCGCTTTTGAACCACAATAAACGTAATTAACGGTCGGTAATTTTCTGCAACTGATTTGCATGCCCTACGGAGGGCAGAAACTTCTTCTTCCAAAACCTTTTTAAAAAAATAAATTTTTACTTTGCTTTAATTAATGATACAACACAATTTCACCTGCATAAATTGACCATCGGATACTCCATCTCGATAAACAATGATATTTTTCGGTGCCGTACCATTAACATCAAGATATTCCAGTAAACGTTCAGAAAATTGTTCGATAAATCCTGTGATCAGTTCTTGCTTCGCTGGCTGTATTTTCACCGAAGCATGAAATTTCGTCACTTTTGTATCTACATTTCCAACAACCTTCAAATCAAACATTCCTTCAATAATTTGAAAGTACAATAACATGAATAATACCCACCGAAGCTATTGATGGTAAATGCGTTTCTATAGCTGATGGATGAACAACATCCACACCAATTACCAATGCATTATTCTTATACAAATAGTTATCCAAACTAAACAAAAAACTTCCATTCAAGAATTTTTCATACGCAATCATAAATTCAATATCATACACTTCATCTTCCAGTAATTTTGTATTGATGCCACCAATTTTCATGTTTATTTTCATCGCAATATTTAACATCGTCGAATAACTCTTCTTTATTGCTACATCACTTATTGTTTTTGGTAATACACACTGAGTGACCAATCCAAGAGTGATATCACCACAAGATTTCACTTGAGCTTAAAAAAGGGAAAAAATACATTCAACATTAATAAAATAATTTCATCATATAACAACAAAATTATTATTACCATATTGTTCAGATGAAAATAACGCAACAAATACCAAATCACATTTTATTCCATCTCTGTCACATTTGTCAGCAATACGTTTTAATACCATTTCTACCGTGTCATTTTTTCGCGCTTGTTCGTAAAATTTTGGGCTGTCCGGCATTTCAATTCCTGTACTACGACATGTTCTGACAATTTGCAGACAAAATTCCCTAAAAATCAAACAAATAATCAACAAAGCTAATTTGATTCATTAATGAAATTTTGCAATACTCACTGTAACACTGATACTTTATGTGGTGGTAGAAACGATACAAATCCAAATGATTCGCAAGAAGCAGATTCAAAAAATTTAAATTCAGTCGAATTCCATGCTCCATCTTTTGGAGTAAGAATTATTTGCTAAAAATATAAGACAAATTATGAAACAAATATTTTCAAAATGAATGATATTATTTACTTACACGTCCTCCATTTCCTTTACCATATTCCAACCTAGGCGGAGGCAAAACTCGACCACTAACATTCATTGGTTCTGCTTTAATTTGAACGCCAAAACTTTTCAAAAATGGATCACTACTGAAATTTGATTTCTTGACCATGTCAATACACTTTAGAATTCGAGTAGGAGCGTCTGTCGAAGCAAACTAAATATAACAATTTATTATTATTATTATTATGATCAATATTTAAAATCATTAACATACTCGAATTATAGAAGTCGTTTGACATGCTTTCAATTTCTTGTTGTATCTTTGACAATTTGCCACTTGACAAAGCTAAATTGGCCAAAATAAATTCATTGTATTAAAAAAGTTGAAACAATTGTCAGTTTTTTATACTTCAACTGGGAAATAAATTGGTTTTGATTTACTGCCGACTTGAACCAAGGGCAAATTTGGATACTTCAATGGCCCATAAACATCACAAAAATATTCCGCAACTGAAACTTCTTTTCCATCTCTTTCGAATTTCATCGATACTGCCGTACTGAGTATATTTTTAATACGATAAATTCCATCTTGATTTCGATGTGTTGTATGAATGCAGACTCCTAAATTAATAAAAAACAATTTTAAATATATTTCAAATATTCCAATGACGATTACCTTTTAATTCTGGTATCAACAAGCTCAAATGTTCTGGTTGAAGTTGGGTATTTGATCTAAGCTGATTTGGATGAAATCTTACTTCACATTCATCACCATTCAATATGTCGCAAATCAAATTTATCAGTGACTGACGCTTGTAAAAGCAACTGTGTGATACTAAAATCCATTTCAATTATTAAAATTTTTTCACACAAATGAAAAATAATTTCCATCACACCATCAATATTAATTGCTGGTCGAAAACAATCAACTACGCGCGCAGAAATGAACAAGCCTCTCCACAAATCAATGCCATATTTCACGTCAACACCAGCACCTTGTGGAATGAAATAAAATGAATTTCTGACTGCTTTGAATGATTTCGACAATCTGAAATTGTTCCAATTCATTTTCAAAATTCATAAATAAAAATTGCTAAACTGAAATTTACTCCAATAATGGAGATGAACGCCCTTGTGCAAACAATATGTCCAAAAATTGAATTGGACCCTTTTCACGTTCATCCAGCAAACCGGCTTCTGCATTTCTGAAGTCCAAGTGAACCAGACCAGCGAATTTCATCAAAATAGACACCTCTGATGGTTTATTTTCTCGAACAGTTTTGAAGGAAAATTTTTCCTTAAAATATAAAAATATTCATATTTAAAAATTACAATTTATAAAACTCTGGAATCAATTTTTAAAACGAACCGTATCTGCGTTTTCACTGACTGGCTTCAAATGTAATTTGTCAACTGTAAACAAAGTACTTTTCCCATCGTATGCTAATTTAAATGGATCACCAAAAATATCTGAACGCTTCACCACGTATGCCCAAAATATGTCACGATTGTCATCACTCCAACAGAAAATAAAAACATATTAAAACTATAATAAAACTTGACAACAAATTAAAATCGAACCAATTCAACTTTAAACGCGGATGTTGTATGTCGATGTGATATCTGTTTACCACAATATCACCTTTCTGTAATTTTATCAGTGGAAAATAATTGCATGCTAATTTTATCGGCTTGCCAACAGTCCCGTATCCAGGTCGCTTCACTAATTCTTTCTAAAAAAGCCACCACCGCATCAACAACAACAACAACTATAAATAATTTAATAAAACACTAAATAATACTTACTAAACGCAACTGCGACAGTTCATCTGCAGCTACATTCGTATCTTCGCCTAAAAGTAATTCATGATTAAAAATTGCTCAACAGTTGCTGAAATAAGATGCGGTTCATGAATGTGGTCAAATATATCTTGCAGTTAAGCCACCGCTTTTTCAAACATTAAAAATCAAACAACAATAGACGATGCTATTCAACATTTTACATAAAATAACAACAATACTTACTTTCTTTAGACATTAGAAGCGATACAAGTTTAGAGAAGAACAATCACAAGAGTTTACTCGGCAAATGAATGCTGATTTACAGTAAGCACAGTAATCAAATTGTACCTAATCTTTATTTAAACCGAGATTATTAATCTTCGTAAGAAAATCAAGAAAATAATAAAAGAGAACTTTCTGAGGTGGTCGAATATTAAAAATATGCCAACAAGCGTCAACTTCAACTTTGAATGAGTAGCGTTTGTTTTCACTTATCGTAATGAATGCCTCCACATCACGTGATAGCACATTAAATAATTCAAATACCAATCGCATCCATTTTCACTGTGATTGGTGCATTGCCTGAGATGAGCTATTGGTCGAAGTTTCCCCGTGACGTAAATCAAATATTGTGCCGTTCAAATCACTACAATTATAGGCTGGCTTGCTGTTTATCATTTTTTCACAAATTCCAATTATAATATGTTACATTTTGAAAATGAATTCAAATATTACTGCTAAATATTAGCCCTTTGCTTTTGATGTTCATATATATTGTACTGTAACATAATGTCACGAATGGTTATTTTTGTAAAAAGTTGAAGAATTAAAACTGATTTCATAATTTTTGATAATTCAAAATAAAGCTTGACTATCACTTGCTTCGTAAATGCGTTCATTGCCCATCACCTTACGGTCATTACATTAAATTTTGTGCATTTAATACAAGGCCAGATTAAATTGATCGTCATCAGTGATTGACTGGAAATATCGGAATGAATAAGAAATTTGAAAAATATTTTCAAGTCTAAAAGTGTACTGTAATTTATGACTGAAGATGCGAATATTTTGACAGTTGTTGAAAGATGGTGGTTGAAGATGCTGAATTTATATTAATGGGAGCACTGAAAAATTGTATACAGTGTCGGTTTTTTCTCATTATAAGCAAGTTTCATATGTAATTAAATTTGGTTTCCAACACGTTGTTGTAAAAACAGAGTATGCAAAAATACTAAATTGTTTTATTATTTGAAAACTTCATTTGTCAGTGCCTTTGACAAATCATAACAATCACAGTTTTATTCGGTATTTTTGTTTGCTTTATCATAATTTTCTTATGAATAAGTTTCATGAATCCCTTTCTGCTGAATGTTAATCAATTTTGAAAAACAGCAACAGTATTTACTGAAGTTAACGAAGGCCAAATCTTGCCTCGTCTCATATTCTTTAGCATAATTGAAGAAAAGAACGTTTGCATTAATAAATAGCAATTCTGTTTGACATTGAAGCTGTGTAAAATGTTCACCATCCGACTAGCCATTAATCCAAATTTTCACCTAAGCATTAAACAGTTGAGAAGGCTTCCTCAATGTTTGACTTCTTGCTGTCAAAATTTTGATTACATCCTTTGGTTCTCTGTCAATCAAATTTTTTCTATTATGCAAAAATTGAAGACCATTAAAGGTGGTCAATTTTGATTTAAATAACCCTTTTCTAACATTTCATTTTGATTTTTCATCTTATCTATCATTAAAGATATTGGTGGTCTCGCCAATTACCCTTTGCTGATGCCAACAGAAGGGTAATTCACAAATAACGCACAAATGCTGACAATATCAAAGAATGTTATGTCGACTGTCCTAAACTGAAGAAACATCAACAGATTTTCCTATTTGTGCCATTTATTGCTTTCTTTTTGTTGGCATCTTCAAAGTGCTTTACTTTTATCAAATTAAGTACATAAATACTGTTCAAAAAAGATCAACCATTAGTTGCTTTTCTCATAAGATAAATTACGCTTTAGCTTGCAAGTATACGAGATTTATGCATAAGATGATTTTCTGTTTGTCAAATATTGTTCTGATTAGTAACAAAAGGCTATTTAAGTACAAACGGAAAGTCTACAATTAATAAATTGTCCACACTTGCAGTGTTCAGCTAAAACTAGCATTCGTGATTGCCTAATGTTAGCATTGCCATATTTTCTGATTTTACCTGTAGTGTTCTCTGAAAATGTTTCTGGTTTCGATGAGAATTTTATCTTTACTCTCTTTCTTTTCACAAAAGATGCTGATTTTCTTATCATGTTTTATTTAAATAAAAAAATGAAATCTGGAATAATGCTTAAAATATAAATTCTAGTACATTTTGTGTATATTGTATTGAATTTGTTTTGCAATATCAAATGTGTAAGATGTAGGTCACTTCTAGATCAAGCACTTTACAACAGCAGACACACACACACACACACACACAAACACCAAAAAAGCACAACAATATACCTACTGTATTTATGATACTCATGTGCAATACTCATTTTTTAACAGATTAAGTACATATGTTACATTTTTTCCTTCGTTTCATTCTTTTTGAGTTGGTAATATCATGTAGTCTTGTCATTTTTCCAGAGTGTAGCGCCTGCAAGTGCTGCGTCTCAGACTTTGTTCATTTAAAGTGCTATTTTGCTGTCTTCTGATTTCTGTGTTATTCTCCGAGAATCGGTTTGACTCATCCATAGCGCCATTTCGCTTCCTTTATTGATTCGCATGCTTCCGTTTTCTTTGTCCTGCCACGAGTACTCCATAAGACAATTCTCCTGTCTGATGATATATCATTCTAGGATTCCCTGGGTTCCATTCTCTATTCAGCTCATTCTCTACTCACACTTCTTCTCCTATTCTGAATTCTCTGCTCTTGTTCTTGTTATCATGATAAATTTTCTGCTTCCATATTTCGATGTATCTTTTGGTGTCCAAATCTGGTTTAATTCTGTCTAACAATGTCGGTTATCCTCTTCCGACAGGTAATTCTGCCAAAGATCGTCCTGTTGTCTTGTGTGGTGTATTCCTATATGATAATAATAATATCTCAACTCGCATGCTTATCTCACCGTTAATTTGAGAATTATTTCCTGAAATTGCTATTCATTTCTGGAGCTCATGCTTTGCTTTTGATAACCCAGTGTTGGATTCATTGCAGCTACAATGCTGGATCATCTAAATTCTTTTATAAACTAGTATTTAAACATGTAACAGTCAACAAGAAATAAGAAGGTACGCATTTAGCCTAAAAGGCAATATACTTCAAATGATTTTTATTGGCTAATGTTTCATAGATAATAGCTAACTATCGGTCACTAAATTGTTATGTAGAAATTATAATGGCAATGATTTAGTTGCTTATTAGAGTAGAGGGTAAAAGTTGGAACTATATTGGGAGAAGACGTAACGTCTTTGTTAATGAAAATTAAATACAAATTGTCGCGTACATGTGGAATACTGGAATGTGGGAAAACTTTTGCATAATGTTCCTTATAAATATGGCACCTTAATCGTCATCAGTTTTATTTGTTCGTTGGTTCAAAATAGCCATTATTCATATGTGCTTTACGGATGAAAAAATTGATTCAACGGATAAATGATTAATATTTGATTTTCATAATTACAATTCTATAATATTTATATGCCATTTAAGTATATAATGGGGCCATTCAAAAGCTTTGAACAACTACTTTTAAAATTCAGCCAACATTTAAAATTTAAACTTAAACTTAGCTTATTTTAAAGTTTCAGTTAATACAGATAACTATTCGAAACAGTAAATAGTTTGCATTGCTTGCTTCAATCTGACTGCTTGTTGGTTGTTGGATTGCTTGAAAAATGGCCCAAATTCTTCAAAATATTCGCAATGATATTTGGAACGTTATTGGTGATGAAAGCAGATTGGTCGGAAAAGTGTTTGCTAAAATTGAACAAAAAACTGGCAAAAGTCGTTACCAAGCTGCAGTGATGTTAGCAATTGTGATTTGTGTGCTTTTGATTGTTAGCCCTGGTGCAGGATTGTTGTGCAATTGCATATGCATTGGTTATCCAGCAATGAAGACATTAATAGAGATGCAATCAAGTGAAAACGTCAGCTGTAAGCAATGGATGTTTTATTGGGTGATTTTTGGCTTGTTTCGATTTATTGATTATTTTGCTGAATGCATATCCTTCATTATACCAATCTATTGGCCGCTGAAATGCATTTTCTTTGTTTGGCTTTTCACTCCTAGCTGCCTTGGAGCTGTAATATTGTATGAAAAAATTTTCCAATCTAGCTACAGTCAACTTCTATCTGGCAGTTCTACTACAGTTGAAATGACTACTGAATAACTGCCATCATCATTATTTAATACTACTCATCTGCTCATTCATTCACTATTACTTTATTACATTGTTATGTTTCATACTTATTTATTTAAACAATTTTTTATTATTGTCAACTCTATAAAATATATAAAATCTAGAACTGTTTTTTGATTGTGAAAATGATACTGTTGTTGTTTTATTAAATAATTAATTTCATTAAGTGCTGTTTTGCATTGATTTCTTACAAAATATGAATTTAACCTGTTATTTAAGAAATGGCTGCAAAAAAATCTTTAAACCTCCTTAAGGTAAATTTTGCAAAGTGACAGTTGAAAAATCAAATTGCACTTTCAGAATAAAATTGTTAAATTATTATTTCCATTTAATTCAAATTTGTATGATCATAGCATTATAAATGATTGTCAAAGTTATAAATCAAACGCTTAAATGTTGCAACACTGGCAGCTGCATAAACTGGAACAGAAACGAAAATTATTTCAATTGTCCTAACTTCAAACTCTAAACATTCACTTTGATCTTTATTACCGCGCATGTCAACAGCTTCGACACGCTTCTTAGAAATTTGCCGCCGCAGCACTATAAATGTAATAAATCGAATGCTTGACGGATGCAACATCATGCAGGAGTAACGAATCACAATTCCTGGAAATACATCTCAAAGTAACCTTTCATTCATGGGATTAGCTTTTCATGTAATTAATATTACTATTCATTGTTTTCAAGCTTGTCAGTAGTATAGAATTTCTCATAACAATTATACCAATTCTGTATTAAAATTCTCTTTGTAATATTCACCATGATTTACATCACTAGGTTTTTCTGCTGGTCTGCCATCTAAATCCTTCTTTCAAATGCGCCTAACGCTAATATTCCTTCTCTTTATGATTAAATTTAATAGGCCATTGGTTAAAAGTCTTTTCCGGTAATGACAACTAATTTTCACTTTCCATTATACAGATTTTATTATGTGAATTAATGTTTTTGACTGTATTATTAAAAAATGGAAGTTAATTATATTCAAAAGTATTTAAAAGCGATTTCAAACCCGAAAGAAAACTCTACAGTAAGCAATATTATCTTTCTAATATCTAAAAATGTTAATCACAAAAATAATGGAGACGGCAATTTTAAGATATTTCCAGGGAAGAGTAAAACAAAAACACAAAACAAACTGGTTTCTCATGAGAAAATAAAATCAAACTTGAATTTCATTTTTCTTTAGAAAATGGTTATCAATTTCTCCGTTAATAGTCATCAAAAATCAACAATCAATAATATGAGAAAAATATCTGCAATTAGTTATAGACGAAGCTTTCTAAAAACAGTACTGTTCATAGGCAAGCACAAGCACATTTCATTCACAGATTTTCCTCATTAATTCATGTATGAACAAGTACTTTTACGTCATAAATTTATTTCAACAATTTTTGTTACTTTGCATTATTAATTATTATAGTTACACATGCAATTACAACGATGATCCTTGAAATACTGCTCATATTCACGGTGGCTAGTATTGGACAAATAGCGCTAGTATTGGACAGAAAAATTATAGTGCTGTTAAACATATTAAGCATCAAGAATAACAAAATATTTCAAAACTGTCCGCTTATTTCACATTAAAACCCTGATAACAATTTTCTCCCTCTTTTATTTTTCATGCAAACAAACATCTTCACCTCAATAATACACATGCAGTACGAATGGTACAATGAATTTATAACTGATCATAAATATAATGCATGGAACTTGAACATCATGTATACTGATTTTCTTTATCACAACAATGTGTGAAACAAAAAGCTATTATCTAGAAACACATTAAGAAATAATACACACATGCACAAAGAGAAAGAGAGAGAGAGAAAGAGAGAAATAAATATGACACATAAATACATATATTTAATGCTTACAAATAAGCACTAAAAATTCTACTAGACTTAAATACGTTTCCATCGTTGATATAGATCATATAAAGTACATGACTTTTCTAACTCTTTTGTGAAGTGCAATTATATTAGCCAATTCTCTTTCCACAGATTCAGCTTTACTGCTGGAACTTCTACTACTACTACCACTTTTACTGTTACTGTCCTCATCAGAAAACTTTTCCACTAGACCAGAATTTCTAAAAAATAAAATCCAATAATTCATTCATTTTTAAATAAGTTAATTAATCAAACTTACAATGCTGCAAGAACATGATAACGAGCACGGGCGCAAACTAAATCTGCAAAATATACTGGTGCTGGTATACTGACAGAACGAGCACATCTACCATATAGATGGCATAAATAGTATGTAATCGATTGCATGGCATTCGCATCCATGTTGCTTTCATCAAACAGCACATGATATCGCGTCGGTCTACTAGTTCCCTGCAATTCAAATAATAATAATAAAGATTCAAAACATTTCACAAAGTCATACTTGAATTCCATGATGACTGCACAAAAAGAAATCATATTCATCAGGAGATGTCACTACTCTATCGATAACAGTACCAGCAGGGATGTTTTTCCCGCGTCCTCGTGCTGCAGCTTCATCACAACAAAAAAATCGAGCATGATGTCGCTTTTGAACCACAATAAACGTAATTAACGGTCGGTAATTTTCTGCAACTGATTTGCATGCCCTACGGAGGGCAGAAACTTCTTCTTCCAAAACCTTTTTAAAAAAATAAATTTTTACTTTGCTTTAATTAATGATACAACACAATTTCACCTGCATAAATTGACCATCGGATACTCCATCTCGATAAACAATGATATTTTTCGGTGCCGTACCATTAACATCAAGATATTCCAGTAAACGTTCAGAAAATTGTTCGATAAATCCTGTGATCAGTTCTTGCTTCGCTGGCTGTATTTTCACCGAAGCATGAAATTTCGTCACTTTTGTATCTACATTTCCAACAACCTTCAAATCAAACATTCCTTCAATAATTTGAAAGTACAATAACATGAATAATACCCACCGAAGCTATTGATGGTAAATGCGTTTCTATAGCTGATGGATGAACAACATCCACACCAATTACCAATGCATTATTCTTATACAAATAGTTATCCAAACTAAACAAAAAACTTCCATTCAAGAATTTTTCATACGCATTCATAAATTCAATATCATACACTTCATCTTCCAGTAATTTTGTATTGATGCCACCAATTTTCATGTTTATTTTCATCGCAATATTTAACATCGTCGAATAACTCTTCTTTATTGCTACATCACTTATTGTTTTTGGTAATACACACTGAGTGACCAATCCAAGAGTGATATCACCACAAGATTTCACTTGAGCTTAAAAAAGGGAAAAAATACATTCAACATTAATAAAATAATTTTCATCATATAACAACAAAATTATTATTACCATATTGTTCAGATGAAAATAACGCAACAAATACCAAATCACATTTTATTCCATCTCTGTCACATTTGTCAGCAATACGTTTTAATACCATTTCTACCGTGTCATTTTTTCGCGCTTGTTCGTAAAATTTGGGCTGTCCGGCATTTCAATTCCTGTACTACGACATGTTCTGACAATTTGCAGACAAAATTCCCTAAAAATCAAACAAATAATCAACAAAGCTAATTTGATTCATTAATGAAATTTTGCAATACTCACTGTAACACTGATACTTTATGTGGTGGTAGAAACGATACAAATCCAAATGATTCGCAAGAAGCAGATTCAAAAAATTTAAATTCAGTCGAATTCCATGCTCCATCTTTTGGAGTAAGAATTATTTGCTAAAAATATAAGACAAATTATGAAACAAATATTTTTCAAAATGAATGATATTATTTACTTACACGTCCTCCATTTCCTTTACCATATCCAACCTAGGCGGAGGCAAAACTCGACCACTAACATTCATTGGTTCTGCTTTAATTTGAACGCCAAAACTTTTCAAAAATGGATCACTACTGAAATTTGATTCTTGACCATGTCAATACACTTTAGAATTCGAGTAGGAGCGTCTGTCGAAGCAAACTAAATATAACAATTTATTATTATTATTATTATGATCAATATTTAAAATCATTAACATACTCGAATTATAGAAGTCGTTTGACATGCTTTCAATTTCTTGTTGTATCTTTGACAATTTGCCACTTGACAAAGCTAAATTGGCCAAAATAAATTCACTGTATTAAAAAAGTTGAAACAATTGTCAGTTTTTATACTCAACTGGGAAATAAATTGGTTTTGATTTACTGCCGACTTGAACCAAGGGCAAATTTGGATACTTCAATGGCCCATAAACATCACAAAAATATCCGGCAACTGAAACTTCTTTTCCATCTCTTTCGAATTTCATCGATACTGCCGGTACTGGAGTATATTTTTAATACGATAAATTCCATCTTGATTTCGATGTGTTGTATGAATGCAGACTCCTAAATTAATAAAAACAATTTTAAATATATTTCAAATATTCCAATGACGATTACCTTTTAATTCTGGTATCAACAAGCTCAAATGTTCTGGTTGAAGTTGGGTATTTGATCTAAGCTGATTTGGATGAAATCTTACTTCACATTCATCACCATTCAATATGTCGCAAATCAAATTTATCAGTGACTGACGCTTGTAAAAGCAACTGTGTGATACTAAAATCCATTTCAATTATTAAAATTTTTTCACACAAATGAAAAATAATTTCCATCACACCATCAATATTAATTGCTGGTCGAAAACAATCAACTACGCGCGCAGAAATGAACAAGCCTCTCCACAAATCAATGCCATATTTCACGTCAACACCAGCACCTTGTGGAATGAAATAAAATGAATTTCTGACTGCTTTGAATGATTTCGACAATCTGAAATTGTTCCAATTCATTTTCAAAATTCATAAATAAAAATTGCTAAACTGAAATTTACTCCAATAATGGAGATGAACGCCCTTGTGCAAACAATATGTCCAAAAATTGAATTGGACCCTTTTCACGTTCATCCAGCAAACCGGCTTCTGCATTTCTGAAGTCCAAGTGAACCAGACCAGCGAATTTCATCAAATAGACACCTCTGATGGTTTATTTTCTCGAACAGTTTTGAAGGAAAATTTTTCCTTAAAATAAAAATATTCATATTTAAAATTACAATTTATAAAACTCTGGAATCAATTTTTAAAACGAACCGTATCTGCGTTTTCACTGACTGGCTTCAAATGTAATTTGTCAACTGTAAACAAAGTACTTTTCCCATCGTATGCTAATTTAAATGGATCACCAAAAATATCTGAACGCTTCACCACGTATGCCCAAAATATGTCACGATTGTCATCACTCCAACAGAAAATAAAAACATATTAAAACTATAATAAAACTTGACAACAAATTAAAATCGAACCAATTCAACTTTAAACGCGGATGTTGTATGTCGATGTGATATCTGTTTACCACAATATCACCTTTCTGTAATTTTATCAGCGGAAAATAATTGCATGCTAATTTTATCGGCTTGCCAACAGTCCGTATCCAGGTCGCTTCACTAATTCTTTCTAAAAAAGCCACCACCGCATCAACAACAACAACAACTATAAATAATTTAATAAAACACTAAATAATACTTACTAAACGCAACTGCGACAGTTCATCTGCAGCTACATTCGTATCTTCGCCTAAAAGTAATTCATGATTAAAATTGCTCAACAGTTGCTGAAATAAGATGCGGTTCATGAATGTGGTCAAATATATCTTGCAGTTAAGCCACCGCTTTTTCAAACATTAAAAATCAAACAACAATAGACGATGCTATTCAACATTTTACATAAAATAACAACAATACTTACTTTCTTTAGACATTAGAAGCGATACAAGTTTAGAGAAGAACAATCACAAGAGTTTACTCGGCAAATGAATGCTGATTTACAGTAAGCACAGTAATCAAATTGTACCTAATCTTTATTTAAACCGAGA
>LKDY01000097.1:0-22889 GCA_002221485.1 Trichinella murrelli | reverse complement strand
AAAGGATCACATCGAAAGCTGCCCAGTGGATGAGCACTTAGCATACATAATGGAAAAAAAGGCGGTTTGGAAAAAACGAAGCGCGGAAGAAACAAAATCCATCTTCGCCATTACGATGAAGAAGTTTCCGCCGCGTCCGCCGTGCCATCTACATTTGGCCATTTTCCGCTTTTTAAGCGAGTGAAGTCCACCATGTACAGCCACCGGTCAAAGCGATACCTAAAACTGCCTGAACATCGTCGGGACCAGCAAATCCCTGACGCATTCAGGACAACAATGGCCGGTGAAGATTTTTTGCTGTGGCAGAGTGCATCGAGGCATATATTGGTATTGGCTACGGGTTCTAACATTAGACTGATGGCAACCAGGCGAACCTGGGCATTGGATGGTACATTCAAGATTGTACCTCAATGGTATCAACAACTGTTTACCAAGCATGCCTTTTTGGCGGGCAAGCTGGTGCTAGCAGTCTATTGTTTATGTACGGATAAAGATATTCCCACATACGGGTTTATTTTAAGCAAGTCAGGCATAACTGGCAATCCTCACCCTCAATCTTAATCCACAAACAATAATTTGTGATTTTGAAATCTCTCTAATACCACTTTGTAAATATTGTTCACTGTTATGTTGTTTATTGTTGCTGTTGTTGACTGTTCTGTACTGTTGTTGTTGCTGCATTTGACTAGTGAAACATCAAAATCACTATTTAACTATTTAACTTTGTATTGTATCGTTTTTTCTGAATTATTACTATCGCATTTGATATAACGTCACTCTGGTACAATAAAATATAGAGTAATGATAAAAATTATTATTAAAAACGTTGATCACTAAAAAGTATAAACTTCACTAATAATATAATGGAAAAACAAAATTTTAATGAATGATAAAACTTATAAATCTTGATTGAAACAAGTCCCAAATTAGGAATATTTTCATTATTAATGTTACGTCACCACTATTAAAGTTACGTAATCCTAAATGGAATATTTGAACCAATGAAATGAAGAACATTACAGCTAATCACAACTGAAGAGTTGGAATCAATGAGCAATTATTTAAGGAAAACCAATAAGACGACGAATTGAAGGTCCAATAAAATAGCGAGTTCAACGACCAGTAAAATTAGACCGTGAAAATTTGTCCCGAAATCGACCACCCCTGTGGACAATATATCACTTGTTGATTTTTCCATTGTATAAAATCGCCTTTAGCTAATCATCAGAATATTCAGCGATGGACAGCACCAAGCGAATAGCAGTTAAAGCTGCTTCAAATTCACTGTGCAGACTATTCTCTGAAAATCTTTCCTGATAGCAATCAAAGAATTTTACTTTTAACTTTTTTCATCATTTTCCATTATTTTACCGTTTAATTAAATAAAGGGAATTTTTTTCGGCCAAAATCTTATGCACTTAATGAAGTTCGACTGTATTTTATATGAAATGTATGAATGTCAAACACGATTTTTCATACAAACAGCAAACCTCATCGACATGTATAAAAATACATATATGGATGTTTTGTAACAAAAGAAACTTTAGAAATATTAATGTAAAATTCTTGGATTGAAAATAAGAAAGAGTCAAATAGAACACTCCCAGTAAAATAAAGAAATTTATGAGATGCTAACAATTTAGTATTTGTCACTCCTTGGTTAAGCTTGAAAGCTGCAACTGTGAACAATTTGTCAATTGTGCATTTTCCCTTTGTATTAAAATCGCCTTTACCAACATATGTGATGTGACGTGAAAAGCGAAGAATGTTTGACAAATGCAAATCAAGCGTAAAATTAAATGAAATTGCGAGCTAACGCGTAACGTTAGCATTAGTGCCATTTGTAACCCGGAAATTAAAAGTGTTGCTACAACATTCCAGATTTTTCAAACAGATTATTCAGTATTCTAATATTACACCCGGAAGTTTACGTCAAATCTTGACATATTTCAACAGGAAACAAATTATTTACAAACAGTCAGAGCAGATTCATGATATCAGGAGGGAAATCGGTAATAAATCAATGAGAAATGAAAACTAAATGTTGCAAAAATGGTTATATAAAATGAAATTCAAAATCGTCCAATTCATTTTCCTTTGCTGTTGTCTTTGGGACCAGTGCTTTCGTTCCTGAGTTATTGAAATCATTTTCTTTCGTTTGCCTATGGCTAATGTACATGAGTTGCATCTTGTACCAAATCGTTGCGGTGGTATGTCCCTTGTTTATGAAGGCAGGGCATATAAATTAAAACGTGCCGCCAGAAAAAAAATATTGGAGGTGCTCGCAAGTATATGCTAAATGTACAGTGTATTTCCTTAATTATTAAGGATTAGTTTATTTTGGTATAGGATAAAAAGGGCTGTGGTGGTGCCGTATGGACCAACCTTGATGTGACAATGGTGATCAAGCGGAATGATCACATCGAAATCTGCCCGGTGGATGAACACGGCGTACAAAATGGAAAAGAGGGCGGTTTTGACAAAGCGGAAGAAACAAAGCCCATCCCAGCCATTTATGACGAGGAAGCTTCCGCCGCGTCCGCTGAGCCATCAGCATCTGGCTATTTTCCTCTCTTTAGACGGGTAAAGGCCGCGATGTATGACCACCGGCCAAAGCGATTCCCAAAACTGCCCAATCATCGCCGGGACCTGAAAATCCCGGTACCGTTTAGAACAACGAAGGCCGGTGATAATTTTTTATTGTGGCAGAGTGCATCGCTGCATCCTGGTCTTTGCTACGGGTTACAACATTAGCTGCTGGCAGCCAGTCGAACCTGGAGCATGGATGGTACATTCAAGATTTTACCTCAGTGGTATCAACAGCTTTTTACCATCCATGCCTTTGCGGCTGCTAAACTGGTGCCAGCAGTCTGTTGCTTATGTACGGATAAAGACATTGGTACATACGGGTTTAAATCCCAAGCTATAATAAGCAGAGCAGCAGCTTTGGAGGTCGATCTTAATCCAGATACCAATATCTGTGATTTTGAGACAGCCCTGAAACCTGCGATTCAGAGCTACTTTCCGAATGCGCGGGCACTGGGCTGATACTTCCACTTCTGCCAGGCGATACATAGGAAGGCCGGTGAGCTGGGATTGAAAACGCGATATCCCCAGCATGAGGAAACAAGAAGAAAAATCAGAATGCTCCTGGCCACCGCTTTCCTCCCTGTACCGCATGTTAATACGGGTGTTAGCCTGCTTGAAGCAGGCACTATGGGTACATTAGCCGCTTTATTTCAATATTTTCGGCAGGAGTGGATGACCGATGAAAGACTGCCGCTTTGGGATGTACATAATGTAAATATCAGAACCAACAACCATTTGGAAGGTTGGCACAGTCGGCTCAACAGAAAAGCGGCTACACTCTCTACACGATCTGAACGCAACTCTGCTTGTTAAGTTTTTTCTCTGGTTCAGTAACGACAACAGTTGCTTCTTTTCCAAGTAAACAACGGCAGTTGTTCCAATAAATCAGTCACAAATTTTGACAGAGTGACAGTTTGATAATGAAAGATATTGGAGTTGGAATTTAGGTCAAGTCAGATTGAATATCTAAAAATATCACTCGAAACTTTCCGCATCGCAACTTATTGCTTTCCCGAGTTATCCGAATTACTTTCTGTTCTGTTCAGCATTTCCACAATAGCTGATATTCCTGTGCTGTGTCTTGTACCGAATCGTGGTGGCAGTATGGCCCTTCTTTTTGAAGGAAGGGCATACAAATTGAAACGCACGGGCAAACAGAAAAAATGTTGGAGGTGCTCAAAGGTATGCGTTGAATGTACAGCATGCGTTCCTTGTTATTAACAATTACCATATTTTGGTATAGGATAAAATAGGCTGCAAGGTGCAGTATGGACAGATTTAGAAGTTACGGCCGGGATCAATCGAAAAGATCACGTTGAAACCTGCCAGGTAGACGAGCACCTGGCATATAAAATGGAGAAAAAGGCACTTCTAAAAAAACGAAGTGCCGATGAAACGAAGCCCATCCCCGCAATATATGATGAAGAAGCTTCTGCCGCGTCCGCTGAGCCTTCTACATTCGGACAGTTTCCGGTTTTCAAGCGGGTGCGAGCCGCAATATAAACATCGGGCGAAGCGCATCCCCAGACCTTCCTGAACACAGGCATTATCTGGTAACCAGATTAGTTTAAAACAACGAAGTCTGGGTAACGAAGTACAGAGCTGCTACTTCCCTTCTGCCAGGCGGTACATAGGAAAGTCGGTGAGCTGGGATTGAAAACGCGATATCGCCAGCATGAGCAAACAAAAAGAAAAATCAGAATGCTCCTGGCCACCGCTTTCCTCCCTGTACCGCATGTTAATACGGGTGTTAGCCTGCTTGAAGCAGGCACTACGGGTACATTAGCCGCTTTATTTCAATATTTTCGGCAGGAGTGGATGACCGATGAAAGACTGCCGCTTTGGAATGTACATAATGTAAATATCAGAACCAATAACCACTTGGAAGGTTGGCACAGTCGGTTCAACAGAAAAGCGGCTAAAAGTCATAACGAGTTATATGAACTGCTCCAGATCCTGATAGCAGAACAGGGTGTGATGGACACCCTGATTCAACAAGTGCTATCAGGAAACGTGACCGTTGGTGACTTAAGACGATTAAACAAAGTTTATGCTCAAAAGCAGCGACAGGTTGCACAATATACGGGTGAATACACCAACGTTAGACGTACGCTGAAGCAGTTCCTAGAAGCTTTAATGTATATAACGCCGGAGCCGATTTAATGCCGCCTTCCAAGTGGTGGATTGTATTTTATCGTGTTGTATTGTATTATTTACTTTCTTGCTTTTTCGTTTTTTCCATTTTGTTAATGCCGTTCGTTCACTGTTGTTTTTTATTGTTGTTGTTGTGGTTGTTGGCTGTTCTTTACTGTTGTTGCTGCTGCTGTTGGGTAGTGAAAAATTAAAATCACCATTTAACTTATTTTTTGTATTGTTTTTTCTGAATTGCATTTGATATAACGCCACTTTGGTACAATAAAATGTAGAATAATGATAAAAATTATTTTCGGGAATGCTGATCATGAAATAGTATAAACTTCACCACAAATAATATATTTAAATAAACAAATTTCAATGAATGACAAAACTTCAAACAATAAAATTTTGGAATAATAAATATTTCCATTATTAATGTCACGTCACTACTATTAAAGTTACGTAATTCTAAATGGAATATTTGAACCAATGAAATTAAAAAATATTACAGCTAATCACAACTGAAGAGTTTGAATCAATGAGCAATTTATACATGGAAAACCAATACGACAAAGACTTCACGGCCCAATAAAATGAAAATTAATACGACAAAGATTTGACGGCCCAATAAAATAGCGTGGGCAAAGACCAATAAGAGAAAAGTGGGACCGAGTAAAACCACCCCGAGTTAAATGCGTAGGTCATGGTTTTATTTATTTGAGAAGACAATCAGACAATTCATTTTTGCATAGCACAGAATCTGCTGATCTATCGCACTTAACGCTTTATTTTGCAGTACAAAGTATAACATAGTATAATACAATATAATAAAACAAAACATCATATAATAGAAAAGCAATAAAAAACTGTACGAGAGTAAATAAAAATAAACAATGCAGTTGTACAGGAAAGGCTGGCACTCAGTAATTTTCCGCCTCAGGTACTAGGTACGCCACAGCTCTTAAAAACTGCTCCAGTGTACGCGTACCGCCATCGTATTCTGCAGTCAACACTGTTATGCGTTGCTGCAGTTCTTCATATTCCTTATTTTTTATCTGTAAATCACTGGCAGTAACGCGTCCTGATGTCACTTGTTGAATCAACGTTTCCGTTGATCCCTGCTCATCGATCAGCAACTGGAGCAATTCATAAAAGCCGAGGTGTCGCTTCCCCGCAAGTCGGTTCATTTTGAAGTGCCAGCCTTCCAAATCATTGTTCGTACGAATATTTACATTATATACATTCCACATCGGCAGTCTGTCAGGGGGCATCCATTCCACTTGGAAGTAATTGAACAAGGCTGCTATTGAACCCGTAGCATCTCTGCCAAGCAGTTCCACGGCAACAGCTACATCATGAGGCGACAAAAAAGCCGTTGCCAGCAACATTTTGACTTTTTTCTTCGTTGCCGCTTCATGGATATAGCTGGTTCGCATCCCAAGATCCGTCACCTTCCGCAGAACTGCTTGGCAGAAATGGAAATAACAGCCTTGTATGTTTACCCCCGGAAATGTCCCCTGCAGTGCAGGGATCAGGGCGGTCTCAAAATCACAAATTACTGTTTGCGTCTGTAGGACGACCCCCAACGCTGCCGCCTTTAAAATTAAATTATCGAAAATTTCACGATACGTGGAGATCTTTATGGACAGTTAAACAATAAACAAGTGGCACTAATTTACCCGCAATGAAAACATGGATGGTGAACATCTGCTGGTACCATTCTGGAACTATTTTGAAAGTTCCATCCATGGACCAGACAGAATGTTCAGATAAAATTGATAAATTTTCTTCTGTACAGAATATTAAAATTGAATTATATACATGATTATACAACAAAAAGCAGCGACCAGATTTCGTCATCGGGGTGGAATCTCCAGCTGCTGACGAGTTGGTGAAAGTCTTGGAAATTTTTTGTGCCCGTTTTCTGTACATTGCCGTTTTAACACTTTTATACGTTGGAAACTGACCAGCAGTTTCCAAATCAGCAGATGCACTGCTTGCTTCTTCGTGATATATCTGCGGGACGGTCTTCATTTCCTCCGCTGCCCGTCGCTTGAGAGCATTTTTTTCTCCATTTTATAAAGGATGTCATTGTCAGGGATGCAATCATCTGCATGAGGATTACAATCCAAGACTGCGTCCACATCCGAGTTCGTGTAGATTGAACCCCAGCATCCTTTTTTAACCTACATGATGAACTTGAAATGAATGAACAGAAATGAGATATTCGATAAAATATTAATTACCTGACAGCAAACCCACTGTTTATCTTGCATGTTCGTATGTTTCAAATTGTAAACTCTTCCGTCATGTACTAAATTGCAATTACCTCTTTCATTTAAAACCAAATGCAAATTTTCAGCCATGAAATAAGACAAATCACAGGAACATCAAGCACAAAGAGCAGATAAGGGGCAAAATGGAGAGATCGCAGTTCGTTACTGATTATATATATGAACCATATATCCAATTGACCAGAGCTATTACACTTTAAGGGTAAACACTCAAAACGTGTTTGTAGCGCAATACAGGAAAATGGACAACTAACGCAGAGCAGTAGCGACAACGCCTTTCTTGAGTGAATATTTGTTCAATAACAACAACTCTTAACGAACAGACATTTATATATAAAATCACTTCCGGGTTTTGAATAAGGTCAACTGCTTGCAGCAACTGCCGTCGGCAATTTTCTTTATCATATTTGCATAAGGTTACTCTCGTGATTTGTAGCTGTCGATTCAAAGGATTTTACCAGTTCTGGATGCGACATATGTATATAAATGTGCTCTGACTGTTTGTAAATAAATTTATTGCCTGTTGAAATTTATCAAAGTTGGATGTTAACTTCCGGGTGTAATGTCAGAATACTGAATAATCTGTTTGAAAAATCTGGAATGTTGTAGCAACACTTCCAATTTCCGGGTTACAAATGGCACTAATGCTAACGTTACGCGTTAGCTCGCAATTTCATTTAATTTTACGCTTGATTTCTCGTATATGCATTTGTCAAACATTCTTCGCTTTTCACGTCACATCACATATGTTGGTAAAGGCGATTTTAATACAAAGGGAAAATGCACAATTGACAAATTGCTCACAGTTGCAGCTTTCGAGCTTAACCAAGGAGTGACAACTACTAAATTGTTAGCATCTGATTAATTTTCTGATTTTAGTGTGGAATTGTTCTATTCATATCTTTCCAAGAATTTTACTTTTAATCTTTACCAAGTTTCTTTCTTTTTGAAACATCCATCTATGCTTTTTTATACATGTCAATGAATTTTGCTGTTTGTATGAAAAAAAATTCCCTTTCTTTAATTAAATGGTAAAATATTGGAAAATAATGGAAAAAAGTCAAAAGTAAAATTTTTTGATTGTTATCAGGAAAGATTTTCAGAGAATAGTCTGCACAGTGAATTTGAAGCAGCTTTAACTGCTATTCGCTTGGTGCTGTCCATCGCTGAATATTCTGATGATTAGCTAAAGGCGATTTTAATACAATGAAAAATCAACAAGTGATATATTGTCCACAGCTGCAGTTGTCAGCTAAAACTACCCATGGCAACTGCTAATTTGTTAACATTTAAATAATTTTCTAATTTCAGGCTAACTGTTCTCTGAAAATCTTTCTTGCTATCAATCAAAGAAATTTATTTTCAACTTCAGAAAGTTTTTACCTCTTTCGTCAGTGTTATTATTTTCATTCTCGTTTTATTTAAATAAAAAATAAAAGCTGGAATTTTATTTACAAATCAAAAAACAAATTTATTTATATATTTGGTGTAAATTGTAAACTTTCTATTTTTACATCTGAACGAAACCGACTAGTGCGTTGGTGAACACTTAAATTTCCATCTATTTTCATTTCCATTTGCAACATTTTAATGTATATTTTAATGATAACGAAATATTTAAACATTTCGCATCAAAAGCAGCGTCTATGATGTAGCTGATCTGTTTGATGTTGCATTTCAAATTACATTTGAACTTGGTTATAAGTGAGCATGGATTTTGGTAAGAATTTTCATGCACTTATCCATTATTTTATCGTTTAATTAAATAAAGGGAATTTTTTTCGGCCAAAATCTTATGCACTTAACAAAGTTCGACTGTATTTTATATGAAATGTATGAATGTCAAACACGATTTTTCATACAAACAGCAAACCTCATCGACATGTATAAAAATACATATATGGATGTTTTGTAACAAAAGAAACTGAGAAATATTAAAGTAAAATTCTTGGATTGCAAATAAGAAAGAGTCAAATAGAACACTCCCAGTAAAATAAAGAAATTTATGAGATGCTAACAATTTAGTATTTGTCACTCCTTGGTTAAGCTTGAAAGCTGCAACTGTGAACAATTTGTCAATTGTGCATTTTCCCTTTGTATTAAAATCGCCTTTACCAACAAATGTGATGTGGCGAGAAACGCGAACAATGTTTGACAAAGGCATATGCGTGAAATCATGCGTAAAATTAAATGAAATCGCGAGCTAACACGTAACGTTAGCATCAGTGCCATTTGTAACCCGGAAATTAAAAGTGTTGCTGCAACATTCCAGATTTTTCAAACAGATTATTCAGTATTCTGATATTACACCCGGAAGTGAACTCCAATCTTGATATATTTCAACAGGCAGCAAATTTATTTACAAACAGTCAGAGCAGATTTATATATCAGGAGGGAAATCTGTACTAGACCGTTGTTGGCTGTTTATTACCGTTCCTGTTGCTGTTGTTAGCTAGTGAAAAATGAAAATTACTATTTAACTTATTTTTTGTATTGTTTTTATTGAATTATGACTCGCATTTCATATAACGTGACTTTTGTACAATAAAATATAGAATAATGATAAAAATTTTCGGGAATGCTGATCATGAAAAAATATGAACTTCACCACTAATAATATATTTAAATAAACAAAATTTCAATGAAACTTCAAACAATCAAAATTTTGGAATGATAAATATTTCCATTTTTTATGTTACGTCACTATTATTAAAGTTACGTAATCCTAAATGGAATATTTGAACCAATAAAATTAATATGTTAAATGTGTATTTTTGCCCATATTTTTTTAGAATAACGTTGAACATTAGACTGCTTTATGCTTCACTAAGTTTGGAAATGAATTCTGAAATCGATTTTTCAGAATAATATTTGTGTATAACTTTAATAAATTATTTCAAATCAACATCAAAGTAGCATCTTTTATTACTCAACAACAAACAAATAATAACATGCATAATACACATTAAAAATGCAATTAATAAATATACAGCACAGTACAAAATATGAAATTAATATGAAGTCATCACTTAAATTGCGTCACAATTAAGTGCTACGGCTTCTTCTTGTTAGTGACATCAACTTCATCATTCATCATCATCCCCATTTCATATCAGACATAAAGAAGATCACGTGATGTCTGATAGTATTCACACTTTCAGTATCTTATTCTTCTGCTTTTTCTTTATAAACATCAATGTCTTTTAGCTAAAGCTGTTTGCATCATGTGCTTCATAACGTTCTTCGTCTTCGTCCAGCAAGGAAAACATTGAAAACTCTTCTGCTTTACCTTGTATAATGATCAGTTTATGTCCATTGAAGAAATAGTAGTGACCTTGTGCAGACATGGTTCCTGCAGTTCCATATTCGTTGCTTATTTCTTGACTGTTTTCTTCATTCTTTTAAACTGCTGACGTTGCCTTGACAATGGCTTGCTTCTACATTATTTTCAATTTCAAGAGTAGTTCTGACTCTTAGAAGAAGAAGAAGAAGCCATCCATTACACGTCCACTCAGGAACTCAGAATCGATTGCTTGAAACTTTGTGGTATTGAATGGATGAAAGTTGATGATGATGATGCTGCGGCTGCTGCTTTGCAGATTTTAGAGAACTTTTTGACCTTTCCTTTCAAATCGTCAATGGGATCATAAATATGAAAACCACAGAATTACGTGGCTTTCCAGAAGCAGTAGATGCATGCTGACCATATGAAAGAAATGAACATTGTTTCTTGACCGTTCATTTATAGTTCAATTTCAATTTCATCCATCCAATTAAAACGAAGTTGAATATATTAGAATTTCCTTCTCATAAATGGGAATATGAAATTCACCTATTCTGAAACAGGGCATAATTCATAACTTCCTGGTTCCATATCATATTGCAATTTCCTTTTCTTCTTCTGCAATACACTGAATTTCAAGTGTTCAGCTGCCAGTGTCCTCATGTGGCTGATTTCTTATTCGAGATCTTCATTGCCAAAAGTCTTTTTAATATGTTCATGAAGTTAATTATTCCTTTTATTATACTTTTTTGAAATATATCAAATAACGTACAAATCCATTTCAGAGTTGAAACAGTTATACACTTTCCACAGAAACAGCAGAATTTCTTTTATCTATCTTGTGTGATTCAATTTTATGTTGAAACACTGCATGACAAATCGCTGGCGGGTGCAATTCCATGGTGGAGTGGAGTTTGAAGCACCGTCGGTGATTTTTCGCATTCCGCCTCCGGACACTCGTGTTGCCGTCTGTTTGCAACGTTTGCAGGTGTTGTTCGATCGAATGCGTCGTCTGTGGTTGGAAAATTTCCACTCGATCCGATTTATGGCTATTTCGGATTCGCTGCGAAAAGTCCGTAGTTGGGATTTGAAGCAATTTTTGGAATTGGACCCGGCCAGTCGAGACGGTCTGGTGAGCGCATTGAATAACGACGCCAACGAATTGCTGGCCGAGTTGGATGAAGACGATCCATTGTCGGTGCAGTTGCGCGACGAATTGAATGCCGCCAACGAGCATTTCTACCGGCTCATCAAATTGGCTCAGAGGGAGCCGGATCCGGATGTAGTGGAAAATTTCGATCGCAAAGCCAAAACATTGTTGCAAAAATTGGATAGTTCTTGGAAAACTCTGATGCAACGAATTGCTGATCCAATACCTCGCACTGCCGACGAATGGGACAAAGCCACCGATGAACACAAGAAATTTGAAGATGGCTTACAAGCGTTGGATAGCGAGATGTCGATGATTCAAGAATTATTCAGGCAAATTTTGGATCCGTCCCCTATGCAACGCGCTTTGCTTGAGCAAGTGCTATATCGTTGGGAAAATTTGTGGGAAACGTCTAAAATACACGCCGAGAGCATAAAGGCTGTGGAAGCTGTATTGACAGGTATTGTTGAAGCAAATGAGATTTTGAATGCACACGAAAGAACTTTGTGTTTATACGATTATATGCCGTCGAATCTTGATCAGTTGCGAAATATGCACGCTGAATTATTGTCAGTGCAAATGCTATTGCAACAACAGCAAGCAGTTTTTGATGATTTATCTTCGAATGTTGGTAAATTGCGCCAGCATGTTGCTCGGACACGATTCAACGTTGCTGATCGGCATATTAAAACTAACGCTTGCGAAACAACGACCAGTCCGAGCGCCATCCGCCTGCCTTTCTGCCTGCGTTTTCAATGCGCCCTGCTTTTATACATGCTGTCAGCCAATAGTAATGTTCAGCAAATGAAATGTCACTTTGACAAGCATTCCTGGAAAGGCTATTCAATTCTGACGTTTCATTGGTCAAAATATTTCCTTGAAATTGCTACTTCTACTTTTTTCTCATCTTTTATTTTTTCTCTTGTTTTAACTTTCAACAACTGCATATACGCCAACGTTGTCTGCTTTTCGGGATAATTTAGCGCTGTTGCGCCAGACTGTAGATTTTTTATATAAAATTTTTTATTTCCCGGAATTGTTGCTAAGATTTTGTTGTTTGAACGGAAACACAAAGTAACACTGAGAGACGAAGCAAATTAGTTAATTTAAGACAATTTTTGAAAAAGTTCTTCAAATGTTGAACATAGAGCAAAGTTAGTGTATAGCATTAGCTTAAAATAAAATTTTCCCAGCCATGGCAAGCATTTTTAACTTTGATTAATTAATTAAATTAATTAGAAGTGTGTAAGCTGAATAATAAAAAGAAATGCTTTTTTATATTGTTGTCAGTTAAAACAATTGGCAATAAGAAACTAACATTTAAAAATAAAAATTTTCTGTGTAATTTTAGAAAAAGATCAGCAAATTACAAACTCAATCCTATTAGGCAATTTTGAAATCTGCAACTGATTTGACAGCAAATGCTACTGCTCTGTAACACATTGAACTTCACTATTGAACCATACATTGACTGTGATGAATGCGCAAAGTTTTTAGTAAACATTTTTTGTGAGTTTCAGTGTTGCGCTTAAAAAAATATTAAAAATATGGCATAAGAAATATATGGGAAATGAGTAAAAAACCTGGCAATGTAAAAAAAAATTAATGGGTGGATGGAGGGTTTACTTCTATTATATCACAACCGCTTTGTTGTGCTTTAATATCTTGATTTGTTATTTGATTATTTGATTTGTTAATTCATTACTTGATTTGTTTATCAAAATTCGCATTCACGCTAACAGTTGCTTACATTTTCTGGACAAGATAATACTGGTTGCACCAGATAGCAGAATTTTCAGACAAATTCTGAATTTGTTCGCATCATACCCGGAAGTGTTGCTATGATTTTCTGCGATCAGTGCAACATTTCAACAATTGCCGACGGGTAGTTATTGATTACCGCCGATTGGTTAAAAATGCGGAAGTTGCAATATGTTTACCATGGCATTTAGCCAGTCACTTTCACGTCTTTGCTTTATAATTTTTAAAAATTTGTTTTTCCATTGCCTGTTTCATGGCAACTGTAGTCTGTGTAGCAAAAGACACATGAAAAAGAAAGCAGGGATCACAATGAGCCGAAATTTATTATATAAATTTATTTTTACATTTTTAATATGCAACTGTTGTGCTATGCAAGGAAATAGCACCGGTTTTTTATCACCACAAGCAATTATAATTAACTAACAACACGGCAATAAAAGAACTATATGCAAATGAACATGAGCTTTTTATTGTCAGTATAATTTACTTATCAGGCACATCACGTAAATTCATTTATTCAACAACTCCATGTGATATGAATGAATTAAGTAGTTTCAAGCTCAGCAATTCGATAAAGCAAAAGCTGCAATTGAAAACCATGAGATCATAATGAAATTGGAATAAAATTTCATGCTATGGATAAAAACAAATAAGTGCGATGTACAACTTGTAAAGTTTTATAACATTGTAGAACATTATAATTAAAAAATGAATATTTTTTTCTGTTTTGAGAGCTGTATTTGATCAGCCAGTGAGCGCAAGTTTTTTAAACAACCTAAAAATTGCTCAGTGCAATGTCATGCTTGGTAATTTAACCGTTTACATGCTATTGTTCCCATATGGTAACCCAAAGTTTACAGCTTTATTGACACATAATCTCATTTATCTAGGAAATTATTTTGCCATATTCAAATTCCTTTAAGTTAGTTCTTTCAAATGAAAGTAATATCGTCTTTCTTGACCGAAAATTGGTAGACTTATTGCCATTTTAGTAAGAGCGAATTTTGAGCTTTTTGAGCTCGTGCTGATATTTCAACACAAAATTTCAGCGAATAGCTTGAGGCATTATACAGCTGCCATCTTTTATTAGGCAGAAAGGTCCCTTTCTATTCATCACAAAATAAACAGTCGTTAGTGATTATACATCGAAGACAGTTGTGCTAAAGTCATGTGTTACCATATGGTAACAATGGCATCTTCTCATACCTAATAATAGAATTTATGCTACACTGAATATAACGTGAAAACTTCGACAAAAATGAACTTTTGCCCGTTCAGCGGAATCTGGGAAAAGCAGAAAAACAGTCACATGTGTTGTTTTTCCTTTCCTTTTGCTGGACAGTTGCATAAGCATAGGCAGTTTGGTATTTTCCATGAGCAGCTGTCCATCGACGAAGGAATGTTACCTTACTACGGTCACCACAGTTGCAAAATGTTCATACGTGGTAAGCCAATAAGATTTGGCTACAAGATATGGACAATGTCATCGGCAAACGGTTACCCATACGCGCTGAAGATTTATGCTGGGAGAGATGAGAGGAAAAAAAATGAGCCTTTGGGAATGAAAGTCATTGAAGAAATGATTTCAGTTTTGGAAAGACCTGAAAAACATGAGCTGTACTTTAACAACTTCTTTGCCTCATACGATCTTCTGGAGAAACTTTCGGGTAAAATGATACGAGCAACTGGAACAATGAGAAACTCGAGGACAAGAAAGATACCGATAATGCCGGTTGACGAGGTGAAAAAGAAGTACAGAGGCTTTTTTGATCACGTATGCAACGGCACCGTCTATGTTTGTAGATGGAACGACAACGCCGTTGTCACTCTGGCTTCTAATCACTTAACACATCACCCAATCGGCTCAGTGCAGCGATACTCACAGTTGCAAAAGAAGCACGTGAAAATCAGCATGCCGGAGATTGTGCGAAGATACAACACATCAATGGGTGGTGTAGATATTTTGGACAAGCTGCTATCCAGTTATAGACCTCGGTTGAGATCAAAAAAGTGGTAGTGGAATTTATTCTCAAATGCACTGAACCTTGCTGTTGTCGCTGCTTGGCGATTACACAGGGAATTGCACCAAAAGAGAGTTGAGTTCCACTGCCCTGTCACATCTGGATTTCAGAAGAGATATCACAACACATTTTCTCCGAGCAAAACCTCAGCTAACCATTCGGACTGGACGAAGAACACATCCACCAGAAAACTTGAGAATAACGCAATGACATTATCTTGAGCCGATTTCCCAGGGACAATGTCGTGTTTGTAAGAAAAATTGCCGGGTACATTGTGTCGAGTGCAGAGAAAGATTGCATAGGAAGTGCTTTCCATTGTATCATCGCGTTTCTACGTAACTGTGTTCACCAGCAGCCTAAGTCCATTAGAAATTGTTTTTTCTCCAAATATTCTTTTATATTTAAAAATAATGTAAAATTTAATAAAATAAATCGACATTTTAAGACGTTAATTCCCATTAAATCGCAATGATTACTCGTAAATCACGTTATTAGCGAGTAATAGAAAACGCGCCGGAGAATATGCCATCGTTACCATATGGGAACCGTCTCAAAAAACACTTTATCGTAAAATAATGAAGCTGACTCTTTTGCAGTGCCTTAATGAACACATTTACAGTTAAATTAATTAATATCAAGACAGTTGTTACACGGCAAACTAGTGCGGCCTGTAATCGGTTAAATGAAGGTGTTTTATGTGGGCTAAAAACGGCAAGTTGGATTCCTTTCAAAATGACCCTTCTGAAGAGAATGTAATGAAATGAGCGTTTGCCGTTTCAACAGAGCTTGTGAGATTATTGAAATTTACAAATTTCAAAGCAAAAGAATATATTAATATAGAGCTGTAAAGCAAAATTTCAGTAAATTATAAATGTGTTTAAATCTGCGTGGAAGTAATGGTAGTGAAATTATGAAAATCATAACTGAATTACAGAATGTAAAAATTTGAAAATCAATGAAAGTAGGCTTGTCAGTCTTGGCTTTGAAAATGAGACTTGTATACATGTTTTTTAGAATTTCTATAAAATAATGTAAACTCATCGTGTTGTAATAATGTGTTTCGTTTTCTATACACATTTTGATAAATGACGCACTGCAATCTGTAAGTTATATACTGAGTGAGAAATATGAATTAGCATAATGGAATATTTTTTATTAGTGTTATTTCTATTTGTATTATTTATTTTTTTTATTATTTATTTATTCATGTACAGTTTTTAATTTTTGTTAATAATAAATTTTCTAATTCACTTTAAACTACTTTGAAATACTTTAATTTTAATAGTAGCTTAAATCAAATTTTAAACAATTTGGCTTTTTAATATAGTTTGTTTAATGTGCATTTGATTACCTCAAAACGTTCTAGCCGCAGTGATGCGCAGAAACGAAATTTTTCTTGAAAGCTGAGTTGATATCAATGGAGCACATTACCCCCTCACTATTTACTAGCAATGATGCTTCTTTGGAGTGTGGGAATTTTGTTTCAGTGAACTCAACATTACGGATAAAAGATGGTTCAATTTATTCTTTGTTGATCGTTAACAAATCTCAGAAATATGCTATTTTTAATTTTGTTGAAATGGAGTCTAATGATTTGATTATAAACCCAGTGAATGATATAATTGAACCAAATGGTTTGAAATTTGTTCAAATTTCATTACCACTAATAAGAATTTATGGTCCCAACTATTTAAAAACTCCTGTAAAAGTGATGCTGTATACTTCGTTTGTCAGTGCAAACTTAATGTATTCCATTGATATTCGATCCATGCGGCGAGACATGAATGTCGATGACTCAGAAGTTCATAAGAACAGCATCTTGATTTTCCCGCCTGCAGTGGATGTGGAAAAAAGTCAAAGCAACGAAAATTTCGAGACAGAAATTGAAACAGTTGAAAGTAATGTTCAACAGTCTATTATTCAAGCGAATTACACAGGCAAGACATCATTTGTTGATAAGTTTGTTAAACAAAGTTCTATTTCTTCTGAAACCACTTGCGTTATCAATCCAACCCTGGAAAGTAGCAGTGTTGAAGACGTGAAACCAAAGGAAGTTGAAAAAGCAGATTGTGAAAATGAGGCATCAAATTTTTCTCATTCAAAATTTGAAATAATCATTTCAGACAATCAAACAGATTGTAACCCTGCAGTTGGAACAAGTGTATTTCTGAAGCATAAGCAAGGTATTATCAGCACACTTGATGACATCAAATATACCGTTGAACTGTTGGAGAAACAGGCTGAAAATGTGAAAAAACTGAATAAATTTCAGGAGCACAAAAGTCCTGAAACTAGTGTTCGAAAGAGAGCTGTTACTATAAAAGAAATACGGCAATTTGTTCCTGAAATGCACATTCACCGTATGGAGCTGAAGCAAATTTCACCTCAGCAAATGTTAATTTTGCTTTATAGCTGTCATATTTTTGTTCTTATTATTTATATTTTTTAAAATTTAACAAAATTCTTCTAATCGCTTATAATGCACGTTATTTTCTTTTGTTGACTGCATTTACTTTATTCGCAACACCTTTTATTCATCATGTATTGAATCTCTCTTCGAATTTGATTCTTTGTTTAATATCTTAATTAATAGTTTGCATTGCTTTCATATGAAAATTTTTTTTAAAGTTTATTCATTTATTACTGGTAGATATCTGTAATCAAATTCTAAACGTCATTCAGTTGTAATTACGTTTGACTGTGGCTTAAATGTAATATGCGCAGCTTTTCTTCATTGCTAATGGCAAATCTTAAGTAATGCTTCTTGCATTGTTTAACAATATTTACATTGCTGAATAGCTGAATAAATGCTGAGGCTGCTAATATAAGCTAAAATGCAAATGAATTTCACATGATGTTTACCAATTTTATCATTGTGCATTTGAATTAAACTTTCAAAAGCAATACAAATTTTCTAATTAAATTTAAGGAAAGTAATGAATAACTATCACTTCTCTCAAATTTTAAATTTAAGATATTAAAATTTGTAACTAAATAAATTGTCAGTTTTGAATGCTACGGACTATTTTTATGGACTAGCTCCCTCCATCAACATCCTTCAATGATTACGCATTTTACGAAGAAAGAACATTTTACAAGAGTTTAATTTTTACAATACGAAACTGACCTGCAAATTCTTCACTGTTTAAAGTGCATAAGGCTTTCCGTCACATTTATTATTAGCAATAAAACTGATTTCAAGAAAATTACTTTTATGCATTTTTATATTTTAATTTAAAATTAAAAAGCACGACACATTTATTCATTCAGTTAACTTATAAATGCAAATAATTTAATCTGATTATTATCTAGGAAATAGTTATTTCTCATTATATAATAAAATGATATTAGGAATGCTTTCAATTTAGTTAACAATGAAACAGCTTGTTTACTTTCCTGTAAATTTACTAATAACTTATATATGCCATTTTTAAAAAGTTCATATAGCTAATCTAAATGCAGGTAGATATTAATTGTAAAAGGGCATGATTTTCAACTATGCTGAAATTAGAATTCACTTTAGTCGGAACATTTTAACAAAAGATAAATGAGACAAATAACTAAAACGTTCTCAAAAAATCAATAAAAACAAAATAGTAAATGACAAACTTTTTCAGTTTAAAATTATTCAATTTTATTACGCTCTATTTCACGCTTGACAGCAAAATTCAAAAATTTTTAAAAAAAACAATACGCCTCAAACTCGCGGACAACTTCTTATCCAGGTTAAATTTCTACCATATTTCTAAATTAAATCATTAATTAAAAAATGATATGATTTATGCACTGTTAATTAATGTCACATTAGTTTTTTATTTTTTCACACATTTCTTCTTCAAAAAAGAAATTTTATTATCAATTAGCACTCTGTTTAAGAGAAAAAAAACATATATATTTGATTGTATGAACTAAATATAAAATTTTTTGATTTATAACTGATAATGTGTTTTATCATTAAAAAATTATTTATGTAATCAGCTTTACAAAGCTGTCTGGTGAATTTTATAAAAGTTCATAACAGCTGTACAAAGCTTTCAGAGCTTCAAGCCGCTGTGCTGAATCTTTCAGTGGCAAATTTTCAGATAAACCGCTTGAAACGGACTCATACCTAAAACAAACGTGCAACCGAAATTAATGAAATAATATATATATATATATATATATATATATATATATATATTGTTATCTGACAATTACTTTTTCACTAGCCATTCATGACGTTTTGAAATGTGCTTGCGAATTCGCTCAAATCTGGCCACGAACTGTAAATTTTCTTGAAAAGCAGCTTGAGCTACGTCAAGAACGGACAGCTGGCAAAAAATAGCAACAATATTGCAAAACGTATCGCTTGGTTTGGTATCTTTGAAATAAATCAACTGCCAAGCCAAACTCTGAAACCAATCAACACTCTCGGTGACACTCTTCATTGTGCTTTGGTGCTGAAAAATCCCATTGCTGATTAGTTAATTTGTTTAAAACAATAAATCAACAAACAAACTAACTGAAGTGATCTGTTTCAAGCATTTCATAACAATGTCAATAATTATCGATGAATTGAAAGATCGATTCAACCTGTTCACCAAGGCTAACAATTTCTCAGCCGCATCCAATTCTACCATCCTTTTGCACATATCTTCAGATTCTTTGCTCAACTCATCTGCAAAGTATGCAAATTTATACGTCAAGCAAAAAAATACATTTAATCTGAATCAAATTTTTACTAAGACGTAACACCGCATTCTCTATGCAAACCAGACGATCACTTTCTACAATTGTTTTCAACAGATTTGAAATTTCATCATGCTGTGTTACAACATTCTAAATAGAAAGACAAATTAATAATTTAAATAATTAAAAACTTTCTTCATTGCATTCAAAAAGTGAAATTGCACCGAATTTGTATTCTTATGCAACAGCGTGTCATTTTGCAATACCGGCAACTCAGTGTCCAAACATTTCTCTTGTTCAATTATTGAATCCATAACATCTAAAAGGAAAATCATTCATCAATACGTGCTTGAAGTTGTTATAAATAAACAAACAAAAATTATATGATAATATTGAATGCTTTTTTTAATCAAAAATTTCACTCACTCTGCTGCAGTGTCAAACAAGGGATTCGTCGTATGATTCCATTCGATTTATTTTTCTCCTTCGCCTCTGCACTCATAATTTCTTCGAAAATGTTTCTCGTAGATGCATTCAGTATATCTAGTGAAAATAAATTCAAATAAAGTAAAACTAAATACACTTGCTGTAAGAGTAGGTCTACCGGAATAGTTGGACGAGCTATTGTGAAGACGGTTCTGTATCGGTGTTTCGAAGTCAATGGAGGAGAATTTCAAAAAATTGAATGACAAAGAGTCATTTCTATTGGCCAGACGCTCGCATTCAGCTATGTACGGTGTCATCTGAAATTTGCTGTCCACTTGAATAGCACTGCGTATTGATCTCAACGATGGCGTTTCAAAATAATCTTTGACTTCTTTTATTACGAAATCTTCACTATCCTTGTCTGAAAGGTTGCTCGATTCTGTGTTATTCAATTTTTTCTCTGAATTTTCAGGCGACGAACCACATTCAGACGAACGTGCTGTTGGTTCAACCTGCACAGTAGCATCTGCATCTTCAGTGGCAAATTCCGGCGCTGTACATTTTGCATGCAATTTTGATGACTTAAGGTAACTGGGAATTGGAGAAATATTCCAAACGCTCGTTAAAGTTGACGGCTGATTCACGCATCTTCTCACTCTGCAGAAATGATGCAATCAAAGAAGTATATTCTGCCTGATGTTGGGGTGATTTTGCTGATGTCAAATTCGGAAATTCAACATTCACTTCAGCTGCATTTTCACCAACAATTGTAGAATCAAATTGCGGCGTTTTTGTCAAACTGCCAAACTGTGGTGGCGACAAACAGTCCTCCGCCATGTTATTCATTGAAGTCTGATTTGCAGGAAATGATTCCCGTGGAATTTCAGTTAAATGTTTCAAATTATCAACTGCCTCCATTAGAGACACCGACTTGTCGGTTTTCAAAGGGATAAAATTCTGATCACAGCGATCTGAACAGAACAACAATTCAGTCGGTCCCATGCATAGATCAGTACCATCCGTACCGGCACCGACGTTGCCTGGCTCGTTGAATGCAATAGTTTCATCGTTGGATGGTTTCAAATCCGCTTCAGTCTGATCAGTCTGCCCATAATTGCAATTACATGACATTTGCATATTTAGCAAATTTTCAGAACTAACAGTAATATTGGTTTCACGTCGCACGTCAGCCGAAGAAGCACCATCACTGCATAATAATGCAGCCAAATTTTGACCAGAGTCGTCTTAAAACATTCAAAATTTTCAGTCCAATGACAGAACTTTGGTGCTTCTGTAAAGTGGCTGTTGGCGTTCATCAAAATTCAATGGTGAATAACGCTTTTCCTCAAGTGGGCGAAATTCAAACATTTCCAACATTTCAGAAAACTTGGGTAACTTTTCTATTAACAAAAACGGCGCTGGACATTCTGCTTCGTTCACAGCGTCCAATTCAGCAAATCCTCTTCCATTTGAACCACTGGGCTTCAGTGCAGACGTTGTACTGGACAAAACTATTTAGGAAAAAAAATTACAAAATTATTTGTTAATATTTTTGTGTAGATTAAATTGCACAAGATGGAAATTTCAAACTTGAAGCGTAGTTTCTGCCGGTGAACGACACTCTTCAATAACAATACGTGGAATATCCGCCAAACTGATACTTTTCACTTCATCTACCGCGGGCAGTGCTAAAATTTCAATAATTATCCAACTGAAGATAGTGAACAGCAAACATGCAAAAATGCTATTCACAAAAAAACATTGCAAATTGAACTTTATCAAAAATATCTCGAACAGCATGTGCAAGGTGCAGATGATAAAAAATAATTTTATTTATAAAAAGCACATTAATATCCTCAACTCAACTTAAAAGCAGTGAGTGAGTGCATTGTGATGCAAAAAAATGAGTGCAAAATAAAAATAAATGACAAATATATTATAGAATTAAAAAAATTCCAAGTGCGTACCATTTTGCATATCAGACAAATTCGATAAAAAAGAACTACTAGACAGGAATTCTGGCTTTTGGTCACCCAAAGTTGGTTCCATCAATTCATTCTGCTTATGCGCTTGAATTCAAATTTCACATCATCAATTTATAAAGGCATATTTTCACAAATAAATTAATCTGAAAATAAAATACCTGCAACATTGGTTTCCAATAAACAAACTGATTCATTAGCAATAACAGATTGATTTCTGTTCAAATTGATAATGTTATTCTCAACAAAGACAATTCATCTTTCGCATCATGCACAGCATATGAATCTGAAAAAGATCGATTAATAAAAATAAACAAATATATTAAAAAAAATACAATCTCTTACTTTCAACTTTGCGTTCATTCGCATCAAGCAATGATGAATTGGATTTGACATTAATGCCATAAACGTGATCTATCAATTGAAAAAATATAAATTAATAAAAAAAATTAAACAAAAATCCATAAAACAACTTTGCTGTTGGACAACTTCCGATCTGGTCATACAGTCAAATGCGTCTGCGTTCTGGTCACTTTGAGCATTCGAAAGTTCTTTAGCACCTAAAATTTGCATACATTC
>LKDY01000494.1:0-14100 GCA_002221485.1 Trichinella murrelli | reverse complement strand
CGGATCGATTGACGACTTGTGCAACATGACGGTTGGCAGTAGTGTAGTAGTTGTACTGTGGTTGATATTGTGTCTGGCTGTGATTTGAGTTGTGTTGCATTTGTTGTGCAGACGGGTGCAGTGGTTTGTCTATTTTCATGTGTGTGATGTGTTGTGCATCAGGTTTAAAGAGTGTGACCAAAATGAGAAACCAAATGAAAATAACCAACGTGTAGTGCTCAGTGTGTTTGTTTATTTCATAATGTGCTTGGGTTTCAATAGGTTTGGTCAACCGCCACGTCCAATCAATATGAAAATTGTGCATGTTCTTTTTTGGTGTGTGGAGCGTGCAAAAGGAATTCTTTCATTATGAAAAACGATTTGTTATTTTTGTACAAATGATAAAAGCAGTTGGTTGTGCTCTTCTGATGCTTTGCGTTCGGTGAGCATTGCTTATTTGCTGTACATCGATGAACAATAAAAATGAAATTATCACTGTTAACGGTGGATCACTTGGCTCGTACGTCGATGAAAAACGAGGCGAGACTCGAAAGTTTATGTGAATTGCAGCCACGTTGAACATAGAAATTTTGAACGCACATTGCGGTGTTGAGTTGACTCGACGCCGCGTCTGTCTGAGGGTCGTTACTATTACATATATTATACATTTTGCTGTGCCGTTGTTCTGTGTTTGTGAACAGCAGTCGTCGGCTTATAGTTGCAATGTATATGCAACTGCTGCCAATGTAATGTTGTCTGTCATGATAAATCGATCGAATATGTAATTTGTGTGTGTAATTGTCAAAGAAACTGTGTGAATGTTTCTTTGAATATTCGATCATCGTGTTTGATCAAATGCGTACAACATTTTGGAGATTGTGTCGACGTTGCAGTGTGTGAAATCCAATGTGCAACGCTGTCGCTTTTGTTGAATTCTCAATTGGAAACCGGTGAGCGTAATAAAGGTGCAGTTGTTGTCGTTGCAAATCGTTCTTATCAACAGCATTTTGTGTTGTTTTTCTCAACAAACACCAGTGTGTGTTAATGCAACCAGTAATCGTTGCGTTGTGTGTAATTGTGTTGTGAATATCGCATATTTGAATGATCAGTGTTGATGTGCTGTTGATTTTGTCAGTGTAGGCAGTGACAACAATAATATCAAATTCCTTTATATTATTACACGGTTTCATTGCAATGTTGTTGCTCTGTGAAACGTTTGTCTTGTACTGTCATTCCGTCGTTAATTAGTGGAAGATGTGTGATGAAAACGTGACAGTTGGCAATGTACCGTGTATTGTGGTGTTAGGCGCTCGGATGTGTGTGGGTGTGCGGTTAATGTTGAGTGATTTCTCAAATGTCGACCTCAGATCAGACGAGATCACCCGCTAAATTTAAGCATATCAATAAGCGGTGGAAAAGAAACGAAAACGAATTCTCCGAGTAGCGGCGAGCGAAACGAGAGCAGTCCATACACCGAAGTCGGCGAGCAGTTGTGTTCGTCAACAGTGTGGTGTTAAAGGTGTCGTTGCATGTGCTGAAATCAGTTCGTAGGCTCCCTTGATTGGGGCTTCAGAGCGGGTGCAGGACCCATAACGAACGATGTTTTGTGCATGGTGTCGCGGCTCCTAATCGAGTCGGGTTGCTTGAGACTGCAGCCCAAAGCGGGTGGTAAATCTCACCCAAGACTAAATATTCGTACGAGACCGATAGCGAACAAGTACCGCGAGGGAAAGTTGAAAAGAACTCTGAAGAGAGAGTTCAACAGGACGTGAAACCGTTGACAGGCAAACGGATGGAGCTGACGGTGCAATTTTGACCAAATCAGTCGTCGCTGTGTTCGTTGGCGAATGAATCTTTTGCAAACTTGTTTGTGTAGATTATCTTTCGTTTCGAATGTACGCACGGTGCACTTTTGGTCGATTAGCGTCACGAGCAACGTTCGCATTTTTGCTGCCGACAGTAATTGTGTTTGTTGTTTTAAAAAGCAACAAACAATAAAGGCGGTTTGTGGAAGAGGTAATTGTGGTAAAGACTTGTGCTTTTGTCTCAATTGCCGTGCCAATGCCGCATCTCTCGGATGAATGTTGTTGTTGACAAGTTGAAGAGCATTGTTCTGCGTACAATTGTAATGGGTCTGTTGGTGCCGTTGCGTTCGTGGGTTTCGGCTCACGATTTGTCTGGTACGTCGGAAAAAAGTCAATTATGAATGTAATTGATCTGACTACCGTGCGTAACGGTATTCAAATGTGTGTTTGATGGACTTTATTTGCAATCGCGCTCAATGTGTTTTCTTTTATCGGTGGCGTCAATGTTAGCCTCCCATCCGACCCGTCTTGAAACACGGACCAAGGAGTTCAGTAGGCACGCGAGTCGTTGACGTTTTTCATTGAACAGTCGAAGGCGAAATGAAAGTGTTCATGAAAATGAACAGTACTTTTTTATGGAGTGCTGCTCGCTTTAACATGATCGTCCTTTTTTGTGCTTAATTGTGCAAAATTGATATATGGGACGCGCAGTGTGGTGCCGTTGAATACTCGCACTGTTCTTTCTTTCTCTTCGGGGTTGGAGGAACAATTGTCGATCAGTCGGTTTCGGAGCGTGCACACTGGTACCCGAAAGATGGTGAACTATGCTTGAGCAGAATGAAGCCAGAGGAAACTCTGGTGGAAGTTCGTAGCGGTGTTGACGTGCAAATCACTCGTCTGACTTGAGTGTAGGGGCGAAAGACTAATCGAACCATCTAGTTGCTGGTTCCTTCCGAAGTTTCCCTCAGGATAGCTGGCATTTGTTTGTAACAATTTTATCCGGTAGAGCGAATGATTAGAGGTGTTGGGAACGCAATGTTCTCAGCCTATTCTCAAACTTCGAATGGGTAAGCAAGGCGTTTTGCTTTGATTTTACGATGAAATCGCCCAATTAGAATGCATAAATGCCTAGTGGGCCAATTTGGTAAGCAGAACTGGCGATGTGGAATGAACCAAAAGTCAGGTTAAGGTGCCAGACATTGGCGCTCATGAAATACCAGAAAAGGTTTGGTCGATATAGACAGCAGGACGGTGGCCATGGAAGTTGGAATCCGCCAAGGAGTGTGTAACAACTCACCTGCCGAATCGACTAGCCCTGAAAATGGATAGCGTTTGAGCGCCAGGCCCATACCTGACCGTCTCAATTACGCACTTTTTTTTCGGAAAAGGTGTAATGAACGTTGAGACGGGTAGGAAGGTCGCGACAGTGTTGCTTTGAAGAGTTTTGAGCGTGAGCTCGCTCGGAGCCGCTGTTGGTGCAGATCTTGGTGGTAGTAGCAAATATTCAAGTGAGAACCTTGAAGGCTGAAGTGGAGCAAGGTTCCATGTGAACAGCAGTTGGACATGGGTCAGTCGATCCTAAGAAAACGGCGAAAGCTTGTTCGAATTTGCGACATGAATTGTAAGACTGTGTGTTTATTGTGTGTGTGTGCAGTTGTCGTATGTTTTCGAAAGGGAATCCGGTTGATATTCCGGAACCGAGTAACGGAGACAAAGAGTAGCGCTTTAATCTCTCTGTGGGGTTGGCGTTCAACTCAATCGCGCGGTAACGCAAGCGAACTCGGAAAATGACCGTCGTGAGTTTCGAAAAGAGTTTTCTTTTCTTTTTAAGGGACGCATTCCCTGGAACCGGGTTGTCCGGAGATAGGGATTCTGGTATCCATAAAACGCCGACTTTTTCACGGTGTTCGGAGCGCTCTCGTCGGTACGTGAAAATCCGAGCGACGCCTGGTAAATCTCGTACTTGGTCGTACTGATATCCGCAGCAGGTCTCCAAGGTGAATAGCCTCTGGCCGATAGAATAATGTAGGTAAGGGAAGTCGGCAAAACGGATCCGTAACTTCGGAACAAGGATTGGCTCTAAGGGCTGGGCCGATCGGGCTGAGGTTTCAAGCGTGCAGTGTATGCTTGGCTGAGTTGTGTTGAGGACTTGTTCACTTGCCGCCGTTTGTTCGGTTGGTCTAGTGTATTCGAGTCTGAAGCAGAGCTGGCCGACAGACCGGCACGTGCAGAACCTGAGCTGCGCGGCTGTCCGTTTACGTGTACAGACCGTTTCGGTCGGCATTCAACAGCCAACTTAGAACTGGCACGGACACAAGGAATCTGACTGTATAATTAAAACAAAGCATTGCGATGGCCGATGATCGGTGATGACGCAATGTGATTTCTGCCCAGTGCTCTGAATGTCAAAGTGAAGAAATTCAATCAAGCGCGGGTAAACGGCGGGAGTAACTATGACTCTCTTAACCTGATTTCGTCCGTGCGGCGGCGTTTTCTTTTCGCTCTCCGCTCGTCGAAATTTGCTGTAGTTGATTCGCTTTTTCTTTGCGTTTTCTTCTACTTTCGCAGTTTTTCTGCATTGCCACGATGTCAAACCGCCTTGCCAATACTGCTGCGGCTGGTGGGGTTCCAGAGAAAAACTCGGGAACTTTAGACATTCCTGGCCAACCCTCTTCATCCGGTGAAAAGCGTGCGATCTCTTACCCTGGTCCATTCGGTTGCAATTCGTGTTCGTTTACGAGTACGACTTGGCTCTCAATGGAATTGCATTTTAAAAGCGTCCATAATACTTGTGAGTTTGTCTTCCTTTGCTCTAAATGTGAAAAAAGCTGGCCATCGATCAACTCCGTAGCTAGCCATTACCCTCGGTGCAAAGGTAGCGTCAAAGCTGCAGTTGTTCCTTCATCTTTGACGAATACGTGCACGACGTGCGGCTCAAGCTTCGGTACTTTCAGCGGTCTTCAACTCCATCGGAAAAGAGCACATCCGGACGTTTTTGCTGCTTCATGTAGCAAAAAAACGAAGGCGCGTTGGTCTAACGACGAATTCACCCTTCTGGCGAGACTCGAAGCAGGTCTGGATCCAGCCTGTAAAAACATTAACCAAGTACTTGCGGAAAGGTTAATGGGGTATAACATCACCAGAGGCGTGGAAATGATAAAAGGCCAACGTAGAAAAGATCAATACAAAGCGCTCGTTCGTCAACTCCGGTCTAATTCTGAAACACAGCAATGTGTAGGTTTAGCCGGAAGTATGGATTTGAACGTACCGGTCAACGATACAACGTCCTCCGTTGCATCAGAGGTCACCATTACGTACCCTGAGTACGGGGCCGTGATGTCGTGCGACCTCATTAAAGAAGCGACCGGTATGGCCATGGTTGACGTCAACGAGTTGCAAAGCAACATTCGAAAACTCTTCTCGTCCGGCCGCAAACTTCCCATGAAGCTCCGTGGAGCGCGCGAAGCCGTCCAGAAGAAAATGGCCAACCCCCGTGTTGCAAAATTCAAGCGGTTCCAACGTTTGTTTCGAAGCAACAGAGGAAACTGGCCAACCACATTTCGATAAAGCCTCACTGGAGCAATTCGGTGGCAGCATCGATGAGGCATCCGATCATTTAGAAAGATTCCTCTCCCGGCCAAGATTGGAGTCCGATTCTTATTCCGTGATAAGCGGTGATAAGTCAATCGGAGTTGCACATCCAATTTTGGCCGAGGAGGTGGAATTGGAACTAAAAGCCTCCCGACCAACCGCCGTTGGCCCGGATGGATTGGATTGGAAGACATCAAAAATCAACTCATACGACTTAGCCAGTCTTTTAACCTTGGCTAAAAGCTGGCGACTTACCCGAATCGGTGAAGCCAGTAGAACCATCTTCTTGCCCAAAGCGACGGCACCACCGACATATCGAATTGTCGGCCAATTACTATAGCATCCGCTCTGTATCGGCTGTTCAGCAAAATCATAACGCGACGTCTGGCAGCCCGGTTGGAACTGAACGTGCGGCAGAAAGCGTTCCGGCCTGAAATGAACGGCGTATTTGAAACTCTGCCATTTTATACGCCCTCATTAAGGATGCAAAGTTAGGTCGAAGGAAATTTGCATAACTACGCTCGACCTCGCCAAGGCCTTTGACACGGTGCCCCATTCACGCATTTTACGAGCCTGAGGAAAATAATGTCGACCCGGAATCTGTCGACCTGATTTCGAAAATGCTAACGGGTACGACTTATGCAGAAATAAAAGGGCTCCAGGGCAAACCTATAACTATTCGCAATGGAGTCAGGCAAGGTGACCCCTTGTCGCCCCTATTATTTAGTCTATTTATAGATGAAATAATAGGTCGCCTACAAGCCTGCGGCCCTGCCTACGATTTCCATGGCGAAAAAATTTGCATTCTGGCTTTCGCCGACGATCTGACGCTGGTGGCTGACAATGCAGCTGGTATGAAGATCCTTTTAAAAGCGGCTTGTGACTTTCTGGAGGAATCTGGAATGTCACTTAATGCGGAGAAATGCCGCACTCTCTGGCATTTCAAGATCTCCTCGAAGCCGTAAGACATTCGTCAACCCAGCTGCCAAATTCAACATCAGCGATTGGAAAACGGGTGTCAGCTCAGAAATCCCCTCCCTGTGTGCGACGGACACCTTTCGTTTCCTGGGGCACACCTTCGATGGAGAAGGAAAGATCCACATCGACACGGAGGAAATTCGATCCATGCTCAAATCGGTGAAGTCAGCTCCACTGAAACCGGAACAGAAGGTGGCTTTGATACGGTCACACCTTCTTCCCCGCCTTCAGTTCCTGTTTTCTACAGCTGAAGTGACAGCCGGAAAGCCTGGCTGATAGACTCCATCATCCGGGGGTGTGTGAAGGAGATCTTGCACTCAGTGAAAGCTGGTATGTGCACTGACATCTTTTACATACCCTCTAGAGACGGTGGAATGGGACTTACTTCCCTCGGGGAGTTTTCCCTCTTCAGCAGGCAGAAGGCACTCGCCAAGATGGCTGGATCGTCGGACCCCCTCTCGAAACGGGTTGCCGAATTCTCATTGAAAGGTGGAACATCGCCCGTGACCCGAAAGTTATTGAAGCTGCTCGGCGCGTCTACCAGAAAAAACGGTACCAACGCTTTTTCCAGACGTACCAGAGCGGTGGATGGAATGAATTTTCGGGAAACACTATTGGAAACGCCTGGTTGACAAACGGCCGTGCCCGCGGAAAAACTTCATAATGGCTGTGAAATTCCGTTCGAACACCGCAGCCACCCGGGCCGAAAACCTACGGGGCCGCCTCGGCATGAAAGAATGCCGCTTTTGTAAGAGTGCCATCGAAACTTTGGCACACATTTGCCAGAAGTGTCCGGCAAATCACGGCTTGGTAATCCAGCGCCATAACGCAGTCGTAACATTCCTGGGAGAAGTGGCGCGGAAGGAAGGTTACCAGGTCATGATAGAGCCTAAGGTGTCAACCCCGGTCGGCGCGCTCAAGCCCGACCTCCTTCTCATCAAAGCCGACACTGCATTCATTGTGGACGTAGGCATTGCATGGGAAGGTGGACGCCCACTAAAGCTGGTCAACAAAATGAAATGTGACAAGTACAAGATTGCCATCCCGGCAATTTTGGAAACATTTCACGTTGGCCATGCTGAGACGTACGGCGTTATTTTGGGCAGCCGCGGATGCTGGCTCAAGAGCAACGACAAGGCATTGGCATCAATTGGGCTCAATATCACACGGAAGATGAAAGAACACCTGAGCTGGTTGACGTTTGAAAACACCATCCGAATCTATAACTCATTCATGAAAAACTGAGGTTTTTTGTTTCTTTTTCCTTTTACCATTCTTTCTTGTTACATTGTTGTTATTTGCTTTAATCCTGCATTTTACCGTCGGCAATTCCATCGTTATTATTACTGTTACTATTATTATTGTTATTATTGTTATTATTTTTACTTACTATTGTTATTACGCTTTAATTCGTATACTTACGTTATTGTTACTACTACTTACTTTGCTCTCGCAAACGTTCGTTGTTGTACTTTTGGACCAGGTTTAGAGATATCGCACGCACAGCGGAACTGGACCGCTTAAGCCAGAAACAGTAAAGTAACAATAGCCAAATGCCTCGTCATCTAATTAGTGACGCGTATGAATGGATCAACAAGATTCCTTCTGTCCCTATCTACTATCTAGCGAAACCACAGCCAAGGGAACGGGCTTGGCAAAATCAGCGGGGAAAGAAGACCCTGTTGAGCTTGACTCTAGTCTGACTCTGTGAAGAGACATGAAAGGTGTAGCATAGGTGGGAGATTGTCAAATTGCCATCGTTCGCGCGGTGGTCCGGTGATCGCCAATGAAATACCACTACTTTGATCGTTTCTTTACTTATTCGGTAAAGCGAAAAAAATTGTGGCCAATTTGGCGGTGTTTATGTCGCTGTTGGTCATTGTTTTCATGTTAGATTGAAGCTTTGTTTACAGCCGTCGCTTGTGTCGCCATTTGACGCATTGTTGTACTGGGTTATCCCGGTGTGTGGTGTAGTCAGTATGGATGATCGGCGATAGGTTTGAAGTGATTCGCTCCGGAAACAGTGTCAGACGGGGAGTTTGACTGGGGCGGTACATCTGTAAACGATAACGCAGGTGTCCTAAGGTAAGCTCAGCGAGGACAGAAACCTCGCTTAGAGTAAACGGGCACAAGCTTACTTGATTTTGATTTCCAGTACGAATAGAAACCGCGAAAGCGTGGCCTATCGATCCTTTTGATTGTGTAGATTTCATGCAAGAGGTGTCAGAAAAGTTACCACAGGGATAACTGGCTTGTGGCAGCCAAGCGTCCATAGCGACGTTGCTTTTTGATCCTTCGATGTCGGCTCTTCCTATCATTGCGAAGCAGAATTCGCCAAGCGTTGGATTGTTCACCCACCAATAGGGAACGTGAGCTGGGTTAGACCGTCGTGAGACAGGTTAGTTTTACCCTACTGATGACAAGTCGTTGCGATAGTAATCCTGCTCAGTACGAGAGGAACCGCGGGATCAGACATTTGGTTCATGCGCTCGGCTGAAAGGCCGGTGGCGCGAAGCTAGCATCTGCAAGATTATGACTGAACGCCTCTAAGTCAGAATCTTTTCTAGTCATTGGCAACGATAAGTTGCGTCCAGACTCGATGCGAGGAAACGATTAGGCTTTGCTATACGGCGAAGCCATTATCAGACCACGGTAGCAGGCAGTATGGGATTGTTACGAAAAAGCAATTTTTTGAAGTCAGTTGAATTCAATCAAACTGCTAACAATTCCACTGCGAATGACTCCATTCGAATCAATCGAAGCACAGCGGTCAGGATGTCGAACATTTTTGCAGACGACAAAATACCGGTTCAGGTGTCTAATCAGTAGAGCAGTCAACACACTGCGATCTGATGAGACTCATCCTTGTAATCGATTTGCTCGTCGTGTGTAGATCACATTTCGTTTTTTTATTCCATTGTAAATATTGGGAACTTTCTGAAATTTGAAAAAATTTTCCAAGTCCGAAAATTGCATTTGGGAACTTTCTGAAATTTGAAAAAATTTTTCCGTCCGAAAATTGGACTTGGGAACTTTCTGAAATTTGAAAAAATTTTTCAAAGTCCAAAAATTGCTCTTGGAAAGTTTTGTGTCTCCTTCTTAATGACAATCAGTCAGTGGTGATCATAGTCTAGTAGTAACAAAGTATTCAAAAGTGAATCATCAGACAGACATGACAAAATAAAGCTGAAGCACCAGATGATTGTTCAGACGATTTTGTTGACATGAAGAGAAAAAATTGTAAATTTCCTTCAAGTCCAACAATCCACGGGGACTTTTCGTCTGTCTTATGTTTTTGTCTATTTGCTTATGGAAGGATTAAGAACTGGATGAGCAAAAATTTTCCAAATAGCTATAAATAATCGGTTATGTTGAAAATGTTAATCAACTCTATATGGGACGGAGAAAATGAAAAAATTCTGAAAAGTTTGTTAAATGTTGGCAAAAGTGGTGAAGAACGCCAAATTTGTTAAGCAAAGATATACGGAACAGTCATAAATATAATGACAAAAAATAACGTCAAGAACTGGCATTGAATGAAATAATCTATTTTTGGAATTATTTGACAAAATCACATATGCAACGTTGGCTGTGTAACAGTACTGTTCTGTATAGTAACCGATGTACTGCAGACGAGTAACTCACAGTATATTCGAACTCATTGACACTATGCATCGGTTGTATACTGGAACTAGTGTGTGGTCACACTCCGAACGTTCTAACAAGAGTGTTCCACTTAGAACGTTTCAAACAAGAGATGTTCTACTTAGAACGTTCAAACGAAGGTGGTACTCTCAAAAAAAAGTTGGATACGAAAAAAGTTCGACTGCATATATAAGGGAGAGGTGGTGGCACCTCGAACTCCCGGTCGTGTGTGTGTGTTTGTATGGAACGTTGGCTGTGTGACAGTACTGTTCTGTATAGTAACCGATGTACTGCAGACGAGTAACTCACAGTATATACGAACTCTATGTGACTACTATGCATCGGTTGTATACTGGAACATAGTGTGTGGTCACACTCCGAACGTTTCTAACAAGAGTTGTTCCACTTAGAACGTTTCAAACAAGAGATGTTCTACTTAGAACGATTCAAACGAAGGTGGTACTCTCAAAAAAAAGTTGGATACGAAAAAAGTTCGACCTGCATATATAAGGGAGAGGGTGGTGGCACCTCGAACTCCCGGTCGTGTGTGTGTTTGTATGGAACGTTGGCTGTGTGACAGTACTGTTCTGTATAGTAACCGATGTACTGCAGACGAGTAACTCACAGTATATACGAACTCATGTGACTACTATGCATCGGTTGTATACTGGAACACAGTGTGTGGTCACACTCCGAACGTTTCTAACAAGAGTTGTTCCACTTAGAACGTTTCAAACAAGAGATGTTCTACTTAGAACGATTCAAACGAAGGTGGTACTCTCAAAAAAGTTGGGATACGAAAAAAGTTCGACCTGCATATATAAGGGAGAGGGTGGTGGCACCTCGAACTCCCGGTCGTGGTGTGTGTTTGTATGGAACGTTGGCTGTGTGACAGTACTGTTCTGTATAGTAACCGATGTACTGCAGACGAGTAACTCACAGTATATACGAACTTCTATGTGACTACTATGCATCGGTTGTATACTGGAACACAGTGTGTGGTCACACTCCGAACGTTTCTAACAAGAGTTGTTCCACTTAGAACGTTTCAAACAAGAGATGTTCTACTTAGAACGATTCAAACGAAGGTGGTACTCTCAAAAAAAGTTGGGATACGAAAAAAGTTCGACCTGCATATATAAGGGAGAGGGTGGTGGCACCTCGAACTCCCGGTCGTGTGTGTGTGTTTGTATGGAACGTTGGCTGTGTGACAGTTACTGTTCTGTATAGTAACCGATGTACTGCAGACGAGTAACTCACAGTATATACGAATCTATGTGACTACTATGCATCGGTTGTATACTGGAACATAGTGTGTGGTCACACTCCGAACGTTTCTAACAAGAGTTGTTCCACTTAGAACGTTTCAAACAAGAGATGTTCTACTTAGAACGATTCAAACGAAGGTGGTACTCTCAAAAAAAGTTGGGATACGAAAAAAAGTTCGACCTGCATATATAAGGGAGAGGGTGGTGGCACCTCGAACTCCCGGTCGTGTGTGTGTGTTTGTATGGAACGTTGGCTGTGTGACAGTACTGTTCTGTATAGTAACCGATGTACTGCAGACGAGTAACTCACAGTATATACGAACTCTATGTGACTACTATGCATCGGTTGTATACTGGAACATAGTGTGTGGTCACACTCCGAACGTTTCTAACAAGAGTTGTTCCACTTAGAACGTTTCAAACAAGAGATGTTCTACTTAGAACGATTCAAACGAAGGTGGTACTCTCAAAAAAAGTTGGTATACGAAAAAAGTTCGACCTGCATATATAAGGGAGAGGGTGGTGGCACCTCGAACTCCCGGTCGTGTGTGTGTGTTTGTATGGAACGTTGGCTGTGTGACAGTACTGTTCTGTATAGTAACCGATGTACTGCAGACGAGTAACTCACAGTATATACGAACTCTATGTGACTACTATGCATCGGTTGTATACTGGAACATAGTGTGTGGTCACACTCCGAACGTTTCTAACAAGAGTTGTTCCACTTAGAACGTTTCAAACAAGAGATGTTCTACTTAGAACGATTCAAACGAAGGTGATACTCTCAAAAAAAGTTGGGATACGAAAAAAGTTCGACTGCAATATATAAGGGAGAGGTGGTGGCACCTCGAACTCCCGGTCGTGGTGTGTGTTTTGTATGGAACGTTGGCTGTGTGACAGTACTGTTCTGTATAGTAACCGATGTACTGCAGACGAGTAACTCACAGTATATACGAACTCTATGTGACTACTATGCATCGGTTGTATACTGGAACATAGTGTGTGGTCACACTCCGAACGTTTCTAACAAGAGTTGTTCCACTTAGAACGTTTCAAACAAGAGATGTTCTACTTAGAACGATTCAAACGAAGGTGGTACTCTCAAAAAAAGTTGGGATACGAAAAAAGTTCGACCTGCATATATAAGGAGAGGGTGGTGGCACCTCGAACTCCCGGTCGTGTGTGTGTTTGTATGGAACGTTGGCTGTGTGACAGTACTGTTCTGTATAGTAACCGATGTACTGCAGACGAGTAACTCACAGTATATTCGAACTCTATGTGACTACTATGCATCGTTGTATACTGGAACATAGTGTGTGGTCACACTCCGAACGTTTCTAACAAGAGTTGTTCCACTTAGAACGTTTCAAACAAGAGATGTTCTACTTAGAACGATTCAAAACGAAGGTGGTACTCTCAAAAAAAGTTGGGATACGAAAAAAGTTCGACCTGCATATATAAGGGAGAGGGTGGTGGCACCTCGAACTCCCGGTCGTGTGTGTGTGTTTGTATGGAACGTTGGCTGTGTGACAGTACTGTTCTGTATAGTAACCGATGTACTGCAGACGAGTAACTCACAGTATATTCGAACTCTATGTGACTACTATGCATCGGTTGTATACTGGAACATAGTGTGTGGTCACACTCCGAACGTTTCTAACAAGAGTTGTTCCACTTAGAACGTTTCAAACAAGAGATGTTCTACTTAGAACGATTCAAACGAAGGTGTACTCTCAAAAAAAGTTGGGATACGAAAAAAGTTCGACCTGCATATATAAGGGAGAGGGTGGTGGCACCTCGAACTCCCGGTCGTGTGTGTGTTTGTATGGAACGTTGGCTGTGTGACAGTACTGTTCTGTATAGTAACCGATGTACTGCAGACGAGTAACTCACAGTATATACGAACTCTATGTGACTACTATGCATCGGTTGTATACTGGAACATAGTGTGTGGTCACACTCCGAACGTTTCTAACAAGAGTTGTTCCACTTAGAACGTTTCAAACAAGAGATGTTCTACTTAGAACGATTCAAACGAAGGTGGTACTCTCAAAAAAGTTGGGATACGAAAAAAGTTCGACCTGCATATATAAGGGAGAGGGTGGTGGCACCTCGAACTCCCGTCGTGTGTGTGTGTTTGTATGGAACGTTGGCTGTGTGACAGTACTGTTCTGTATAGTAACCGATGTACTGCAGACGAGTAACTCACAGTATATACGAACTCTATGTGACTACTATGCATCGGTTGTATACTGGAACATAGTGTGTGGTCACACTCCGAACGTTTCTAACAAGAGTTGTTCCACTTAGAACGTTTCAAACAAGAGATGTTCTACTTAGAACGATTCAAACGAAGGTGGTACTCTCAAAAAAGTTGGGATACGAAAAAAGTTCGACCTGCATATATAAGGGAGAGGGTGGTGGCACCTCGAACTCCCGGTCGTGAGTGTGTGTTTGTATGGAACGTTGGCTGTGTGACAGTACTGTTCTGTATAGTAACCGATGTACTGCAGACGAGTAACTCACAGTACATTCGAACTCTATGTGACTACTATGCATCGGTTGTATACTGGAACATAGTGTGTGGTCACACTCCGAACGTTTCTAACAAGAGTTGTTCCACTTAGAACGTTTCAAACAAGAGATGTTCTACTTAGAACGGTTCAAACGAAGGTGGTACTCTCAAAAAAAGTTGGGATACGAAAAAAGTTCGACCTGCATATATAAGGGAGAGGGTGGTGGCACCTCGAACTCCCGGTCGGTGTGTGTGTTTGTATGGAACGTTGGCTGTGTGACAGTACTGTTCTGTATAGTAACCGATGTACTGCAGACGA
>LKDY01000493.1:0-19010 GCA_002221485.1 Trichinella murrelli | reverse complement strand
AAGAATGCCGCTTTTGTAAGAGTGCCATCGAAACTTTGGCACACATTTGCCAGAAGTGTCCGGCAAATCACGGCTTGGTAATCCAGCGCCATAACGCAGTCGTAACATTCCTGGGAGAAGTGGCGCGGAAGGAAGGTTACCAGGTCATGATAGAGCCTAAGGTGTCAACCCCGGTCGGCGCGCTCAAGCCCGACCTCCTTCTCATCAAAGCCGACACTGCATTCATTGTGGACGTAGGCATTGCATGGGAAGGTGGACGCCCACTAAAGCTGGTCAACAAAATGAAATGTGACAAGTACAAGATTGCCATCCCGGCAATTTTGGAAACATTTCACGTTGGCCATGCTGAGACGTACGGCGTTATTTTGGGCAGCCGCGGATGCTGGCTCAAGAGCAACGACAAGGCATTGGCATCAATTGGGCTCAATATCACACGGAAGATGAAAGAACACCTGAGCTGGTTGACGTTTGAAAACACCATCCGAATCTATAACTCATTCATGAAAAACTGAGGTTTTTTGTTTTCTTTTTCCTTTTACCATTCTTAATTGTTACATTGTTGTTATTTGCTTTAATCGTGCATTTTACCGTCGGCAATTCCATCGTTATTATTACTGTTACTATTATCATTGTTATTATTGTTATTAATTTTACTTACTATTGTTATTACGCTTTAATTCGTATACTTACGTTATTGTTACTACTACTTACTTTGCTCTCGCAAACGTTCGTTGTTGTTACTTTTGGACCAGGTTTAGAGATATCGCACGCACAGCGGAACTGGACCGCTTAAGCCAGAAACAGTAAAGTAACAATAGCCAAATGCCTCGTCATCTAATTAGTGACGCGTATGAATGGATCAACAAGATTCCTTCTGTCCCTATCTACTATCTAGCGAAACCACAGCCAAGGGAACGGGCTTGGCAAAATCAGCGGGGAAAGAAGACCCTGTTGAGCTTGACTCTAGTCTGACTCTGTGAAGAGACATGAAAGGTGTAGCATAGGTGGGAGATTGTCAAATTGCCATCGTTCGCGCGGTGGTCCGGTGATCGCCAATGAAATACCACTACTTTGATCGTTTCTTTACTTATTCGGTAAAGCGAAAAAATTGTGGCCAATTTGGCGGTGTTTATGTCGCTGTTGGTCATTGTTTTCATGTTAGATTGAAGCTTTGTTTACAGCCGTCGCTTTGTGTCGCCATTTGACGCATTGTTGTACTGGGTTATCCCGGTGTGTGGTGTAGTCAGTATGGATGATCGGCGATAGGTTTGAAGTGATTCGCTCCGGAAACAGTGTCAGACGGGGAGTTTGACTGGGGCGGTACATCTGTTAAACGATAACGCAGGTGTCCTAAGGTAAGCTCAGCGAGGACAGAAACCTCGCTTAGAGTAAACGGGCACAAGCTTACTTGATTTTGATTTCCAGTACGAATAGAAACCGCGAAAGCGTGGCCTATCGATCCTTTTGATTGTGTAGATTCATGCAAGAGGTGTCAGAAAAGTTACCACAGGGATAACTGGCTTGTGGCAGCCAAGCGTCCATAGCGACGTTGCTTTTTGATCCTTCGATGTCGGCTCTTCCTATCATTGCGAAGCAGAATTCGCCAAGCGTTGGATTGTTCACCCACCAATAGGAACGTGAGCTGGGTTTAGACCGTCGTGAGACAGGTTAGTTTTACCCTACTGATGACAAGTCGTTGCGATAGTAATCCTGCTCAGTACGAGAGGAACCGCGGGATCAGACATTTGGTTCATGCGCTCGGCTGAAAGGCCGGTGGCGCGAAGCTAGCATCTGCAAGATTATGACTGAACGCCTCTAAGTCAGAATCTTTTCTAGTCATTGGCAACGATAAGTTGCGTCCAGACTCGATGCGAGGAAACGATTAGGCTTTGCTATACGGCGAAGCCATTATCAGACCACGGTAGCAGGCAGTATGGGATTGTTACGAAAAAGCAATTTTTTGAAGTCAGTTGAATTCAATCAAACTGCTAACAATTCCACTGCGAATGACTCCATTCGAATCAATCGAAGCACAGCGGTCAGGATGTCGAACATTTTGCAGACGACAAAAATACCGGTTCAGGTGTCGTAATCAGTAGAGCAGTCAACACACTGCGATCTGATGAGACTCATCCTTGTAATCGATTTGCTCGTCGTGTGTAGATCACATTTCGTTTTTTATTCCATTGTAAATATTGGGAACTTCTGAAATTTGAAAAATTTTTCAAAAATGGCATTTGGGAACTTTCTGAAATTTGAAAAAATTTTCCAAGTCCGAAAATTGCATTTGGGAACTTTCTGAAATTTGAAAAAATTTTCCAAGTCCGAAAATTGGACTTGGGAACTTTCTGAAATTTGAAAAAATTTTTCAAAGTCCAAAAATTGCTCTTGGAAAGTTTTTGTGTCTCCTTCTTAATGACAATCAGTCAGTGGTGATCATAGTCATAGTAGTAACAAAGTATTCAAAAGTGAATCATCAGACAGACAATGACAATAAATAAAGCTGAAGCACCAGATGATTGTTCAGACGATTTTGTTGACATGAAGAGAAAAATTGTAAATTTCCTTCAAGTCCAACAATCCACGGGGACTTTTCGTCTGTCTTATGTTTTGTCTATTTGCTTATGGAAGGATTAAGAACTGGATGAGCAAAAATTTTCCAAATAGCTATAAATAATCGGTTATGTTGAAAATGTAATCAACTCTATATGGGACGGAGAAAATGAAAAAATTCTGAAAAGTTTGTTAAATGTTGGCAAAAGTGGTGAAGAACGCCAAATTTGTTAAGCAAAGATATACAGAACAGTCATAAATATAATGACAAAAAATAACGTCAAGAACTGGCATTGAATGAAATAATCTATTTTTGGAATTATTTGACAAAATCACATATGCAACGTTGGCTGTGTAACAGTACTGTTCTGTATAGTAACCGATGTACTGCAGACGAGTAACTCACAGTATATACGAACTCTATGTGACTACTATGCATCGGTTGTATACTGGAACACAGTGTGTGGTCACACTCCGAACGTTTCTAACAAGAGTTGTTCCACTTAGAACGTTTCAAACAAGAGATGTTCTACTTAGAACGATCCAAACGAAGGTGGTACTCTCAAAAAAAGTTGGGATACAAAAAAGTTCGACCTGCATATATAAGGGAGAGGGTGGTGGCACCTCGAACTCCCGGTCGTGTGTGTGTGTTTGTATGGAACGTTGGCTGTGTGACAGTACTGTTCTGTATAGTAACCGATGTACTGCAGACGAGTAACTCACAGTATATACGAACTCTATGTGACTACTATGCATCGGTTGTATACTGGAACACAGTGTGTGGTCACACTCCGAACGTTTCTAACAAGAGTTGTTCCACTTAGAACGTTTCAAACAAGAGATGTTCTACTTAGAACGGTTCAAACGAAGGTGGTACTCTCAAAAAAAGTTGGGATACGAAAAAAGTTCGACCTGCATATATAAGGGAGAGGGTGGTGGCACCTCGAACTCCCGGTCGTGAGTGTGTGTTTGTATGGAACGTTGGCTGTGTGACAGTACTGTTCTGTATAGTAACCGATGTACTGCAGACGAGTAACTCACAGTATATTTGAACTCAATGTGACCACTATGCATCGGTTGTATACTGGAACATAGTGTGTGGTCACACTCCGAACGTTTCTAACAAGAGTTGTTCCACTTAGAACGTTTCAAACAAGAGATGTTCTACTTAGAACGATCCAAACGAAGGTGGTACTCTCAAAAAAAGTTGGGATACGAAAAAAGTTCGACCTGCATATATAAGGGAGAGGGTGGTGGCACCTCGAACTCCCGGTCGTGTGTGTGTGTTTGTATGGAACGTTGGCTGTGTGACAGTACTGTTCTGTATAGTAACCGATGTACTGCAGACGAGTAACTCACAGTATATACGAACTCTATGTGACTACTATGCATCGGTTGTATACTGGAACACAGTGTGTGGTCACACTCCGAACGTTTCTAACAAGAGTTGTTCCACTTAGAACGTTTCAAACAAGAGATGTTCTACTTAGAACGATCAAACGAAGGTGGTACTCTCAAAAAAAGTTGGGATACGAAAAAAGTTCGACCTGCATATATAAGGGAGAGGGTGGTGGCACCTCGAACTCCCGGTCGTGTGTGTGTGTTTGTATGGAACGTTGGCTGTGTGACAGTACTGTTCTGTATAGTAACCGATGTACTGCAGACGAGTAACTCACAGTATATACGAACTCTATGTGACTACTATGCATCGGTTGTATACTGGAACACAGTGTGTGGTCACACTCCGAACGTTTCTAACAAGAGTTGTTCCACTTAGAACGTTTCAAACAAGAGATGTTCTACTTAGAACGATTCAAACGAAGGTGGTACTCTCAAAAAAAGTTGGGATACGAAAAAAGTTCGACCTGCATATATAAGGGAGAGGGTGGTGGCACCTCGAACTCCCGGTCGTGAGTGTGTGTTTGTATGGAACGTTGGCTGTGTGACAGTACTGTTCTGTATAGTAACCGATGTACTGCAGACGAGTAACTCACAGTATATTTGAACTCAATGTGACCACTGTGCATCGGTTGTATACTGGAACATAGTGTGTGGTCACACTCCGAACGTTTCTAACAAGAGTTGTTCCACTTAGAACGTTTCAAACAAGAGATGTTCTACTTAGAACGATCCAAACGAAGGTGGTACTCTCAAAAAAAGTTGGGATACGAAAAAAGTTCGACCTGCATATATAAGGGAGAGGGTGGTGGCACCTCGAACTCCCGGTCGTGTGTGTGTGTTTGTATGGAACGTTGGCTGTGTGACAGTACTGTTCTGTATAGTAACCGATGTACTGCAGACGAGTAACTCACAGTATATACGAACTCTATGTGACTACTATGCATCGGTTGTATACTGGAACACAGTGTGTGGTCACACTCCGAACGTTTCTAACAAGAGTTGTTCCACTTAGAACGTTTCAAACAAGAGATGTTCTACTTAGAACGATTCAAACGAAGGTGGTACTCTCAAAAAAAGTTGGGATACGAAAAAAGTTCGACCTGCATATATAAGGGAGAGGTGGTGGCACCTCGAACTCCCGGTCGTGTGTGTGTGTTTGTATGGAACGTTGGCTGTGTGACAGTACTGTTCTGTATAGTAACCGATGTACTGCAGACGAGTAACTCACAGTATATACGAACTCTATGTGACTACTATGCATCGGTTGTATACTGGAACATAGTGTGTGGTCACACTCCGAACGTTTCTAACAAGAGTTGTTCCACTTAGAACGTTTCAAACAAGAGATGTTCTACTTAGAACGGTTCAAACGAAGGTGGTACTCTCAAAAAAAGTTGGGATACGAAAAAAGTTCGACCTGCATATATAAGGGAGAGGGTGGTGGCACCTCGAACTCCCGGTCGTGTGTGTGTGTTTGTATGGAACGTTGGCTGTGTGACAGTACTGTTCTGTATAGTAACCGATGTACTGCAGACGAGTAACTCACAGTATATACGAACTCTATGTGACTACTATGCATCGGTTGTATACTGGAACATAGTGTGTGGTCACACTCCGAACGTTTCTAACAAGAGTTGTTCCACTTAGAACGTTTCAAACAAAAGATGTTCTACTTAGAACGATTCAAACGAAGGTGGTACTCTCAAAAAAAGTTGGGATACGAAAAAAGTTCGACCTGCATATGTAAGGGAGAGGGTGGTGGCACCTCGAACTCCCGGTCGTGTGTGTGTGTTTGTATGGAACGTTGGCTGTGTGACAGTACTTTTCTGTATAGTAACCGATGTACTGCAGACGAGTAACTCACAGTATATACGAACTCTATGTGACTACTATGCATCGGTTGTATACTGGAACACAGTGTGTGGTCACACTCCGAACGTTTCTAACAAGAGTTGTTCCACTTAGAACGTTTCAAACAAGAGATGTTCTACTTAGAACGATCCAAACGAAGGTGGTACTCTCAAAAAAAGTTGGGATACAAAAAAAGTTCGACCTGCATATATAAGGGAGAGGGTGGTGGCACCTCGAACTCCCGGTCGTGTGTGTGTGTTTGTATGGAACGTTGGCTGTGTGACAGTACTGTTCTGTATAGTAACCGATGTACTGCAGACGAGTAACTCACAGTATATACGAACTCTATGTGACTACTATGCATCGGTTGTATACTGGAACACAGTGTGTGGTCACACTCCGAACGTTTCTAACAAGAGTTGTTCCACTTAGAACGTTTCAAACAAGAGATGTTCTACTTAGAACGATCCAAACGAAGGTGGTACTCTCAAAAAAAGTTGGGATACGAAAAAAGTTCGACCTGCATATATAAGGGAGAGGGTGGTGGCACCTCGAACTCCCGGTCGTGTGTGTGTGTTTGTATGGAACGTTGGCTGTGTGACAGTACTGTTCTGTATAGTAACCGATGTACTGCAGACGAGTAACTCACAGTATATACGAACTCTATGTGACTACTATGCATCGGTTGTATACTGGAACACAGTGTGTGGTCACACTCCGAACGTTTCTAACAAGAGTTGTTCCACTTAGAACGTTTCAAACAAGAGATGTTCTACTTAGAACGGTTCAAACGAAGGTGGTACTCTCAAAAAAAGTTGGGATACGAAAAAAGTTCGACCTGCATATATAAGGGAGAGGGTGGTGGCACCTCGAACTCCCGGTCGTGAGTGTGTGTTTGTATGGAACGTTGGCTGTGTGACAGTACTGTTCTGTATAGTAACCGATGTACTGCAGACGAGTAACTCACAGTATATTCGAACTCAATGTGACCACTATGCATCGGTTGTATACTGGAACATAGTGTGTGGTCACACTCCGAACGTTTCTAACAAGAGTTGTTCCACTTAGAACGTTTCAAACAAGAGATGTTCTACTTAGAACGATCCAAACGAAGGTGGTACTCTCAAAAAAAGTTGGGATACGAAAAAAGTTCGACCTGCATATATAAGGGAGAGGGTGGTGGCACCTCGAACTCCCGGTCGTGTGTGTGTGTTTGTATGGAACGTTGGCTGTGTGACAGTACTGTTCTGTATAGTAACCGATGTACTGCAGACGAGTAACTCACAGTATATACGAACTCTATGTGACTACTATGCATCGGTTGTATACTGGAACACAGTGTGTGGTCACACTCCGAACGTTTCTAACAAGAGTTGTTCCACTTAGAACGTTTCAAACAAGAGATGTTCTACTTAGAACGATTCAAACGAAGGTGGTACTCTCAAAAAAAGTTGGGATACGAAAAAGTTCGACCTGCATATATAAGGGAGAGGGTGGTGGCACCTCGAACTCCCGGTCGTGTGTGTGTGTTGTATGGAACGTTGGCTGTGTGACAGTACTGTTCTGTATAGTAACCGATGTACTGCAGACGAGTAACTCACAGTATATACGAACTCTATGTGACTACTATGCATCGGTTGTATACTGGAACATAGTGTGTGGTCACACTCCGAACGTTTCTAACAAGAGTTGTTCCACTTAGAACGTTTCAAACAAGAGATGTTCTACTTAGAACGGTTCAAACGAAGGTGGTACTCTCAAAAAAAGTTGGGATACGAAAAAAGTTCGACCTGCATATATAAGGGAGAGGGTGGTGGCACCTCGAACTCCCGGTCGTGTGTGTGTGTTTGTATGGAACGTTGGCTGTGTGACAGTACTGTTCTGTATAGTAACCGATGTACTGCAGACGAGTAACTCACAGTATATACGAACTCTATGTGACTACTATGCATCGGTTGTATACTGGAACATAGTGTGTGGTCACACTCCGATCGTTTCTAACAAGAGTTGTTCCAATTAGAACGTTTCAAACAAGAGATGTTCTACTTAGAACGATCCAAACGAAGGTGGTACTCTCAAAAAAAGTTGGGATACAAAAAAAGTTCGACCTGCATATATAAGGGAGAGGGTGGTGGCACCTCGAACTCCCGGTCGTGTGTGTGTGTTTGTATGGAACGTTGGCTGTGTGACAGTACTGTTCTGTATAGTAACCGATGTACTGCAGACGAGTAACTCACAGTATATACGAACTCTATGTGACTACTATGCATCGGTTGTATACTGGAACACAGTGTGTGGTCACACTCCGAACGTTTCTAACAAGAGTTGTTCCACTTAGAACGTTTCAAACAAGAGATGTTCTACTTAGAACGATCCAAACGAAGGTGGTACTCTCAAAAAAAGTTGGGATACGAAAAAAGTTCGACCTGCATATATAAGGGAGAGGGTGGTGGCACCTCGAACTCCCGGTCGTGTGTGTGTGTTTGTATGGAAAGTTGGCTGTGTGACAGTACTGTTCTGTATAGTAACCGATGTACTGCAGACGAGTAACTCACAGTATATACGAACTCTATGTGACTACTATGCATCGGTTGTATACTGGAACATAGTGTGTGGTCACACTCCGAACGTTTCTAACAAGAGTTGTTCCACTTAGAACGTTTCAAACGAAGGTGGTACTCTCAAAAAAAGTTGGGATACGAAAAAAGTTCGACCTGCATATATAAGGGAGAGGGTGGTGGCACCTCGACCTTTAGTATCCCTTCAAAATAGATTTGATCTGTGATTGTGATGGTAGCATATTCTATGTTGATGATGTTTATTGGTGATTTTTGGTTGACGAATGCTGTTGTTGGATGTTTCTTGTTTTTCTTATTGCTGTTATTCTCTTTTAAGAGTGTGCAATATGCGAAGCAACTAATTCAGCAAGGCGTATAGTCGGCCGTTGTTGCACAGCTGATGTGCTTCTGTTTGGGAGTAGCAGTTGCCTTTAGGCTTTGCTATTTTCCGGAACTAGCTTCATGCATTCAGGTACATTCATTTGATACTCTTACTAAGTGATAATGTGGCTGTCTGTTTTTCCGTCTGCGGTTCATGTTATTCATGTATTGTTTGAGTGTCGGTGTTTGTCACCTTGTGCTGGTTGAAGTTTGAATGTTATTGTTCGCAGTGCGTGTTCGTTAGTGCGATGCGTTGATTTGTCTGTTAAGATGTGCGAATGTTTTGCAGTCTGAACATCTTGTAACGATCTTTATTCTGCATTGAGTATTTCTTATTGATCAAGGGTATTTTTCATGTTGTGCTCTTGATGCAAAATGTGTAAATTCCCATTTTGGCAATTGTTTTACACGTATTGCTTAATGGGAAAGCTGTGTGATGTTGTTGCCTGCTGTAATATTGCAGTTTGCGTGACAACAAGACTTTCCGTGGTGCGTGGTTTTGTGATGATTTCATCAAATTTACTTTGCAGTGTGCTGTTGATGATTTCGTACAAAATGTGTGCCATTTGTGGAAGTATTGCTTCGTTAATTGAATCCAATACCTGGTTGATCCTGCCAGTAGTCATATGCTTGTCTCAAAGATTAAGCCATGCATGTGTAAGCACACACTGTTTTAAAAGTGAAGCCGCGAATGGCTCATTACAACAGCCACAGTTTATTAGAACTTACAATCATGGATAACTGTGGTAATTCTAGAGCTAATACACGCACAAAAACTTCAACTGAATTGGTTGAAGTGCTTTTATTAGAACAAAAACCGAACGGCGTTTGGCGAATGTTGAACGTCGAAACTGTTTGGTGAATCTGAATAACTATTTCTGATCGCATGGTCTAGCACCGGCGACATCACTTTCAAGTGTCTGCCTTATCAACCTTCGATGGTAGTCTATGCGACTACCATGGTGATAACGGGTAACGGAGAATCAGGGTTCGACTCCGGAGAGGGAGCCTGAGAAACGGCTACCACATCCAAGGAAGGCAGCAGGCGCGCAAATTACCCACTCCCAGCTTGGGGAGGTAGTGACGAAAAATAACGAGACGATTCTCGTTTGAGAAACGTTATCGAAATGAGTACGCTTTACACACGCTAACGAGTAGCAATTGGAGGGCAAGTCTGGTGCCAGCAGCCGCGGTAATTCCAGCTCCAATAGCGTATATTAAAGTTGCTGCGGTTAAAACGCTCGTAGTTGAATTGTGGTCTTAGACAACAGTCCCCTACATAGGTGTGGCACGGTTGCTCGAGATCTTCATTCGTGGTTGCTGTTGTTGCTCTTCATTGAGTGTCAATGGTGCCTCGAGATTTTACTTTGAAAAAATTAGAGTGCTCAAAGCAGGTTGTGATGCCTGAATAATGGTGCATGGAATAATAGAATACGATCTCGGTTCTATTTTGTTGGTTTTCGAACCGGAGATAATGATTGAAAGGAACAGACGGGGGCATTCGTATTGCTGCGTTAGAGGTGAAATTCTTGGATCGCAGCAAGATGAACAATTGCGAAAGCATTTGCCAAGAATGTTTTCATTAATCAAGAACGAAAGTTAGAGGTTCGAAGGCGATCAGATACCGCCCTAGTTCTAACGGTAAACTATGCCAACCAGCGATTCGCCGAAGTTCATTTAAGACTCGGCGAGCAGCTTCCGGGAAACCAAAGTGTTTCGGTTCCGGGGGAAGTATGGTTGCAAAGCTGAAACTTAAAGGAATTGACGGAAGGGCACCACCAGGAGTGGAGCCTGCGGCTTAATTTGACTCAACACGGGAAAACTCACCCGGCCCGGACACTGGAAGGATTGACAGATTGACAGCTCTTTCTTGATTCAGTGGGTAGTGGTGCATGGCCGTTCTTAGTTGGTGGAGCGATTTGTCTGGTTAATTCCGATAACGAACGAGACTCTACCCTATTAAATAGTGACAGTATTGTATTTTTTGTGCTGATCACTTCTTAGAGGGACTGGCAAATTGAAAGCTGCACGAAAAAGAGCAATAACAGGTCTGTGATGCCCTTCGATGTCCGGGGCTGCACGCGCGCTACAATGAAAGCGTCAACGTGAGTTACGTCCTTACCTGAAAAGGTTTGGCAATCGAATGAAACGTTTTCTTGAATGGAATAGGGAATTGCAATTGTTTCCCTTGAACGAGGAATTCCCAGTAAGCGTGAGTCATTAGCTCGCGTTGATTACGTCCCTGCCCTTTGTACACACCGCCCGTCGCTACTACCGATTGGATGATTTAGTGAGGTGTTTTGACTGGCGCCAGTAGTCGGATGTATTCGGCTTCGCGCCGGGAAATTTCCCAAACCAAATCATCTAGAGGAAGTAAAAGTCGTAACAAGGTTTCCGTAGGTGAACCTGCGGAAGGATCATTATCGTGATTTCAAACGTAAAAAGTGATTGTTTTGTGATGTGTGCTAAAGAGCAGTTGCACTTTGTTATGTGCAGTGCTGATGTGTGTATTTATCCTCACTGCTGATGCGTGAAAATGATGCTACATCCTTTTGATCTGTGCAAAAAGGAGATTAATAAATCATTTTTAACGCGGATTATCAGTTGTGATGGTTTTCTTTGTAATCCAGACACAATAAAATGACTTGATTTGTGTATTTGCATGAAGAAAAGTCATCAGTGACGTTTGGTACCTGGGCGTTCTGCGTCGATCTGATTTTTGCGGATCGATTGACGACTTGTGCAACATGACGGTTGGCAGTAGTGTAGTAGTTGTACTGTGGTTGATATTGTGTCTGGCTGTGATTTGAGTTGTGTTGCATTTGTTGTGCAGACGGGTGCAGTGGTTTGTCTATTTTCATGTGTGTGATGTGTTGTGCATCAGGTTTAAAGAGTGTGACCAAAATGAGAAACCAAATGAAAATAACCAACGTGTAGTGCTCAGTGTGTTTGTGTTATTTCATAATGTGCTTGGGTTTCAATAGGTTTGGTCAACCGCCACGTCCAATCAATATGAAAATTGTGCATGTTCTTTTTGGTGTGTGGAGCGTGCAAAAGGAATTCTTTCATTATGAAAAACGATTTGTTATTTTTGTACAAATGATAAAAGCAGTTGGTTGTGCTCTTCTGATGCTTTGCGTTCGGTGAGCATTGCTTATTTGCTGTACATCGATGAACAATAAAAATGAAATTATCACTGTTAACGGTGGATCACTTGGCTCGTACGTCGATGAAAAACGAGGCGAGACTCGAAAGTTTATGTGAATTGCAGCCACGTTGAACATAGAAATTTTGAACGCACATTGCGGTGTTGAGTTGACTCGACGCCGCGTCTGTCTGAGGGTCGTTACTATTACATATATTATACATTTTGCTGTGCCGTTGTTCTGTGTTTGTGAACAGCAGTCGTCGGCTTATAGTTGCAATGTATATGCAACTGCTGCCAATGTAATGTTGTCTGTCATGATAAATCGATCGAATATGTAATTTGTGTGTGTAATTGTCAAAGAAACTGTGTGAATGTTTCTTTGAATATTCGATCATCGTGTTTGATCAAATGCGTACAACATTTTGGAGATTGTGTCGACGTTGCAGTGTGTGAAATCCAATGTGTGCAACGCTGTCGCTTTTGTTGAATTCTCAATTGGAAACCGGTGAGCGTAATAAAGGTGCAGTTGTTGTCGTTGCAAATCGTTCTTATCAACAGCATTTTGTGTTGTTTCTCAACAAACACCAGTGTGTGTTGTAATGCAACCAGTAATCGTTGCGTTGTGTGTAATTGTGTTGTGAATATCGCATATTTGAATGATCAGTGTTGATGTGCTGTTGATTTTGTCAGTGTAGGCAGTGACAACAATAATATCAAATTCCTTTATATTATTACACGGTTTCATTGCAATGTTGTTGCTCTGTGAAACGTTTGTCTTGTACTGTCATTCCGTCGGTTAATTAGTGGAAGATGTGTGATGAAAACGTGACAGTTGGCAATGTACCGTGTATTGTGGTGTTAGGCGCTCGGATGTGTGTGGGTGTGCGGTTAATGTTGAGTGATTTCTCAAATGTCGACCTCAGATCAGACGAGATCACCCGCTAAATTTAAGCATATCAATAAGCGGTGGAAAAGAAACGAAAACGAATTCTCCGAGTAGCGGCGAGCGAAACGAGAGCAGTCCATACACCGAAGTCGGCGAGCAGTTGTGTTCGTCAACAGTGTGGTGTTAAAGGTGTCGTTGCATGTGCTGAAATCAGTTCGTAGGCTCCCTTGATTGGGCTTCAGAGCGGGTGCAGGACCCATAACGAACGATGTTTTGTGCATGGTGTCGCGGCTCCTAATCGAGTCGGGTTGCTTGAGACTGCAGCCCAAAGCGGGTGGTAAATCTCACCCAAGACTAAATATTCGTACGAGACCGATAGCGAACAAGTACCGCGAGGGAAAGTTGAAAAGAACTCTGAAGAGAGAGTTCAACAGGACGTGAAACCGTTGACAGGCAAACGGATGGAGCTGACGGTGCAATTTTGACCAAAATCAGTCGTCGCTGTGTTCGTTGGCGAATGAATCTTTTGCAAACTTGTTTGTGTAGATTATCTTTCGTTTCGAATGTACGCACGGTGCACTTTTGGTCGATTAGCGTCACGAGCAACGTTCGCATTTTTTGCTGCCGACAGTAATTGTGTTTGTTGTTTTAAAAGCAACAAACAATAAAGGCGGTTTGTGGAAGAGGTAATTGTGGTAAAGACTTGTGCTTTTGTCTCAATTGCCGTGCCAATGCCGCATCTCTCGGATGAATGTTGTTGTTGACAAGTTGAAGAGCATTGTTCTGCGTACAATTGTAATGGGTCTGTTGGTGCCGTTGCGTTCGTGGGTTTCGGCTCACGATTTGTCTGGTACGTCGGGAAAAAAGTCAATTATGAATGTAATTGATCTGACTACCGTGCGTAACGGTATTCAAATGTGTGTTTGATGGACTTTATTTGCAATCGGCGCTCAATGTGTTTTCTTTTATCGGTGGCGTCAATGTTAGCCTCCCATCCGACCCGTCTTGAAACACGGACCAAGGAGTTCAGTAGGCACGCGAGTCGTTGACGTTTTTCATTGAACAGTCGAAGGCGAAATGAAAGTGTTCATGAAAATGAACAGTACTTTTTTATGGAGTGCTGCTCGCTTTTAACATGATCGTCCTTTTTTGTGCTTAATTGTGCAAAATTGATATATGGGGACGCGCAGTGTGGTGCCGTTGAATAGTCGCACTGTTCTTTCTTTCTCTTCGGGGTTGGAGGAACAATTGTCGATCAGTCGGTTTCGGAGCGTGCACACTGTACCCGAAAGATGGTGAACTATGCTTGAGCAGAATGAAGCCAGAGGAAACTCTGGTGGAAGTTCGTAGCGGTGTTGACGTGCAAATCACTCGTCTGACTTGAGTGTAGGGGCGAAAGACTAATCGAACATCTAGTTGCTGGTTCCTTCCGAAGTTTCCCTCAGGATAGCTGGCATTTGTTTGTAACAATTTTATCCGGTAGAGCGAATGATTAGAGGTGTTGGAACGCAATGTTCTCAGCCTATTCTCAAACTTCGAATGGGTAAGCAAGGCGTTTTGCTTTGATTTTACGATGAAATCGCCCAATTAGAATGCATAAATGCCTAGTGGGCCAATTTTGGTAAGCAGAACTGGCGATGTGGAATGAACCAAAAGTCAGGTTAAGGTGCCAGACATTGGCGCTCATGAAATACCAGAAAAGGTGTTGGTCGATATAGACAGCAGGACGGTGGCCATGGAAGTTGGAATCCGCCAAGGAGTGTGTAACAACTCACCTGCCGAATCGACTAGCCCTGAAAATGGATAGCGTTTGAGCGCCAGGCCCATACCTGACCGTCTCAATTACGCACTTTTTTTTCGGAAAAGGTGTAATGAACGTTGAGACGGGTAGGAAGGTCGCGACAGTGTTGCTTTGAAGAGTTTGAGCGTGAGCTCGCTCGGAGCCGCTGTTGGTGCAGATCTTGGTGGTAGTAGCAAATATTCAAGTGAGAACCTTGAAGGCTGAAGTGGAGCAAGGTTCCATGTGAACAGCAGTTGGACATGGGTCAGTCGATCCTAAGAAAACGGCGAAAGCTTGTTCGAATTTGCGACATGAATTGTAAGACTGTGTGTTTATTGTGTGTGTGTGCAGTTGTCGTATGTTTTCGAAAGGGAATCCGGTTGATATTCCGGAACCGAGTAACGGAGACAAAGAGTAGCGCTTTAATCTCTCTGTGGGTTGGCGTTCAACTCAATCGCGCGGTAACGCAAGCGAACTCGGAAAATGACCGTCGTGAGTTTCGAAAAGAGTTTTCTTTTCTTTTTAAGGGACGCATTCCCTGGAACCGGGTTGTCCGGAGATAGGGATTCTGGTATCCATAAAACGCCGACTTTTTCACGGTGTTCGGAGCGCTCTCGTCGGTACGTGAAAATCCGAGCGACGCCTGGTAAATCTCGTACTTGGTCGTACTGATATCCGCAGCAGGTCTCCAAGGTGAATAGCCTCTGGCCGATAGAATAATGTAGGTAAGGGAAGTCGGCAAAACGGATCCGTAACTTCGGAACAAGGATTGGCTCTAAGGGCTGGGCCGATCGGGCTGAGGTTTCAAGCGTGCAGTGTATGCTTGGCTGAGTTGTGTTGAGGACTTGTTCACTTGCCGCCGTTTGTTCGGTTGGTCTAGTGTATTCGAGTCTGAAGCAGAGCTGGCCGACAGACCGGCACGTGCAGAACCTGAGCTGCGCGGCTGTCCGTTTACGTGTACAGACCGTTTCGGTCGGCATTCAACAGCCAACTTAGAACTGGCACGGACACAAGGAATCTGACTGTATAATTAAAACAAAGCATTGCGATGGCCGATGATCGGTGATGACGCAATGTGATTTCTGCCCAGTGCTCTGAATGTCAAAGTGAAGAAATTCAATCAAGCGCGGGTAAACGGCGGGAGTAACTATGATTCTCTTCTGGCGTGCGGCGGCCTAATTTCTATCGCTCTCTCGCTGAAAGAAATCGCTGCCTAAGTCAGTATCTTTTCATAGTTTTTCGGTCTTTTAGAGTCTTCTAAATGGGAAAGCAGTCTCGTCCTGCACAGGAAAAGGTTTCTACTGCTGCAGCGTCTGTCGGGCAAGCCCGATCAGACTGGGGAAGGCGGAACCACGCCGAAGTTCTCTATCCGGGACTGTTCAAATGCACTATATGCACGTTTACCGAGTGTGTTTACTCACGGTTTAGTAATCACTGCATGAAACACGGCTTGCACTTAGAGTTACACTGTACTATTTGCACCAAAATGTTCTCCAGCATCTACTCTGTCGCATGCCACTATTCACGATGCGCAAAAACCCTTAGGATCCCTGAAAATCCTGAAATTCCATCCGGGTCCCATTTAAATGACCTACATTAAAATGACCTAGTGGAGAATAAAGAGATTAGCGTGAACAAAGAAACAACGGAAAGGTCAAAAGGGCAATGGGCAAAAGGTCAACTGATAATGTAAACAAATTGGAGGGGCCATTATCTAACAATGAAGCCCCAGTGAACAATAGGATGGTAACTAGGTCAACCATCAAAAGGGCAACTGTTGTAGACAGTCGGTCGGCGCCTCCTTTGTTAGTTAGACCTCCTGTTGAGAGCCCAGAGTTCAAGCTTGTTTGCGCAACAATAGATAATAGGCGCCAGAAGTCAACAGCCTCGTCGGCGCCTTTGAACAATGGCGGCATTTGCCAGCCATTGTCCGAAGCGCCAGACGACAATGCAGCTGTTGTTTCTAACAGTTGCGCAGTTTCTGAGATCAAAGAAATGCCGCCGGCGCGGATAAACATGCGTTTAAGATCTAGGAAAGCATGTGGAAACATCCCAGAGCCGCCGCGCCTTCCCAGAACATCACAGACGGCATCTGAAAGCCATGACGGGTCTCAACCTTGCCCAGGGTCTAGCACAGCAATCACCAGCTTTCCACGCGCGTCTGATAACCACCCCGTAAGCACTAACACACAAGGCACGCATGTCTGCTCCGTCTGCTCACGCGTCTTTAACTCTTTCCCTGGGTTGCGTCTGCATGAGAAAAGAGCGCACCCCGCCACCTTCGCCGCGTCTTCCCAGAAGTCCGTAAAACATCTATGGACTACCGACCACCTGCGTGAAGTGAAAGAAGTTGAGGAGATACTGGCCGCTAATAACAGTCGGTCAGTAAAGGCCTTAGCTGAAGCGCTGTCTCGCAAGTGGTCCGAGGACATATCCATGGATATGGCCAAATACCTGCGGAAGAAACTGCGTGCGGTGGACCTAAATTCAGCACAGCCTACTAACACTGCACTCACTGACGGTGTCAACAGTCCCAGGGAGGGCCCCGAAAACCTAACTGAGGAGGGTGAGAGCCTAAATAATGGCTCACAGGTTGTAGGCACGGAATCATGGGACCAGAGCGCTTTCGGGAGTGTTACTCTTTCAGACGCACTCGGCGAACGCGGATCTGAGCAACCCATGCCCACAACATCCCGATGGCTTGCTAAGCGAGCAGGGATTTGATCGGGACCAAGGGGGTGTACTCCGTAAGCACCTGGAGGATGGCTTGGCCTCCTGCAATAGTGAGTTGGAAGGACTTTTAAATTTTATTGTTAATAAAATATTAAATAGTGGGATTGAGGACCGTAACAAACATGTTGACGCTGCTATCAGCGTACTCATCGAGTTCTTGTGCGAACCCAAAAGTCATCAGCCCCCTCCTCCCCGGAAGAAGCGTACTAGGGAAGAACCGAAGAACCGAAGACAGAAGATCCGAAGCAAGTACGCGCAAATGCAAACGCTCTTCAAGCGTGACCCAAAAAGAGTTGCGGCCCACTTATTAGGAATCAGCCCCTCTGTAATGTAAGTTGCCCCATCGATGCCGCAGAGTCCGCTCTGCGACAACGATTGAGTCAACGTCCCGGCGTAGACGCAGCGCCCTTTACTTCCAAATGTCCCCAGAACTCTAAAATTTTTGGACCCAATTTTCCCGGAGGAGGTTACGCTGCACCTCCTAAAAATGAAGATTCACACGTCAGCGGGCCTGACGAATAAAGGTGTCGCATCTTCGCTCGTGCGACCCGGTGTGTCTAGCGAAGGCCTTAACCTCTTTCTTCTCGCTAGACACATCCCCAGCAACTCAAGGATTGTCGGACGACCCTCATTCCCAAAACCGACGATCCCCGCCCCGATGCTGAAGACTACCGGCTGATAACAGTCGCTTCCTGCTATACCGGCTCTTCAGCAAAATTGTAACGAGGCGGTTAGAAGACTCCCTTTCCCTCCATCCACGTCAAAAGGCTTTCCGGTCAGGCACGGACGGCGCTTTTGACAACACATCCACACTGATGACTGTCATTAGGAGGCACACAACTGCGGTAAGGAGCTGAACATCGTCAGCATAGACCTCGCCAAAGCATTTGACACCGTCAACCACACTTCCATCACCAGGGCACTCCGCATGCATGGCCTGGATGATGAATCACGCACATTAATCACGGAAATGGTCACAGGGAGCAGTACCATTATAAAGGGAGATGGAGGGGCACTTAGCAATAGGATCGAGATCAATCAGGGAGTCCGCCAGGGAGATCCCATTTCCCCCCTGCTCTTCAACGCCGTCATGGACGAGTTGGTAGAGCGCCTGGAACAAACCGGAGAGGGTTTCAAATTAAAGGGAGTCGAGGTCACAACACTAGCGTTTGCGGACGACGTAACACTTATAAGACGAAGCCACAGGGGAATGGAGAAGTTACTCTCCATCACCCTGGACTTCCTTAATGAGAGGGTCTGAAACTGAACATTAATAAATGCATCCCCGCGGTTTGCTGATAGCATGACGAGTGCCGAAGCGTATAACTAAGCGAGCAGAACGAAGCGTGAGAAGATCACACAAGTGTACGTCCTGACGAAACAACCATGAAGAGAAATCACGAACCGAAGCCCGCGGGTCGCAGACAGTCCGGTAGCGATGGAGCTCAAAGGTTGGCTACAGCCAATGCGGACGAGAACCACAGCGAAGGGCTAAGCGAACAGAATGAAGCAGGAGAAGACATTACAAGTGGATGTCTTTTACAGACGCCACTTACCCCCTGAAGCTGGTCCCATAGCAATGTTCCATACTTAACTTCCCCCCACTGCTCTCAGCCCCCTATTATATTGTAAAATACGGAAACGGCCGTTACCCTGGATGCACTGCTATATATATACATTATCGTATTTCACCATTTTATTGGTACATAAAGTCTTAAT
>LKDY01000492.1:0-16995 GCA_002221485.1 Trichinella murrelli | reverse complement strand
AATTGTAAAATAGGAATATATTGATAACTTGAAAATACATTAAGAATAGTTCTGAAACACATTTTATTCACCTCGCTAGATGTGTTTTATAGCAAAAAGTTATCAGAATAAATATATGAAGGCAACATCATTCTTTCTTCAAAATTTGCAGTTTTTTGCTTTTTTCGGTATTAAAATGAATTGTAAAATAGGAATATATTTGATAACTTGAAAATACATTAAGAATAGTTCTAAAACACATTTTATTCACCTCGCTTGTACTGTTTTATATCTAAAAGTTATCAGAATAAATATATAAAGGCAACATCATTCTTTCTTCAAAATTTGCAGTTTTTTGCTTTTTTCGGTATTCAAATGAATTGTAAAATAGGAATATATTTGATAACTTGAAAATACATCAAGAATAGTTCTAAAACACATTTTATTCACCTCGCATGGACTGTTTTATATCTAAAAGTTATCAGAATAAATATATAAAGGCAACATCATTGTTTCTTCAAAATTTGCCGTTTTTTGCTTTTTTCGGCATTAAAATGAATTGTAAAATAGGAATAGATTTGATAACTTGTAAATACATAAAGAATAGTTCTAAAACACATTTTATTCACCTCGCTGGGACTGTTTGATAGCTGAAAGTAATCAGAATAAATATATAAAGGCAACATCATTCTTTTTTCAAAATTTGCAGTTTTTTGCTTTTTTTGGTATTCAAATGAATTGTAAAATAGGAATATATTTGATAACTTGAAAATACATCAAGAATAGTTCTAAAACACATTTTATTCACCTCGTTTGGACTGTTTTATATCTAAAAGTTATCAGAATAAATATATAAAGGCAACATCATTCTTTCTTAAATATTTGCAGTTTTTTGCTTTTTTCGGTATTAAAATGAATTGTAAAATAGGAATATATTTGATAACTTGAAAATAGATCAAGAATAGTTCTAAATCACATTTTATTCACCTCGCTGGGCTTTTTTATAGCTAAAAGTTATCAGAATAAATATATAAAGGCAACATCATTCTTTCTTAAATATTTGCAGTTTTTTGCTTTTTTCGGTATTCAAATGAATTGTAAAATAGGAATATATTTGATAACTTGAAAATAGATCAAGAATAGTTCTAAAACACATTTTATTCACCTCGCTGGGCTTTTTTATAGCTAAAAGTTATCAGAATAAATATATAAAGGCAACATCATTCTTTCTTAAATATTTGCAGTTTTTTGCTTTTTTCGGTATTCAAATGAATTGTAAAATAGGAATATATTTGATAACTTGAAAATACATTAAGAATAGTTCTGAAACACATTTTATTCACCTCGCTAGATGTGTTTTATAGCAAAAAGTTATCAGAATAAATATATAAAGGCAACATCATTCTTTCTTCAAAATTTGCAGTTTTTTGCTTTTTTCGGTATTAAAATGAATTGTAAAATAGGAATATATTTGATAACTTGAAAATACATTAAGAATAGTTCTAAAACACATTTTATTCACCTCGCTTGTACTGTTTTATATCTAAAAGTTATCAGAATAAATATATAAAGGCAACATCATTCTTTCTTCAAAATTTGCAGTTTTTTGCTTTTTTCGGTATTCAAATGAATTGTAAAATAGGAATATATTTGATAACTTGAAAATACATCAAGAATAGTTCTAAAACACATTTTATTCACCTCGCTTGGACTGTTTTATATCTAAAAGTTATCAGAATAAATATATAAAGGCAACATCATTGTTTCTTCAAAATTTGCCGTTTTTTGCTTTTTTCGGCATTAAAATGAATTGTAAAATAGGAATAGATTTGATAACTTGAAAATACATAAAGAATAGTTCTAAAACACATTTTATTCACCTCGCTGGGACTGTTTGATAGCTGAAAGTAATCAGAATAAATATATAAAGGCAACATCATTCTTTCTTCAAAATTTGCAGTTTTTTGCTTTTTTTGGTATTCAAATGAATTGTAAAATAGGAATATATTTGATAACTTGAAAATACATCAAGAATAGTTCTAAAACACATTTTATTCACCTCGCTGGGCTGATTTATATCTAAAAGTTATCAGAATAAATATATAAAGGCAACATCATTCTTTCTTCAAAATTTGCAGTTTTTTGCTTTTTTCGGTATTCAAATGAATTGAAAAATAGGAATATATTTGATAACTTGAAAATACATCAAGAATAGTTCTAAAACACATTTTATTCACCTCGCTTGGACTGTTTTATATCTAAAAGTTATCAGAATAAATATATAAAGGCAACATCATTGTTTCTTCAAAATTTGCCGTTTTTTGCTTTTTTCGGCATTAAAATGAATTGTAAAATAGGAATAGATTTGATAACTTGAAAATACATAAAGAATAGTTCTAAAACACATTTTATTCACCTCGCTGGGACTGTTTGATAGCTGAAAGTAATCAGAATAAATATATAAAGGCAACATCATTCTTTCTTCAAAATTTGCAGTTTTTTGCTTTTTTTGGTATTCAAATGAATTGTAAAATAGGAATATATTTGATAACTTGAAAATACATTAAGAATAGTTCTGAAACACATTTTATTCACCTCGCTAGATCTGTTTTATAGCAAAAAGTTATCAGAATAAATATATAAAGGCAACATCATTCTTTCTTCAAAATTTGCAGTTTTTTGCTTTTTTCGGTATTCAAATGAATTGTAAAATAGGAATATATTTGATAACTTGAAAATACATCAAGAATAGTTCTAAAACACATTTTATTCACCTCGCTGGGCCTGTTTTATAGCTAAAAGTTATCAGAATAAATATATAAAGGCAACATCATTCTTTCTTAAATATTTGCAGTTTTTTGCTTTTTTCGGTATTCAAATGAATTGTAAAATAGGAATATATTTGATAACTTGAAAATAGATCAAGAATAGTTCTAAAACACATTTTATTCACCTCGCTGGGCTTTTTTATAGCTAAAAGTTATCAGAATAAATATATAAAGGCAACATCATTCTTTCTTAAATATTTGCAGTTTTTTGCTTTTTTCGGTATTCAAATGAATTGTAAAATAGGAATATATTTGATAACTTGAAAATACATTAAGAATAGTTCTAAACACATTTTATTCACCTCGCTGATTGTTTTATAGCAAAAGTTATCAGAATAAATATATAAGGCAACATCATTCTTTCTTCAAAATTGCAGTTTTTTGCTTTTTTCGGTATTCAAATGAATGTAAAATAGGAATATATTTGATAACTTGAAAATACATCAAGAATAGTTCTAAAACACATTTTATTCACCTCGCTGACTGATTTTATATCTAAAAGTTATCAGAATAAATATATAAAGGCAACATCATTCTTTCTTCAAAATTTGCAGTTTTTTGCTTTTTTCGGTATTCAAATGAATTGTAAAATAGGAATATATTTGATAACTTGAAAATACATAAGAATAGTTCTAAAACACATTTTATTCACCCTCGCTGGACTGTTTTATCTAAAAGTTATCAGAATAAATATATAAAGGCAACATCATTCTTTCTTCAAAATTTGCAGTTTTTTGCTTTTTTCGGTATTCAAATGAATTGTAAAATAGGAATAATTTGATAACTTGAAAATACATCAAGAATAGTTCTAAAACACATTTTATTCACCTCGCTGGGACTGTTTTTATAGCTAAAAGTATCAGAATAAATATATAAAGGCAACATCATTCTTTCTTCAAAATTTGCAGTTTTTTGCTTTTTTTCGGTATTCAAATGAATTGTAAAATAGGAATATATTTGATAACTTGAAAATACATCAAGAATAGTTTCTAAAACACATTTTATTCACCTCGCTTGGCTGTTTTATATCTAAAAGTTATCAGAATAATATATAAAGGCAACATCATTCTTTCTTCAAAATTTGCAGTTTTTTGCTTTTTTCGGTATTCAAATGAATTGTAAATAGGAATAGATTTGATAACTTGAAAATACATCAAGAATAGTTCTAAACACATTTTATTCACCTCGCTGGACTGTTTATAGCTAAAAGTTATCAGAATAAATATATAAAGCAACATCATTCTTCTTCAAAATTTGCAGTTTTTTGCTTTTTTTCGGTATTCAAATGAATTGTAAAATAGGAATATATTTGATAACTTGAAAATACATCAAGAATAGTTCTAAAACACATTTATTCACCTCGCTGGACTGTTTTATAGCAAAAGTTATCAGAATAAATATATAAAGGCAACATCATTCTTTCTTCAAAATTTGCAGTTTTTTTGCTTTTTTTCGGTATTCAAATGAATTGTAAAATAGGAATATATTTGATAACTTGAAAATACATAAGAATAGTTCTAAAACACATTTTATTCACCTCGCTGGATTGTTTTATAGCAAAAGTTATCAGAATAAATATATAAAGGCACATCATTCTTCTTCAAAATTTGCAGTTTTTTGCTTTTTCGGTATTAAATGAATTGTAAAATAGGAATATTTGATAACTTGAAAATACATTAAGAATAGTTCTAAAACACATTTTATTCACCTCGCTGGAGCTGTTTTATAGCTAAAGTTATCAGAATAAATATATAAAGGCAACATCATTCTTTCTTCAAAATTTGCAGTTTTTTGCTTTTTTCGGTATTCAAATGAATTGTAAAATAGAATATATTTGATAACTTGAAATACATAAGAATATTCTAAACACATTTTATTCACCTCGCTGGACTGTTTTATATCTAAAAGTTATCAGAATAAATATATAAAGGCAACATCATTCTTTCTTCAAAATTTGCAGTTTTTGCTTTTTTCGGTATCAAATGAATTGTAAAATAGGAATATATTTGATAACTTGAAAATACATCAAGAATAGTTCTAAAACACATTTTATTCACCTCGCTGGACTGTTTATAGCTAAAAGTTATCAGAATAAATATATAAAGGCAACATCATTCTTTCTTCAAAATTTGCAGTTTTTTGCTTTTTTCGTATTCAAATGAATTGTAAATAGGAATATATTTGATAACTTGAAAATACATCAAGAATAGTTCTAAACACATTTTATTCACCTCGCTGATCCTGTTTTATCTAAAAGTTATCAGAATAAATATATAAAGCAACATCATTCTTCTTCAAATTTGCAGTTTTTTGCTTTTTTCGTATTCAAATGAATTGAAAATAGGAATATATTTGATAACTTGAAAATACATCAAGAATAGTTCTAAAACACATTTTATTCACCTCGCTGGCTGTTTTATAGCTAAAAGTTATCAGAATAAATATATAAAGGCAACATCATCTTTCTTCAAAATTTGCAGTTTTTGCTTTTTTCGGTATTAAAATGAATTGTAAAATAGGAATAATTTGATAACTTGAAAATACATAAGAATAGTTCTAAACACATTTTATTCACCTCGCTGGACTGTTTATAGCTGAAAGTTATCAGAATAAATATATAAAGGCAACATCATTCTTCTTCAAAATTTGCAGTTTTTTGCTTTTTTTCGGTATTCAATGAATTGTAAAATAGGAATATATTTGATAACTTGAAAATACATAAGAATAGTTCTAAACACATTTTATTCACCTCGCTGGGATCTGTTTTATAGCAAAAGTTATCAGAATAAATATATAAAGGCAACATCATTCTTTCTTCAAAATTTGCAGTTTTTTGCTTTTTTCGGTATTCAAATGAATTGTAAAATAGGAATAGATTTGATAACTTGAAAATACATCAAGAATAGTTCTAAAACACATTTTATTCACCTCGTTTGGACTGTTTTATATCTAAAAGTTATCAGAATAAATATATTAAAGCAACATCATTCTTTCTTCAAAATTTGCAGTTTTTTGCTTTTTTCGGTATTCAAATGAATTGTAAAATAGGAATAGATTTGATAACTGAAAATACATCAAGAATAGTTCTAAAACACATTTTATTCACTCGCTGGGACTGTTTTATAGCTAAAAGTTATCAGAATAAATATATAAAGGCAACATCATTCTTTCTTCAAAATTTGCAGTTTTTTGCTTTTTTCGGTATTCAAATGAATTGTAAAATAGGAATATATTTGATAACTTGAAAATACATTAAGAATAGTTCTAAAACACATTTTATTCACCTCGCTAGATCTGTTTTATAGCAAAAATTATCAGAATAAATATATAAAGGCAACATCATTCTTTCTTCAAAATTGCAGTTTTTGCTTTTTCGGTATTCAAATGAATTGTAAAATAGGAATATATTTGATAACTTGAAAATACATTAAGAATAGTTCTAAAACACATTTTATTCACCTCGCTGTCTGTTTATATCTAAAAGTTATCAGAATAAATATATAAAGGCAACATCATTCTTTCTTCAAAATTTGCAGTTTTTTGCTTTTTTCGGTATTCAAATGAATTGTAAAAATAGGAATATATTTGATAACTTGAAAATACATCAAGAATAGTTCTAAAACACATTTTATTCACCTCGCTGGACTGTTTATAGCAAAAAGTTATCAGAATAAATATATAAAGGCAACATCATTTTTCTTCAAAATTTGCAGTTTTTTGCTTTTTCGGTATTCAAATGAATTGTAAAATAGGAATAGATTTGATAACTTGAAAATACATCAAGAATAGTTCTAAAACACATTTTATTCACCTCGCTGGGCTGTTTATAGCTAAAGTATCAGAATAAATATATAAAGGCAACATCATTCTTTCTTCAAATTTGCAGTTTTTTGCTTTTTCGGTATTCAAATGAATTGTAAAATAGGAATATATTTGATAACTTGAAAATACATCAAGAATAGTTCTAAAACACATTTTATTCACCTCGCTGGACTGTTTTATATCTAAAAGTTATCAGAATAAATATATAAAGGCAACATCATTCTTTCTTCAAAATTTGCAGTTTTTTGCTTTTTTCGGTATTCAAATGAATTGTAAAATAGAATAATTTGATAACTGAAAACATCAAGAATAGTTCTAAAACACATTTTATTCACCTCGCTGGACTGTTTTATAGCTAAAAGTTATCAGAATAAATATATAAAGGCAACATCATTCTTTCTTCAAAATTTGCAGTTTTTTGCTTTTTTCGGTATTCAAATGAATTGTAAAATAGGAATATATTTGATAACTTGAAAATACATCAAGAATAGTTCTAAACACATTTTATTCACCTCGCTGGACTGTTTTATAGCTAAAAGTTATCAGAATAAATATATAAAGCAACATCATTCTTTCTTCAAATTTGCGTTTTTTGCTTTTTCGGTATTAAATGAATTGTAAAATAGGAAATATTTGATAACTTGAAAATACATAAGAATAGTTCTAAAACACATTTTATTCACCTCGCTGGGACTGTTTGATAGCTGAAAGTAATCAGAATAAATATATAAAGGCAACATCATTCTTTCTTCAAAATTTGCAGTTTTTTGCTTTTTTTGGTATTCAAATGAATTGTAAAATAGGAATATATTTGATAACTTGAAAATACATCAAGAATAGTTCTAAAACACATTTTATTCACCTCGTTTGGACTGTTTTATATCTAAAAGTTATCAGAATAAATATATTAAAGCAACATCATTCTTTCTTCAAAATTTGCAGTTTTTTGCTTTTTTCGGTATTCAAATGAATTTTAAAATAGGAATAGATTTGATAACATAAAAATTCATCAAGAATAGTTCTAAAACATTTTATTCACCTCGCTTGGACTGTTTTATATCTAAAAGTTATCAAATAAATATATAAAGGCAACATCATTCTTTCTTCAAAATTTGCAGTTTTTTGCTTTTTTCGGTATTCAAATGAATTTTAAAATAGGAATAGATTTGATAACATGAAAATWCATCAAGAATAGTTCTAAAACACATTTTATTCACCTCGCTGGGCTGTTTTATAGCTAAAGTTATCAGAATAAATATATAAAGGCAACATCATTCTTTCTTCAAAATTTGCAGTTTTTTGCTTTTTTGGTATTCAAATGAATTGTAAAATAGGATATATTTGATAACTTGAAAATACATCAAGAATAGTTCTAAACACATTTTATTCACCTCGCTGGCTGTTTATATCTAAAAGTTATCAGAATAAATATATAAAGGCAACATCATTGTTTCTTCAAATTTGCGTTTTTTGCTTTTTTCGGTATTAAATGAATTGTAAATAGGAATATTTGATAACTTGAAATACATCAAGAATATTCTAAAACATTTTATTCACCTCGTGGCTTTTTTATCTAAAGTTATCAGAAAATATATAAAGGCAACATCATTCTTTCTTAAAATTTGCAGTTTTTTGCTTTTTTGGTATTCAAATGAATTGTAAAATAGAATAGATTGATAACTTGAAAAACATCAAGAATAGTTCTAAAACACATTTTATTCACCTCGCTGGGCTGTTTTATATCTAAAAGTTATCAGAATAAATATATAAAGGCAACATCATTCTTTCTTCAAAATTTGCAGTTTTTTGCTTTTTTTGGTATTCAAATGAATTGTAAAATAGGAATAGATTTGATAACTTGAAAATACATCAAGAATAGTTCTGAAACACATTTATTCACCTCGCTGGATCTGTTTATATCTAAAAGTTATCAGAATAAATATATAAAGGCAACATCATTCTTTCTTCAAAATTTGCAGTTTTTTGCTTTTTTTGGTATTCAAATGAATTGTAAAATAGGAATAGATTTGATAACTTGAAAATACATCAAGAATAGTTCTAAAACACATTTTATTCACCTAGCTTGGACTGTTTTATATCTAAAAGTTATCAGAATAAATATATAAAGGCAACATCATTGTTTCTTCAAAATTTGCCGTTTTTTGCTTTTTTCGGTATTCAAATGAATTTTAAAATAGGAATAGATTTGATAACATGAAAATTCATCAAGAATAGTTCTAAAACATTTTATTCACCTCGCTGGATCTGTTTTGTAGCTAAAAGTTATCAGAATAAATATATAAAAGCAACATCATTCTTTCTTCAAAATTTGCANTTTTTTGCTTTTTTCAGTATTCAAATGAACTGCAAAATAGGAGTATATTTGATAACTTGAAAATACATCAAGAATAGTTCTAAAACACATTTTATTCACCTCGCTGGGACTGTTTTATAGCAAAAAGTTATCAGAATAAATATATCAAAGCAACATCATTCTTTCTTCAAAATTTGCAGTTTTTTGCTTTTTTCGGTATTAAAATGAATTGTAAAATAGGAATATATTTGATAACTTGAAAATACATTAAGAATAGTTCTAAAACACATTTTATTCACCTCGCTTGTACTGTTTTATATCTAAAAGTTATCAGAATAAATATATAAAGGCAACATCATTCTTTCTTCAAAATTTGCATTTTTTTGCTTTTTTCGGTATTCAAGTGAATTGTAAAATAGGAATATATTTGATAACTTGAAAATACATCAAGAATAGTTCTAAAACACATTTTATTCACCTCGCTGGATCTTCTTTATAGCAAAAAGTTATCAGAATAAATATATTAAAGCAACATCATTCTTTCTTCAAAATTTGCAGTTTTTTGCTTTTTTCGGTATTCAAATGAATTGTAAAATAGGAATATATTTGATAACTTGAAAATACATCAAGAATAGTTCTAAAACACATTTTATTCACCTCGATGGGCTTTTTTATAGCTAAAAGTTATCAGAATAAATATATAAAGGCAACATCATTGTTTCTTCAAAATTTGCAGTTTTTTGCTTTTTTCGGCATTAAAATGAATTGTAAAATAGGAATAGATTTGATAACTTGAAAATACATAAAGAATAGTTCTAAAACACATTTTATTCACCTCGCTGGGACTGTTTGATAGCTGAAAGTAATCAGAATAAATATATAAAGGCAACATCATTCTTTCTTCAAAATTTGCAGTTTTTTGCTTTTTTTGGTATTCAAATGAATTGTAAAATAGGAATATATTTGATAACTTGAAAATACATCAAGAATAGTTCTAAAACACATTTTATTCACCTCGCTTGGACTGTTTTATATCTAAAAGTTATCAGAATAAATATATAAAGGCAACATCATTGTTTCTTCAAAATTTGCCGTTTTTTGCTTTTTTCGGCATTAAAATGAATTGTAAAATAGGAATAGATTTGATAACTTGAAAATACATCAAGAATAGTTCTAAAACACATTTTATTCACCTCGCTGGGCTTTTTTATAGCTAAAAGTTATCAGAAAAAATATATAAAGGCAACATCATTCTTTCTTAAATATTTGCAGTTTTTTGCTTTTTTCGGTATTCAAATGAATTGTAAAATAAGAATAGATTTGATAACTTGAAAAAACATCAAGAATAGTTCTAAAACACATTTTATTCACCTCGCTGGGCCTGTTTTATAGCTAAAAGTTATCAGAATAAATATATAAAGGCAACATCATTCTTTCTTCAAAATTTGCAGTTTTTTGCTTTTTTTGGTATTCAAATGAATTGTAAAATAGGAATATATTTGATAACTTGAAAATACATTAAGAATAGTTCTGAAACACATTTTATTCACCTCGCGGGATCTGTTTTATAGCAAAAAGTTATCATAATAAATATATTAAAGCAACATCATTCTTTCTTCAAAATTAGCAGTTTTTTGCTTTTTTCGGTATTCAAATGAATTGAAAAATAGGAATAGATTTGATAACTTGAAAATACATCAAGAATAGTTCTAAAACACATTTTATTCACCTAGCTTGGACTGTTTTATATCTAAAAGTTATCAGAATAAATATATAAAGGCAACATCATTGTTTCTTCAAAATTTGCCGTTTTTTGCTTTTTTCGGTATTCAAATGAATTTTAAAATAGGAATAGATTTGATAACATGAAAATTCATCAAGAATAGTTCTAAAACATTTTATTCACCTCGCTGGATCTGTTTTGTAGCTAAAAGTTATCAGAATAAATATATAAAAGCAACATCATTCTTTCTTCAAAATTTGCATATTTTTGCTTTTTTCAGTATTCAAATGAACTGCAAAATAGGAGTATATTTGATAACATGAAAATTCATCAAGAATAGTTCTAAAACACATTTTATTCACCTCGCTTGTACTGTTTTATATCTAAAAGTTATCAGAATAAATATATAAAGGCAACATCATTCTTTCTTCAAAATTTGCAGTTTTTTGCTTTTTTCGGTATTAAAATGAATTGTAAAATAGGAATATATTTGATAACTTGAAAATACATTAAGAATAGTTCTAAAACACATTTTATTCACCTCGCTTGTACTGTTTTATATCTAAAAGTTATCAGAATAAATATATAAAGGCAACATCATTCTTTCTTCAAAATTTGCAGTTTTTTGCTTTTTTCGGTATTCAAATGAATTGTAAAATAGGAATATATTTGATAACTTGAAAATACATCAAGAATAGTTCTAAAACACATTTTATTCACCTCGCTGGATCTTCTTTATAGCAAAAAGTTATCAGAATAAATATATTAAAGCAACATCATTCTTTCTTCAAAATTTGCAGTTTTTTGCTTTTTTCGGTATTCAAATGAATTGTAAAATAGGAATATATTTGATAACTTGAAAATACATCAAGAATAGTTCTAAAACACATTTTATTCACCTCGATGGGCTTTTTTATAGCTAAAAGTTATCAGAATAAATATATAAAGGCAACATCATTGTTTCTTCAAAATTTGCAGTTTTTTGCTTTTTTCGGTATTCAAATGAATTGTAAAATAGGAATATATTTGATAACTTGAAAATACATTAAGAATAGTTCTGAAACACATTTTATTCACCTCGCTAGATCTGTTTTATAGCAAAAAGTTATCAGAATAAATATATTAAAGCAACATCATTCTTTCTTCAAAATTTGCAGTTTTTTGCTTTTTTCAGTATTCAAATGAATTGTAAAATAGGAGTAGATTTGATAACTTGAAAATACATTAAGAATAGTTCTGAAACACATTTTATTCACCTCGCTAGATCTGTTTTATAGCAAAAAGTTATCAGAATAAATATATTAAAGCAACATCATTCTTTCTTCAAAATTTGCAGTTTTTTGCTTTTTTTGGTATTCAAATGAATTGTAAAATAGGAATATATTTGATAACTTGAAAATACATCAAGAATAGTTCTAAAACACATTTTATTCACCTCGCTGGATCTGTTTTATAGCAAAAAGTTATCAGAATAAATATATTAAAGCAACATCATTCTTTCTTCAAAATTTGCAGTTTTTTGCTTTTTTTGGTATTCAAATGAATTGTAAAATAGGAGTAGATTTGATAACTTGAAAATACATTAAGAATAGTTCTAAAACACATTATATTCACCTCGCTGGGCCAGTTTTATAGCTAAAAGTAATCAGAATAAATATATAAATGCAACATCATTCTTTCTTCAAAATTTGCATTTTTTTGCTTTTTTCGGTATTCAAATGAATTGTAAAATAGGAATAGATTTGATAACTTGAAAATACATTAAGAATAGTTCTGAAACACATTTTATTCACCTCGCTAGATCTGTTTTATAGCAAAAAGTTATCAGAATAAATATATTAAAGCAACATCATTCTTTCTTCAAAATTTGCAGTTTTTTGCTTTTTTTGGTATTCAAATGAATTGTAAAATAGGAATATATTTGATAACTTGAAAATACATTAAGAATAGTTCTAAAACACATTTTATTCACCTCGCTGGGCTTTTTTATAGCTAAAAGTTATCAGAATAAATATATAAAGGCAACATCATTCTTTCTTCAAAATTTGCATTTTTTTGCTTTTTTCGGTATTCAAATGAATTGTAAAATAGGAATATATTTGATAACTTGAAAATACATTAAGAATAGTTCTGAAACACATTTTATTCACCTCGCTAGATCTGTTTTATAGCAAAAAGTTATCAGAATAAATATATAAATGCAACATCATTCTTTCTTCAAAATTTGCATTTTTTTGCTTTTTTCGGTATTCAAATGAATTGTAAAATAGGAATAGATTTGATAACTTGAAAATACATCAAGAATAGTTCTAAAACACATTTTATTCACCTCGCTTGGACTGTTTTATATCTAAAAGTTATCAGAATAAATATATTAAAGCAACATCATTCTTTCTTCAAAATTTGCAGTTTTTTGCTTTTTTTGGTATTCAAATGAATTGTAAAATAGGAATATATTTGATAACTTGAAAATACATTAAGAATAGTTCTAAAACACATTTTATTCACCTCGCTGGGCTTTTTTATAGCTAAAAGTTATCAGAATAAATATATAAAGGCAACATCATTCTTTCTTCAAAATTTGCAGTTTTTTGCTTTTTTCGGTATTAAAATGAATTGTAAAATAGGAATATATTTGATAACTTGAAAATACATCAAGAATAGTTCTAAAACACATTTTATTCACCTCGCGAGATCTGTTTTATAGCAAAAAGTTATCAGAATAAATATATTAAAGCAACATCATTCTTTCTTCAAAATTTGCAGTTTTTTGCTTTTTTCGGTATTCAAATGAATTGTAAAATAGGAGTAGATTTGATAACTTGAAAATACATTAAGAATAGTTCTGAAACACATTTTATTCACCTCGCTAGATCTGTTTTATAGCAAAAAGTTATCAGAATAAATATATAAAGGCAACATCATTCTTTCTTCAAAATTTGCAGTTTTTTGCTGTTTTCGGTATTCAAATGAATTGTAAAATAGGAATATATTTGATAACTTGAAAATACATAAGAATAGTTCTAAAACACATTTTATTCACCTCGCTGGACTGTTTTTATGAAAGTTCAGAATAAATATATTAAAGCAACATCATTCTTTCTTCAAAATTTGCAGTTTTTTGCTTTTTTTGGTATTCAAATGATTGTAAAATAGGAATATATTTTGATAACTTGAAATACATCAAGAATAGTTCTAAAACACATTTATTACCTCGCTGGGCTTTTTATAGCTAAAAGTTATCAGAATAAATATAAAGCAACATCATTCTTTCTTCAAAATTTGCAGTTTTTTGCTTTTTTCGGTATTCAAATGAATTGTAAAATAGGATAATTTGATAACTTGAAAATACATTAAGATAGTTCTAAAACACATTTTATTCACCTCGCTAGATCTGTTTTATAGCAAAAGTTATCAGAATAAATATATAAAGCAACATCATTCTTTCTTCAAAATTTGCAGTTTTTTGCTTTTTTCGGTATTCAAATGAATTGTAAAATAGGAATAGATTTGATAACTTGAAAATACATAAGAATAGTTCTAAAACACATTTTATTCACCTCGCTGGACTGTTTTATAGCAAAAGTTATCAGAATAAATATATTAAAGCAACATCATTCTTTCTTCAAAATTTGCAGTTTTTTGCTTTTTTCGGTATTCAAATGAATTGTAAATAGGAATATATTTGATAACTTGAAAATACATCAAGAATAGTTCTAAAACACATTTATTCACCTCGCGGATTGTTTTATAGCAAAAGTTATCAGAATAAATATATAAGCAACATCATTCTTTCTTCAAAATTTGCAGTTTTTTGCTTTTTCGGTATTCAAATGAATTGTAAAATAGGAGTAGATTTGATAACTTGAAATACATAGAATAGTTCTAAAACACATTTTATTACCTCGCTGATCTGTTTTATAGCAAAGTTATCAGAATAAATATATAAAGGCAACATCATTCTTTCTTCAAAATTTGCAGTTTTTTGCTGTTTTCGGTATTCAAATGAATTGTAAAATAGGAATATATTAGATAACTTGAAAATACATCAAGAATAGTTCTAACACACATTTTATTCACCTCGCTGGATCTGTTTTATAGCAAAAAGATATCAGAATAAATATATTAAAGCAACATCATTCTTTCTTCAAAATTTGCATTTTTTTGCTTTTTTCGGTATTCAAATGAATTGTAAAATAGGAATATATTTGATAACTTGAAAATACATCAAGAATAGTTCTAAAACACATTTTATTCACCTCGCTGGGCTTTTTTATAGCTAAAAGTTATCAGAATAAATATATAAAGGCAACATCATTCTTTCTTAAATATTTGCAGTTTTTTGCTTTTTTCGGTATTCAAATGAATTGTAAAATAGGAATATATTTGATAACTTGAAAATACATTAAGAATAGTTCTAAAACACATTTTATTCACCTCGCTAGATCTGTTTTATAGCAAAAAGTTATCAGAATAAATATATAAAGGCAACATCATTCTTTCTTCAAAATTTGCAGTTTTTTGCTTTTTTCGGTATTCAAATGAATTGTAAAATAGGAATATATTTGATAACTTGAAAATACATCAAGAATAGTTCTAAAACACATTTTATTCACCTCGCTGGATCTTCTTTATAGCAAAAAGTTATCAGAATAAATATATTAAAGCAACATCATTCTTTCTTCAAAATTTGCAGTTTATTGCTTTTTTCGGTATTCAAATGAATTGTAAAATAGGAATATATTTTATAACTTGAAAATACATCAAGAATAGTTCTAAAACACATTTTATTCACCTCGCTGGGCTTTTTTATAGCTAAAAGTTATCAGAATAAATATATAAAGGCAACATCATTGTTTCTTCAAAATTTGCAGTTTTTTGCTTTTTTCGGTATTCAAATGAATTGTAAAATAGGAATATATTTGATAACTTGAAAATACATCAAGAATAGTTCTAAAACACATTTTATTCACCTCGCTGGGCTGTTTTATAGCTACAAGTTATCAGAATAAATATATAAAGGCAACATCATTCTTTCTTCAATATTTCAAGTTTTTTGCTTTTTTCGGTATTCAAATGAATTGTAAAATAAGAATAGATTTGATAACATGAAAATACATCAAGAATAGTTCTAAAACACATTTTATTCACCTCGTTTGGACTGTTTTATAACTAAAATTTATCAGAATAAATATATAAAGGCAACATCATTCTTTCTTCAAAATTTGCAGTTTTTTGCTTTTTTCGGTATTCAAATGAATTGTAAAATAGGAATAGATTTGATAACTTGAAAATACATAAAGAATAGTTCTAAAACACATTTTATTCACCTCGCTGGGACTGTTTTATAGCTGAAAGTAATCAGAATAAATATATAAAGGCAACATCATTCTTTCTTCAAAATTTGCAGTTTTTTGCTTTTTTCGGTATTCAAATGAATTATAAAATAAGAATAGATTTGATTACTTGAAAATACATAAAGAATAGTTCTAAAACACATTTTATTCACCTCGCTGGGCCTGTTTTATAGCTAAAAGTAATCAGAATAAATATATAAAGGCAACATCATTCTTTCTTCAAAATTTGCATTTTTTTGCTTTTTTCGGTATTCAAATGAATTGCGAAATAGGAATAGATTTGATAACTTGAAAATACATCAAGAATAGTTCTAAAACACATTTTATTCACCTCGCTTGGACTGTTTTATATCTAAAAGTTATCAGAATAAATATATAAAGGCAACATCATTGTTTCTTCAAAATTTGCCGTTTTTTGTTTTTTCGGCATTAAAATGAATTGTAAAATAGGAATAGATTTGATAACTTGAAAATACATAAAGAATAGTTCTAAAACACATTTTATTCTCCTCGCTGGGACTGTTTTATAGCTGAAAGTAATCAGAATAAATATATAAAGGCAACATCATTCTTTCTTCAAAATTTGCCGTTTTTTGCTTTTTTCGGCATTGAAATGAATTGTAAAATAGGAATAGATTTGATAACTTGAAAATACATAAAGAATAGTTCTAAAACACATTTTATTCTCCTCGCTGGTACTGTTTTATAGCTGAAAGTAATCAGAATAAATATATAAATGCAACATCATTCTTTCTTCAAAATTTGCCGTTTTTTGCTTTTTTCGGTATTCAAATGAATTGTAAAATAGGAATATATTTGATAACTTGAAAATACATCAAGAATAGTTCTAAAACACATTTTATTCACCTCGCTGGATCTGTTTTATAGCAAAAAGTTATCAGAATAAATATATTAAAGCAACATCATTCTTTCTTCAAAATTTGCAGTTTTTTGCTTTTTTTGGTATTCAAA
>LKDY01000491.1:0-69452 GCA_002221485.1 Trichinella murrelli | reverse complement strand
CAAATGAATTGTAAAATAAGAATAGATTTGATAACTTGAAAATACATCAAGAATAGTTCTAAAACACATTTATTCACCTCGCTGGGCTGTTTTATAGCTAAAAGTTATCAGAATAAAATATAAAGGCAACATCATTCTTTCTTCAAAATTTGCAGTTTTTTGCTTTTTTCGGTATTCAAATGAATTGTAAAATAGGATAGATTTGATAACTGAAAATACATCAATAATAGTTCTAAAACACATTTTATTCACCTCGCTGGGACTGTTTTATACTAAAAGTTATCAGAATAAATATATAAAGGCAACATCATTCTTCTTCAAATTTGCAGTTTTTTGCTTTTTTCGGTATTCAAATGAATTGTAAAATAGGATAGATTTGATAACTTGAAAATACATCAAGAATAGTTCTAAAACACATTTTATCACTCGCTGGGCTGTTTTATAGCTAAAATTATCAGAATAAATATATAAAGGCAACATCATTCTTTCTTCAAATTTGCCAGTTTTTTGCTTTTTTCGGTATTCAAATGAATTGTAAAATAGGAATAATTGATAACTTGAAAATACATCAAGAATAGTTCTAAAACACATTTTATCACCTCGCTGGACTGTTTTATAGCAAAAGTTATCAGAATAAATATAAAGGCAACATCATTCTTTCTTCAAAATTTGCAGTTTTTTGCTTTTTTCGGTATTCAAATGAATTGTAAAATAGGAATATATTTGATAACTTGAAATACATCAAGAATAGTTCTAAAACACATTTTATTCACCTCGCTGGGACTGTTTTATAGCAAAAGTTATCAGAATAAATATATAAAGCAACATCATTCTTTCTTCAAAATTTGCAGTTTTTTGCTTTTTCGGTATTCAAATGAATTGTAAAATAGGAATAGATTTGATAACTTGAAAATACATCAAGAATAGTTCTAAAACACATTTTATCACCTCGCTGGGACTGTTTTATAGCAAAAGTTATCAGAATAAATATATAAGGCAACATCATTCTTTCTTCAAAATTTGCAGTTTTTTGCTTTTTTCGGTATTCAAATGAATTGTAAAATAGGAATATATTTGATAACTTGAAAATACATCAAGAATAGTTCTAAAACACATTTTATTCACCTCGCTGGACTGTTTTATAGCAAAAGTTATCAGAATAAATATATAAGCAACATCATTCTTTCTTCAAAATTTGCAGTTTTTTGCTTTTTTCGGTATTCAAATGAATTGTAAAATAGGATAATTTGATAACTTGAAAATACATCAAGAATAGTTCTAAAACACATTTTATTCACCTCGCTGGGACTGTTTTATAGCAAAAGTTATCAGAATAAATATATAAAGGCCACATCATTCTTTCTTAAAATTTGCAGTTTTTGCTTTTTTCGGTATTCAAATGAATTGTAAAATAGGAATAATTTGATAACTTGAAAATACATCAAGAATAGTTCTAAAACACATTTTATTCACCTCGCTGGATCTGTTTTATAGCTAAAAGTTATCAGAATAAATATATAAAGGCCAACATCATTCTTTCTTCAAAATTTGCAGTTTTTTGCTTTTTCGGTATTCAAATGAATTGTAAAATAGGAATAATTTGATAACTTGAAAATACATCAAGAATAGTTCTAAAACACATTTTATCACCTCGCTGGGACTGTTTTATAGCCAAAAGTTATCAGAATAAATATATAAAGGCAACATCATTCTTTCTTCAAAATTTGCAGTTTTTGCTTTTTTCGGTATTCAAATGAATTGTAAAATAGGATAATTTGATAACTTGAAAATACATCAAGAATAGTTCTAAAACACATTTTATTCACCTCGCTGGACTGTTTTATAGCAAAAGTTATCAGAATAAATATATAAGGCAACATCATTCTTTCTTCAAAATTTGCAGTTTTTGCTTTTTCGGTATTCAAATGAATTGTAAAATAGGAATATATTTGATAACTTGAAAATACATCAAGAATAGTTCTAAAACACATTTTATTCACCTCGCTGGGACTGTTTTATAGCCAAAAGTATCAGAATAAATATATAAAGGCAACATCATTCTTTCTTCAAAATTTGCAGTTTTTTGCTTTTTTCGGTATTCAAATGAATTGTAAAATAGGAATATATTTGATAACTTGAAAATACATCAAGAATAGTTCTAAAACACATTTTATTCACCTCGCTGGACTGTTTATAGCAAAAGTTATCAGAATAAATATATAAAGGCAACATCATTCTTTCTTCAAAATTTGCAGTTTTTTGCTTTTTTCGGTATTCAAATGAATTGTAAAATAGGAATATATTTGATAACTTGAAAATACATCAATAATAGTTCTAAAACACATTTTATTCACCTCGCTGTATCTGTTTTATTGCTAAAAGTTATCAGAATAAATATATAAAGGCAACATCATTCTTTCTTCAAAATTTGCATTTTTTTGCTTTTCTCGGTATTCAAATGAATTGTAAAATAGGAATAAATTTGATAACTTGAATATACATCAAGAATAGTTCTAAAACACATTTTGATCACCTCGCTGGGACTGTTTTATAGCCAAAAGTTATCAGAATAAATATATAAAGGCAACATCATTCTTTCTTAAAAATTTGCAGTTTTTTGCTTTTTTCGGTATTCAAATGAATTGTAAAATAGGAATATATTTGATAACTTGAAATACATCAAGAATAGTTCTAAAACACATTTTATCACCTCGCTGGGACTGTTTATAGCAAAAGTTATCAGAATAAATATATAAAGCAACATCATTCTTTCTTCAAAATTTGCAGTTTTTTGCTTTTTTCGGTATTCAAATGAATTGTAAAATAGGAGTAGATTTGATAACTTGAAATACATCAAGAATAGTTCTAAAACACATTTTGATCACCTCGCTGGGACTGTTTTATAGCCAAAAGTTATCAGAATAAATATATAAAGGCAACATCATTCTTTCTTCAAAATTTGCAGTTTTTTGCTTTTTTCGGTATTCAAATGAATTGTAAAATAGGAATATATTAGATAACTTGAAAATACATCAATAATAGTTCTAAAACACATTTTATTCACCTCGCTGGGACTGTTTTATATCTAAAAGTTATCAGAATAAATATATAAAGGCAACATCATTCTTTCTTCAAAATTTGCAGTTTTTTGCTTTTTTCGGTATTCAAATGAATTGTAAAATAGGAGTAGATTTGATAACTTGAAAATACATCAAGAATAGTTCTAAAACACATTTTATTCACCTCGCTGGGCTGTTTTATAGCTAAAAGTTATCAGAATAAATATATAAAGGCCACATCATTATTTCTTAAAAATTTGCAGTTTTTTGCTTTTTTCGGTATTCAAATGAATTGTAAAATAGGAATATATTTGATAACTTGAAAATACATCAAGAATAGTTCTAAAACACATTTTAATCACCTCGCTGGGACTGTTTTATAGCTAAAAGTTATCAGAATAAATATATAAAGGCAACATCATTCTTTCTTCAAAATTTGCAGTTTTTTGCTTTTTTCGGTATTCAAATGAATTGTAAAATAGGAGTAGATTTGATAACTTGAAAATACATCAAGAATAGTTCTAAAACACATTTTATTCACCTCGCTGGGACTGTTTATAGCTAAAAGTTATCAGAATAAATATATAAAGGCAACATCATTTTTCTTCAAAATTTGCAGTTTTTTGCTTTTTTCGGTATTCAAATGAATTGTAAAATAGGAATAATTTGATAACTTGAAAATACATAAGAATAGTTCTAAAACACATTTTATTCACCTCGCTGGACTGTTTTATAGCTAAAAGTTATCAGAATAAATATATAAAGGCAACATCATTCTTTCTTCAAAATTTGCAGTTTTTGCTTTTTTCGGTATTCAAATGAATTGTAAATAGGAATAGATTTGATAACTTGAAAATACATAAGAATAGTTCTAAAACACATTTTATTCACCTCGCTGGGCTGTTTTATAGCTAAAAGTATCAGAATAAATATATAAAGGCAACATCATTCTTTCTTCAAAATTTGCAGTTTTTTGCTTTTTTCGGTATTCAAATGAATTGTAAAATAGGAATAGATTTGATAACTTGAAAATACATAAGAATAGTTCTAAAACACATTTTATTCACCTCGCTGACTGTTTTATAGCTAAAAGTTATCAGAATAAATATATAAAGGCAACATCATTCTTTCTTCAAAATTTGCCGTTTTTTGCTTTTTTCGGATTCAAATGAATTGTAAAATAGGAATAATTTGATAACTTGAAAATACATCAAGAATAGTTCTAAAACACATTTTATTCACCTCGCTGGGACTGTTTTATAGCTAAAAGTTATCAGAATAAATATATAAAGGCAACATCATTCTTTCTTCAAAATTTGCAGTTTTTTGCTTTTTCGGTATTCAAATGAATTGTAAAATAGGAATATATTTGATAACTTGAAAATACATCAAAATAGTTCTAAAACACATTTTATTCACCTCGCTGGACTGTTTTATAGCTAAAAGTTATCAGAATAAATATATAAAGGCAACATCATTCTTTCTTAAATATTTGCAGTTTTTTGCTTTTTTCGGTATTCAAATGAATTGTAAAATAGGAATATATTTGATAACTTGAAAATACATTAAGAATAGTTCTAAAACACATTTTATTCACCTCGCTTGTACTGTTTTATATCTAAAAGTTATCAGAATAAATATATAAAGGCAACATCATTCTTTCTTCAAAATTTGCAGTTTTTTGCTTTTTTCGGTATTCAAATGAATTGTAAAATAGGAATATATTTGATAACTTGAAAATACATTAAGAATAGTTCTGAAACACATTTTATTCACCTCGCTGGATCTGTTTTATAGCTAAAAGTTATCAGAATAAATATATAAAGGCAACATCATTCTTTCTTCAAAATTTGCATTTTTTTGCTTTTCTCGGTATTCAAATGAATTGTAAAATAGGAATAAATTTGATAACTTGAATATACATCAAGAATAGTTCTAAAACACATTTTGATCACCTCGCTGGGACTGTTTTATAGCCAAAAGTTATCAGAATAAATATATAAAGGCCACATCATTCTTTCTTAAAAATTTGCAGTTTTTTGCTTTTTTCGGTATTCAAATGAATTGTAAAATAGGAATATATTTGATAACTTGAAAATACATCAAGAATAGTTCTAAAACACATTTTATTCACCTCGCGGGATCTGTTTTATAGCAAAAAGTTATCAGAATAAATATATTAAAGCAACATCATTCTTTCTTCAAAATTTGCAGTTTTTTGCTTTTTTCGGTATTCAAATGAATTGTAAAATAGGAATAATTTGATAACTTGAAAATACATCAAGAATAGTTCTAAAACACATTTTGATCACCTCGCTGGACTGTTTTATAGCAAAAGTTATCAGAATAAATATATAAAGGCCACATCATTCTTTCTTAAAAATTTGCAGTTTTTTGCTTTTTTCGGTATTCAAATGAATTGTAAAATAGGAATATATTTGATAACTTGAAAATACATCAAGAATAGTTCTAAAACACATTTTATTCACCTCGCGGGATCTGTTTTATAGCAAAAAGTTATCAGAATAAATATATTAAAGCAACATCATTCTTTCTTCAAAATTTGCAGTTTTTTGCTTTTTTCGGTATTCAAATGAATTGTAAAATAGGAGTAGATTTGATAACTTGAAAATACATCAAGAATAGTTCTAAAACACATTTTGATCACCTCGCTGGGACTGTTTTATAGCCAAAAGTTATCAGAATAAATATATAAAGGCCACATCATTCTTTCTTAAAAATTTGCAGTTTTTTGCTTTTTTCGGTATTCAAATGAATTGTAAAATAGGAATATATTTGATAACTTGAAAATACATCAAGAATAGTTCTAAAACACATTTTATTCACCTCGCTGGGACTGTTTTATAKCTAAAAGTTATCAGAATAAATATATAAAGGCAACATCATTCTTTCTTCAAAATTTGCAGTTTTTTGCTTTTTTCGGTATTCAAATGAATTGTAAAATAGGAATAATTTGATAACTTGAAAATACATCAGAATAGTTCTAAAACACATTTTATTCACCTCGCTGGACTGTTTTATAGCAAAAGTTATCAGAATAAATATATAAAGGCCACATCATTCTTTCTTAAAATTTGCAGTTTTTTGCTTTTTTCGGTATTCAAATGAATTGTAAAATAGGAATAATTTGATAACTTGAAATACATCAAGAATAGTTCTAAAACACATTTTGATCACGTCGCTGGGACTGTTTTATAGCAAAAAGTTATCAGAATAAATATATTAAAGCAACATCATTCTTTCTTCAAAATTTGCAGTTTTTTGCTTTTTTCGGTATTCAAATGAATTGTAAAATAGGAGTAGATTTGATAACTTGAAAATACATCAAGAATAGTTCTAAAACACATTTTGATCACCTCGCTGGGACTGTTTTATAGCCAAAAGTTATCAGAATAAATATATAACGGCAACATCATTCTTTCTTCAAAATTTGCAGTTTTTTGCTTTTTTCGGTATTCAAATGAATTGTAAAATAGGAATATATTTGATAACTTGAAAATACATCAATAATAGTTCTAAAACACATTTTATTCACCTCGCTGGGACTGTTTTATATCTAAAAGTTATCAGAATAAATATATAAAGGCAACATCATTCTTTCTTCAAAATTTGCAGTTTTTTGCTTTTTTCGGTATTCAAATGAATTGTAAAATAGGAGTAGATTTGATAACTTGAAAATACATCAAGAATAGTTCTAAAACACATTTTATTCACCTCGCTGGGCTTTTTTATAGCTAAAAGTTATCAGAATAAATATATAAAGGCCACATCATTCTTTCTTAAAAATTTGCAGTTTTTTGCTTTTTTCGGTATTCAAATGAATTGTAAAATAGGAATAAATTTGATAACTTGAATATACATCAAGAATAGTTCTAAAACACATTTTGATCATGTCGCTGGGACTGTTTTATAGCTAAAAGTAATCAGAATAAATATATAAAGGCAACATCATTCTTTCTTCAAAATTTGCAGTTTTTTGCTTTTTTCGGTATTCAAATGAATTGTAAAATAGGAGTAGATTTGATAACTTGAAAATACATCAAGAATAGTTCTAAAACACATTTTATTCACCTCGCTGGGCCTGTTTTATAGCTAAAAGTAATCAGAATAAATATATAAAGGCAACATCATTCTTTCTTCAAAATTTGCATTTTTTTGCTTTTTTCGGTATTCAAATGAATTGCAAAATAGGAATAGATTTGGTAACTTGAAAATACATCAAGAATAGTTCAAAAACACATTTTATTCACCTCGCTTGGACTGTTTTATATCTAAAAGTTATCAGAATAAATATATAAAGGCAACATCATTGTTTCTTCAAAATTTGCCGTTTTTTGTTTTTTCGGCATTAAAATGAATTGTAAAATAGGAATAGATTTGATAACTTGAAAATACATAAAGATTAGTTCTAAAACACATTTTATTCTCCTCGCTGGGACTGTTTTATAGCTGAAAGTAATCAGAATAAATATATAAAGGCAACATCATTCTTTCTTCAAAATTTGCCGTTTTTTGCTTTTTTCGGCATTGAAATGAATTGTAAAATAGGAATAGATTTGATAACTTGAAAATACATAAAGAATAGTTCTAAAACACATTTTATTCTCCTCGCTGGTACTGTTTTATAGCTGAAAGTAATCAGAATAAATATATAAAGGCCACATCATTCTTTCTTAAAAATTTGCAGTTTTTTGCTTTTTTCGGTATTCAAATGAATTGTAAAATAGGAATATATTTGATAACTTGAAAATACATTAAGAATAGTTCTGAAACACATTTTATTCACCTCGCTGTATCTGTTTTATTGCTAAAAGTTATCAGAATAAATATATAAAGGCAACATCATTCTTTCTTCAAAATTTGCAGTTTTTTGCTTTTTTTGGTATTCAAATGAATTGTAAAATAGGAATATATTTGATAACTTGAAAATACATCAAGAATAGTTCTAAAACACATTTTGATCACCTCGCTGGGACTGTTTTATAGCCAAAAGTTATCAGAATAAATATATAACGGCAACATCATTCTTTCTTCAAAATTTGCAGTTTTTTGCTTTTTTCGGTATTCAAATGAATTGTAAAATAGGAATATATTTGATAACTTGAAAATACATCAATAATAGTTCTAAAACACATTTTATTCACCTCGCTGGGACTGTTTTATATCTAAAAGTTATCAGAATAAATATATAAAGGCAACATCATTCTTTCTTCAAAATTTGCAGTTTTTTGCTTTTTTCGGTATTCAAATGAATTGTAAAATAGGAGTAGATTTGATAACTTGAAAATACATCAAGAATAGTTCTAAAACACATTTTATTCACCTCGCTGGGCTTTTTTATAGCTAAAAGTTATCAGAATAAATATATAAAGGCCACATCATTCTTTCTTAAAAATTTGCAGTTTTTTGCTTTTTTCGGTATTCAAATGAATTGTAAAATAGGAATATATTTGATAACTTGAAAATACATCAATAATAGTTCTAAAACACATTTTATTCACCTCGCTGGGACTGTTTTATATCTAAAAGTTATCAGAATAAATATATAAAGGCAACATCATTCTTTCTTAAAAATTTGCAGTTTTTTGCTTTTTTCGGTATTCAAATGAATTGTAAAATAGGAATATATTTGATAACTTGAAAATACATCAAGAATAGTTCTAAAACACATTTTATTCACCTCGCGGGATCTGTTTTATAGCAAAAAGTTATCAGAATAAATATATTAAAGCAACATCATTCTTTCTTCAAAATTTGCAGTTTTTTGCTTTTTTCGGTATTCAAATGAATTGTAAAATAGGAGTAGATTTGATAACTTGAAAATACATCAAGAATAGTTCTAAAACACATTTTGATCACCTCGCTGGGACTGTTTTATAGCCAAAAGTTATCAGAATAAATATATAACGGCAACATCATTCTTTCTTCAAAATTTGCAGTTTTTTGCTTTTTTCGGTATTCAAATGAATTGTAAAATAGGAATATATTTGATAACTTGAAAATACATCAATAATAGTTCTAAAACACATTTTATTCACCTCGCTGGGACTGTTTTATATCTAAAAGTTATCAGAATAAATATATAAAGGCAACATCATTCTTTCTTCAAAATTTGCAGTTTTTTGCTTTTTTCGGTATTCAAATGAATTGTAAAATAGGAGTAGATTTGATAACTTGAAAATACATCAAGAATAGTTCTAAAACACATTTTATTCACCTCGCTGGGCTTTTTTATAGCTAAAAGTTATCAGAATAAATATATAAAGGCCACATCATTCTTTCTTAAAAATTTGCAGTTTTTTGCTTTTTTCGGTATTCAAATGAATTGTAAAATAGGAATAAATTTGATAACTTGAATATACATCAAGAATAGTTCTAAAACACATTTTGATCATGTCGCTGGGACTGTTTTATAGCAAAAAGTTATCAGAATAAATATATTAAAGCAACATCATTCTTTCTTCAAAATTTGCAGTTTTTTGCTTTTTTCGGTATTCAAATGAATTGTAAAATAGGAGTAGATTTGATAACTTGAAAATACATCAAGAATAGTTCTAAAACACATTTTGATCACCTCGCTGGGACTGTTTTATAGCCAAAAGTTATCAGAATAAATATATAACGGCAACATCATTCTTTCTTCAAAATTTGCAGTTTTTTGCTTTTTTCGGTATTCAAATGAATTGTAAAATAGGAATATATTTGATAACTTGAAAATACATCAATAATAGTTCTAAAACACATTTTATTCACCTCGCTGGGACTGTTTTATATCTAAAAGTTATCAGAATAAATATATAAAGGCAACATCATTCTTTCTTCAAAATTTGCAGTTTTTTGCTTTTTTCGGTATTCAAATGAATTGTAAAATAGGAGTAGATTTGATAACTTGAAAATACATCAAGAATAGTTCTAAAACACATTTTATTCACCTCGCTGGGCTTTTTTATAGCTAAAAGTTATCAGAATAAATATATAAAGGCCACATCATTCTTTCTTAAAAATTTGCAGTTTTTTGCTTTTTTCGGTATTCAAATGAATTGTAAAATAGGAGTAGATTTGATAACTTGAAAATACATCAAGAATAGTTCTAAAACACATTTTGATCACCTCGCTGGGACTGTTTTATAGCCAAAAGTTATCAGAATAAATATATAACGGCAACATCATTCTTTCTTCAAAATTTGCAGTTTTTTGCTTTTTTCGGTATTCAAATGAATTGTAAAATAGGAATATATTTGATAACTTGAAAATACATCAATAATAGTTCTAAAACACATTTTATTCACCTCGCTGGGACTGTTTTATATCTAAAAGTTATCAGAATAAATATATAAAGGCAACATCATTCTTTCTTCAAAATTTGCAGTTTTTTGCTTTTTTCGGTATTCAAATGAATTGTAAAATAGGAGTAGATTTGATAACTTGAAAATACATCAAGAATAGTTCTAAAACACATTTTATTCACCTCGCTGGGCTTTTTTATAGCTAAAAGTTATCAGAATAAATATATAAAGGCCACATCATTCTTTCTTAAAAATTTGCAGTTTTTTGCTTTTTTCGGTATTCAAATGAATTGTAAAATAGGAATATATTTGATAACTTGAAAATACATCAATAATAGTTCTAAAACACATTTTATTCACCTCGCTGGGACTGTTTTATATCTAAAAGTTATCAGAATAAATATATAAAGGCAACATCATTCTTTCTTCAAAATTTGCAGTTTTTTGCTTTTTTCGGTATTCAAATGAATTGTAAAATAGGAGTAGATTTGATAACTTGAAAATACATCAAGAATAGTTCTAAAACACATTTTATTCACCTCGCTGGGCTGTTTTATAGCTAAAAGTTATCAGAATAAACATATAAAGGCCACATCATTCTTTCTTAAAAATTTGCAGTTTTTTGCTTTTTCGGTATTCAAATGAATTGTAAAATAGGAATATATTTGATAACTTGAAAATACATTAAGAATAGTTCTGAAACACATTTTATTCACCTCGCTGTATCTGTTTTATAGCTAAAAGTTATCAGAATAAATATATAAAGGCAACATCATTCTTTCTTCAAAATTTGCATTTTTTTGCTTTTCTCGGTATTCAAATGAATTGCAAAATAGGAATAAATTTGATAACTTGAAAATACATCAAGAATAGTTCTAAAACACATTTTATTCAACTCGATGGGAATGTTTTATTGCTAAAAGATATCAGAATAAATATAAAAAGGCAACATCATTCTTTCTTCAAAATTGCGGTTTTTTGCTTTTTTCTGTATTCAAATGAATTGTAAAATAGGCGAAGGATTGTATTGCACAATGGCGTTAAGATGCCAAATTCCATTTCGTCAATCAATCGATCAAATCGCACGTTTTGTTACTATATTTAGCATACCGTAATCTTACAGTAAGAATATGTGGTAATTAAGCTACACATTGTTTTCACTGTTCTTAACACTCCCGCCCCGATGGACGAGGTCCATCATCTTGTACTAGCTGGTTCCAAGAGATACAATCTTGCCACTGGCCGGGTGAAGGTTCCCTTCGCGGTTTTGACTTCAACTGTTCTGCACAGTCCATCGCTTCCTGGCAGTACCGATGTTATTCTTCCTATAGGCCAGCTTTCTCTCTTCGCGTTATCTTCTTTAACGAGCACGATGTCTCCTTCCTTTGGCTCTTGTCGTTTCGTCATCCACTTCGAGCGACTGACAAAGGTCGTAACATACTCATTTCTCCATCTTTTCCAGAAATGGAGTATAATTTGTTGCCGTTTCCTCCATTTTCGGTTTAATGGCAACTCCTCTTCCTCGACCGTCGGTGTCGACATCATGGGTAAATCGACAAATAATCATCCTATCAGAAAATGAAAGGGCGTCTGTGCATCCGCGTCCTTCACGTCATCACCAACGAACGTCAAAGGTCTTGCATTAATCTTTGCTTCTATTTCGCATAAAACGGTGGTTAATTCTTCTTCATCTAGTATCGTTCTCCCAAGGATTTTCTTAAGTGTGTTCTTCACTGATCTAACTAACCTTTCCCAGTAACCGCCATGCCAAGGCGCTCTTTCCGTGATGAATTTCCATTCTATGCGGTGTCTAATCATCGTTCGTTGGACTTTGTCTAAGGATGGTCTTGAAAATAAGTTCTTCAGTTGACGATCCGCCATCTTGAACGTCGAAAAATTATCGGATTGTATTATTCTTGGATATCCTCGTCGTGAACCGAATCGGTTAAACGCTTGTATGAATCGTTCCGCTGATAAATCAGACAACAATTCTAAATGTATGGAACGAGTAACCATACAAGTGAATAGACAGATGTACACTTTTGTGCACCCATCTTCTCTATCTATGTGTAACGGTCCAATGAAGTCTAACCCGGTGTTTTCAAACGGAAATGTTTCAGACGTTCGCATTTTCGGTAGATCAGCCATTTTTTGTTCAAACGGTCTCGTTTCTTGTTTTTTACAAATCACACAGTTTCTCAGTACTCCTTTCACTGCCGCTCTTCCGTTTAGGATCCAGAAATTCTGTCGTAGCGTCGTCAGGGTCTGATTATTTCCAGCATGTAAGGTGTTACTGTGCGCTCGGTCGATGATCAGATTTACTACGTGATGTTTCTTTGGTAGTATTATCGGGTACTTCATTTCATAATCAAGGTCTGAGAGTCGTAATCGTCCACCGACTCTTAAGAAACCGTCTTCATCTAAAAATGGGTCTAATGTCTTCAATCGGTTTTCCTTCGGTAAAGGTCTTCCATTCTGAAGTATCTGAATTTCGTCATGAAATTCATTCCTTTGAACTATTTTCAGCCAATATTTTTCAGCGGTAATCATCTCCTCGCTCGTCAATTCTCTGAGCCTTCTTCTTTCAGGTAAGGTCTTACAGTTCGATACGAATCGGTTACAGTAGGCCGTCAATCGTAGCACCTTTTCAAAATTTCCAAATTTCTCAACTTCAAAGATAGGTGGGATGGTGACGTTGACATTCATCATAATTACGGTCGATCTTCGTTCTTCTTCAATGATGTTCTGAATTTCTTTCGTCACCGTTCGATGAAGACGTTCCTTCGGCCATTGGCTCTCATCGTGTAACCATTTTGGTCCGTTCCACCAAAGACGGTTATCTTTCAGTTTTCTTAACGTTGTTCCCCTGGTGATGATATCTGCTGGATTATCCTTCGTTGGGCAATATCTCCAATCTTCTGGCTTCACGAGTTCGTGGATTGATTCCACACGGTTCTTCACGAATGGTTTCCAGGTTCGTGCTGCGTTTCGAATCCAGCATAAAGTGATTTGACTGTCACTCCAGCAACAAATTCTATCCATATTCAAATCGATCACTTGCTTGACATGCGAAATTAATTTCGCAGTCACAAGAGCTGCGACTAGCTCTAAGCGTGGCAGCGTCACGCTTTTTAGAGGGGCAACCTTGGATTTGGCTACAACCAATTTTATCGCTCCCCTTCCTTCAACATCAATCATCTTTATATACACCGCACCACCATAAGCTCTCTCCGATGCGTCACTAAACCCGTGCAATTCTAATCGGATAATGTTCTTCATGGGAATTTTTATCAAGCAACGTGGTATTTGCACGTTCTCGATTTCCTTCCATTCGATTATCCATCTCGTCCAAGTGGTTTTGAGGTCGTGGGGAAGAGGGTCCTCCCAACGCAGTCCTCGCTGCCACAATTCTTGAATTAGGGTTTTCGCTCTAATAATGAACGGTGTTAGATATCCAAGAGGATCGTATATTCTGGAGGCGGCACTCAACACCTCTCTTTTGGTATATTCTTTCTTCTCGTTTATTTCCATCGATATGTTATAACTCAATTCGTCATTCTTACAATTCCATGACATTCTGAGTGTTGTTACTTGTTTGTGCTCTTCAATCTTTTCAGATGGTAAATCATTCATGATCGTCGGGATATTGCTAGATCATTTCGTTAGATCGAAACCGCCAATCTCCATCAGTTTTCTCAGTTCTTTTATTCGACGGATTGCATCTTCTTCTTCCTCACAAGACAAAACGATGTCATCCACGTACATATTCCTTTTAACGTTCTCAGCCGCTTTCCCATATTCAGCTTGATTCAACTCTGCATGGTGGTGTAATACATCCATTGCCAAAAATGGCGCACAGTTTAAACCAAACGTCACACGATTAAATCGGAAAATTCGTGGTCTTTTACCTTCTTTCATGTTTCGCCACAAAAATCTGCTCACGTCTTTGTCTTCTGGGTCCAAACGGATTTGCAGAAACATCTTCGAAATGTCCGCTTGGACTCCTATTTTGAACCGTCGGAATCGGATCAAAATGTCCAAAATCTGGTTCTGCAAAGGAGGCCCGGGTTCTAAGAAGTCGTTCAACGAGGTTCCTTGATATTTAGCTGACGCATCGAACACTATTCTACACCTCGTTGTCGTCTTATCGTCTCGATAAACTGCGTGGTGGGGTAGGTACCAGGTCTTCCCCGGTATCCCTTCCTTTTCATCCGTCTCTTCGATCCATCCTCGATCCATATAATTCTTGATCACTTCATCATATTCCTTCGCTCGTTCGCTGTTGTTGCTTAGCCTTTTCTCCAATTGCTGTAATCTTCGTTCTGCTTGTTCATAATTATTCGGTACTTGCACCTCTGGTGACTTCCACGGCAACTTGACCACGTATCGTTCTCCATCAAATCTGACTTCATTCTTAAATCATTCTAAGACGTCGTTTACTTCGAATTCATTTCGAAGTTCAGTCCCCAATGCTTCTAGTTCCCAAAATTTCTTGATGATGTTACATTCGCATTTACACTCTTCATTTACTTTACAGTGTAAGAGATGTGTTCGATGTTGAGGGATATTCTTTCCACAAATGACCCAACCAAATATCGTTTTCACCGCTGTCGGTTTTGATGTGTCCACCCTTTTTATTTCATTCAAGACGATGTCATAATAGTGATCGATTCCGATCAGCAGGTCAATTTCCACTTCTCCTCTTGGGAATTGATCCGCCAATTTTAAGCCTTTCAGATGTTCATGTTCTTCCATCATGGGATTCGGAGGAGCCTTACCACAAAGGTGTGGAACACATAACGCGTTGATAACGCAAGAATTATCATTGTCGACTCCTTTCAACCGTAGTTCTACCCGCATTAATTTGCGGTGTTCATTCCGTTGGTTGAAGCCGGAAATGGTGATATGTTCTTTCGGGCCGTTGAGTCCCAGACTCTCCACTATTTCCCTTTTCACAAATGAGCGTTGCGCTCCAGAATCCAGAATGCAATTAACGGTTCTTTTCATTCCATTCTCTGCACAGATCATTGCTCGTGCAATTTGTAAACTTCCGTTCGAATAGCTTGAGCTTCCATCCTGTTACAGACAGTAAGAAATGATTAATACCTGACCATCGAAAATGTACTGTAGTAGTGTTGTCGTTGTTATTGTAGAAACAACGTGCGATCAAGTAGTGCTAGATTTGCTATTTTTGAGACGAACGTGTCGCTTTTTTGTGTTGTGTTTGTGACTACAAGAGTAAAGGATTCACTTTAACCCTTGTATTGATTGGACGCGTTCGACGGATAGTACTCTGTGAACTAGTTGAGCGAAGCTAATCTAGGCTACCAGAACGAACTAATTGAGAGCTCGTATAGACCGACGTAATAAGTTCATTACGTCGCTGGGAAAATCGAATTCCCGCCGAATTAAATACAGTCCACTATTAACCTGAGCGTCGAGCTGCCGACAACAGAAAAGTCGGTAACATTTCTGGTCCTCCGAGCCGGAGAGTTTGACAGCAGCTATGGATTACGCTAAGTTGAACCGTCGCCGTAACTGCTTGAAAGGGCGAATGAATCGTCTTTGCCAAGACCTCGACGCATTGATACGTCAACCGAAATCACGGATAGACGTCAAGATGACTTTAGATTCAATATCTAAACTCTTAGAACGTTGTCAAGAAGCGCAGGATGCGGTGGAAGCCGTTATAACTGATGACGATGAAATAGAGAAGGAAACTCAAAGGTGGATGGATTTCGAAAGGGAAATACGCTCAGCCCGTGGCAGAGCGGAGAGGTATTTGGAGATGAATACCGAACCTGTAGACTCCAAGAAGTCGAGCCCGAATTCAACCTCGGTCAAACATCCGACTTGGAGTATTCCTAAGTTTACAGGCAAGGTCCTCGACTTCCCATCATTTTGGGAACAGTTCAATGCAGGAATTCATGACAACGCCGAGCTTGCGGATGTGACGAAATTTATATACCTGAGATCCTTATTGGAAGGTGAAGGGTTAAAAGCAATAGATGGGTATGCGGTTACTCAGGACAATTACCCAATTGCTAGACAAACACTTGTATCTCGATTCGGAAACCCGAAACGAGTGATCGAGCATCACATCCAAGCCATCGCGGATCTTAGACCAAATAGAGATAGGACATTGCGTGAATTGCACGATGAGCTGGTGACTCACGTGAGATCTCTGAGAGCGTTGAACAGAGATACGTTAGGAAACCAGTTTGCGTCAGATATCATTCTGACACTCTGCAAACGACTCCTTCCTAAGAAGATACTAAGCTTGTGGGAAGATAAAATTCTGGAATCTGAGGAAGATCCAAACGAAGTCGAGACGTTCTTTGTATTCTTGCACAAACGTGCAGAAATTGAAGCACGGGTACGTCAGGACAACCACAAGCACGGGACACAGGATAGAGTCGAGATAAAGAAGGAAGAGCACCTACACTCCAACAAGGTCCTTTACACGAGTGTAGCGACGGGAAACCTTTGCTCCATTTGCCGAGAGAATCACCGTGTAGAAAGATGTCCCTTGTTTTTAAAGGCGACGAGACCGGAACGTTGGACATTAGCGAAAAAATATGGATTATGTTTTCGCTGCCTGCGACAAGGACATCGATCGACTGATTGCAAACGCAGTCACAATTCGAGGAATGTGACTTCGGTCGGATTACACCGACTACTTTCAGAAGACAGAAACGTGAGGGCAGCTGAGGAAAACTGCACCCCACATGGAGATGAGCGTAGTGAGAAGAGCCCAGAAACAACACCAATCGATGTGAGTGAACCAACAAACGCTGTTAGGGTATGCGCCAATAGAACAAAGGACACGCGAGATAGGACGTACTTGCAAACAGCTAAAGCGTACTTGTACGCACCGAACGGTAACTGTACGAAAGTCATGTGTTTGTTCGACACAGGATCACAACGCTCGTTCGTGACAAAAGGAATTGCCGACAGCCTAGGACTGACTGGATTGAGTGAACGGGTGTGCATATCCACACTGGGAAACAACACCTGCCACAAGAAGCTACGAAGAGTCTCCTTTTCGCTGAAAGGAATTACTCCCAATAGTCAGGCGAAACAGATCAACGCCTACTGTGTCAATCGGATTTGTGACACATTGGAAGAAAATCCACCGGTAATGTGGGAACATGCGAAAGACCTGAACTTAGCTGACGATTTCCCACGTGACCGTTGCGATGTCGACGTTTTAATCGGAATCGATTATTACTACCATTTCCTAGAAGATGATAGAAGGCGTGTCGTTGACGAATGGCTGGTAGCTCTGCGATCCACACTTGGATGGATCCTTTGTGGCCAAGATTCAAGATCGAACTATACCGACACTGTTAAAGTGATGCGTATAGATGTGGGACAACGACGCGATTGCGGAAAGCATCGTAGATTTGGGGAATTAAAGTCGATCGGAATCATGGATCAACCCAAAACTGAATCACCAGCTGAAAGAAATGATATCCTACTATCAGGTGATGATGAGAGTACCGCTCAGAAGATAGTCTGCTTGTCTGACAGTGAAGTAGCGCTTTCGTGGATAAAAAGCCCTGCTGTCAAATGGAAGACCTTTGTAAGAAACCGTGTTGAATCTATTCAACAGCTAACAGAAGCCAGTGTGTGGCGTCATTGCCCAACCGGCGAAAACCCTGCGGACATGCTAAGCAGAGGATGTAACTTAAAACGGTTAGAAGAAAGTCAACTTTGGTGGGAAGGTCCCCCATGGTTATCTTTTCCGGTAGAGAACTGGCCAAAGAAATCCGTAAGAGTAGATCAATCTAAGATCACGTCAAGCACTGAAGCCAGAAACAAGATCGCGACATTGGCCGTTTCTGTGATTGAGAAGGACGATCGATTGGATCCGTCACGTTTCAGCAACTTCGAAAAACAGGTAAGAGTCACTGCGTTTTGTTTTCGTTTCTTTAGAAATCTACAACTACGTCGACACGAAAGAAAGTTCGCAGAATTGACTGTAGAAGAGCTAGCCAAAGCAGAGAATTTTTGGTTGCTGACAGTTCAGCGTGAGGCTTTCGAGAAGGAACTAGCCGCCGTTCAATCTGGAAAGAATCCAGAAGGTAAATTAGCTAGATTCAATCCATATCTGGATGAAAACGGACTGCCAAGAGTCGGAGGATGCCGCCAAAATTCTGACATGGACGCAGAAAGGAAACATCCCATCCTTCTACCATCAACGCATCCGGTAGTGATGCTGCTTATCAAAAGGGTCCACGGGCGATCACTGCATGCCGACACGGAACAGACCCTGACCGACTTGCGCCAACGATTTTGGGTCTTGAAAGGTAGAAGCTCAGTGAAAAGAATTGTTAGACAATGTCGAATTTGTAAAAGACAGTCTGCAAGACCATACGAACCGATAATGAATGATCTTCCGATAGACCGCGTGACAGTTGCTGCACCCTTTGAACGCATTGGTATAGACTTTGCTGGACCAGTGTATATCAAAATGAGAAACAATCATGTGAAGACATACATATGTTTGTTTACATGTATGGTCACGCGTGCTATACACCTCGAGTTAGTGACATCCATGACGACGAAACAATTTCTAAATGCGTTTCACCGATTCGCGGCGAGGCGAGGATACCCAGTTCTTGTACAGTCAGATAATTTCAAAACCTTTAAACAAGCAGATCAAGAACTGCGAGACTTGTTTAGTGAGAATCAGTGGTCTGAAATTAGAGACGCCCTGACTGTAAACCGAATAAAATGGAAATATATCACCGAGAGAGCACCTTGGAATGGTGGTTATTGGGAAAGGAGAGTGCGAACGGTAAAGGAATCATTGAAGAAAGTGTTGGGGAACACACGGCTGGAAGAAGACGAATTTCGGACAGTGCTTTGTGAGATAGAAGCACGTATCAACAGCAGACCCTTGACTTTCGTTGGAGACGATCCTGACGATCCGAATCCGCTGACACCCTTCCATTTCCTAATCAGACGCGAATACCGAAACGTACACGAAATACCACATGGTGAAGACATCGATCCCCCGTACGGAGCCCCGACTACAAAGGAACTGTCCAGACGGTGGAAGTACAGGCGAACGTTAGTAGACAACATGTGGAAACGTTGGAAAAACGAGTACGTCGTAAACTTATCACAGAGGAAGAAATGGACGAAAGGCAAACAAGAACCACACGTCGGAGACATCCTTTTGGTCTCTGAAGACGACGTTCCGACTCACATGTGGCCAATGGCAAGAGTCATCGAAGTGTACCCCGGGAGCGACGGAGTGGTTCGAACAGTGAAGGTCAAGACACTCAAAGGAACGTACCATCGATCAGTACGTAAATTACGTTTACTAGAACCGGCAGTAGATGCTGATGGACTTCGCCCATCGCGGGGGGAGTATGTTACAGACAGTAAGAAATGATTAATACCTGTCCATCGAAAATGTACTGTAGTAGTGTTGTCGTTGTTATTGTAGAAACAACGTGCGATCGAGTAGTGCTAGATTTGCTATTTTTGAGACGAACGTGTCGCTTTTTTGTGTTGTGTTTGTGACTACAAGAGTAAAGGATTCACTTTAACCCTTGTATTGATTGGACGCGTTCGACGAATAGTTCTCTGTGAACTAGTTGAGCGAAGCTAATCTAGGCTACCAGAACGAACTAATTGAGAGTTCGTATAGACCGACGTAATAAGTTCATTACGTCGCTGGGAAAATCGAATTCCCGCCGAATTAAATACAGTCCACTATTAACCTGAGCGTCGAGCTGCCGACAACAGAAAAGTCGGTAACACATCCTTCTTGTCCACATTCATTTTCAAACACACTTTCGTTATATTCTCTTCTGGGTTTTCATCGATCTTCTTATCTCCAGCGTCTTTCCTATTCAACAAATCATGAATAGTGGTTTCGCCCGTAGCTGTTCTCCGACTGACGCGGCACTCTATCTTGCGATGCCCTTTCTTCAAACAACTATGGCACAATCCTAAACGTTTGGCGATTCTCCAACGTTCGTCGACATCACTCCCCAAGAACTGTGTGCAGGCAGAAATATCATGGAATTTCTGGCACAGTAGACATCTTGTTCTTTCTTGCGTATGGATCTGTAACGCTGCTGTCGTATACGTACCGGGTCTTCCTTCAGATCGATTTTCGTGGAGGGTTGTTGGGCACTTCTCCACACTGGTAAATTTGGTTCCTTTTGTAAAAGTTACCTTCTCCTCTATGTCGATCTGTTTGCGAACGAACTCTAAGAAACTCTCTAAATTCGCTGGTGTGCTGGTATTTGATTCGACAAATTCTTCCCATTTCTTATTCAATTCTGATGGCATAGCCTTTTGAGTTAACGCTAAGAAGATCTCGGTTGTTGTCAGTTGACCGTTGATAGGGTCTTTGCCCATCGCTCTCAACGCTCTGAAGTGCAGCATTAACTTGTCATATAATTTTCGTAATCCCGTTGGAGACGGTTCGGTCATCTTCTTTATTTCCGCTAATTGGATGATGTGATGCTGGATAATCAAATCCGGTCTATCGAATCGTTCTCGTAACGTTTTCACTGCTTCGGGATAGTTGGTCGCAGTTATTGAGAATCCACTTATCACATCCAAAGCTGGTCCCTTCAAATTCGACCGTAGACAGATAAATTTTTCGATGTCATTTAAATCAGTTCGAGAATGAAGGCTGGCTTGGAATTGGTCCCAAAATGCACCGAACTGCATTATGTCACCATCAAAGGGTGTTAACTGCCACTTCGGAATTCTCAAATTGCAAGGTTCTTTTCCCTCTTCGAATGCTGCTTTCCGTTCAGCAGTTTCTGTCTTAGATGATTTCATGATCTTCTCTTTATAGATGTGGAAAGTAGCTCGAGTATCTACTACAGCGTAGTGGAATGCGTTCCATTCATGAACGTTCGTGGCTAGGATATCTTCGTTTAGAAGTTCTTCATATGACCATTGTAGGTCTTCAGTGAGGGAATATATTCTATCCATCTCTGCCACCATAGCTTCAATTTACTCAATCTCGACATTCTCGGCACAACGGTGCTGGATTTCTGTCATCAAATCATTCACACGTCTTTTCATGCGATCTAATTTCTTCGTAAGTTCTTCAAACTTCTTGGTCGCTTCTCCTTTCATTGTGTGCAATCGTATGTCGTTCAATTACCGGTTCAAAATGTTCCAACTGATCGTCTTGGAGCACTCGGTCTGGCTCCCGGCTCGTGGCACCAAAATGTAAAACGGAATTCAATCGATTCAGAAGAATCTACCGTCAGGTTCTTCTGATCGTCAATTATCAAAGCGGCAATTTTGAGACTTTACGCGTTCAAAATCGTTCACCGCTCTAAGTGTTAGATCGAGTAGTTCCAATTCACACTACTTCAACGTCTGTGTTGAATATCAGCCTTTCCTTTCAACTGATACCGATCTAATCAATCTTATCAGATTCTTGTGGTTCCTGTTTTCCCACACAGTATCCACACTGTATACAGGAATTAAACAAGATTCGTCTTCACGTGGACTCCTTGGGTCAAGCAAGAAGTTCACAATCGTCTTTGTTTACGTAATTCCTTACGCAAACAGTAAATTCAAACGAACGTATAATTATACCTTCGTTTCCGTACACGGTAACTGTAATGACAGTAACAATTGCACTCAATCAACAATAATCGGGGAAATCAAATCTTTACTAACGTCCTAATTTCGTCAATCAATCGATCAAATCGCACGTTTTGTTACTATATTTAGCATACCGTAATCTTACAGTAAGAATATGTGGTAATTAAGCTACACATTGTTTTCACTGTTCTTAACACTCCCGCCCCGATGGACGAGGTCCATCATCTTGTACTAGCTGGTTCCAAGAGATACAATCTTGCCACTGGCCGGGTGAAGGTTCCCTTCGCGGTTTTGACTTCAACTGTTCTGCACAGTCCATCGCTTCCTGGCAGTACCGATGTTATTCTTCCTATAGGCCAGCTTTCTCTCTTCGCGTTATCTTCTTTAACGAGCACGATGTCTCCTTCCTTTGGCTCTTGTCGTTTCGTCATCCACTTCGAGCGACTGACAAAGGTCGTAACATACTCATTTCTCCATCTTTTCCAGAAATGGAGTATAATTTGTTGCCGTTTCCTCCATTTTCGGTTTAATGGCAACTCCTCTTCCTCGACCGTCGGTGTCGACATCATGGGTAAATCGATAAATAATCATCCTATCAGAAAATGAAAGGGCGTCTGTGCATCCGCGTCCTTCACGTCATCACCAACGAACGTCAAAGGTCTTGCATTAATCTTTGCTTCTATTTCGCATAAAACGGTGGTTAATTCTTCTTCATCTAGTATCGTTCTCCCAAGGATTTTCTTAAGTGTGTTCTTCACTGATCTAACTAACCTTTCCCAGTAACCGCCATGCCAAGGCGCTTGTTAGAAATTCGTCTGGTCGCTCCCGAACTCCTGAGCATCCGTACCTGCGTTCATGGTTACTGTAGCGGCCTACGGTAGATGACGCAACAGTGTGTGTATTTTTAGATTGTGATAGCGTGTGTGCGTGTACTATATACTTGTGATTGTGCGTGGATAGTGCTAGTTCTGGTTGTCGATTTATTCTTGGTAATCTGACCCTCATAAAGTGCTCTTGTATTTTGGCATTGTTGCTGGTCGTTGAATCTTTAATAAAATCTCCCGATACTATTCTGCTCTCTTGTCACGTTCGGCAACGAACGGGGTTAATCAGCGGTTGATCAATCAAATAAGGTTGGACTCCCGCGTGAATTATTATTACAGTCCACTAGCGTTCAGGCGATACAGTTTTGTCGCGAACATTCTGGTCCTCCGAGCCGGACTTGAACCAGCGACCTATGGATAGTCTATGGTGCCGAAAGGGATGGCGAAGGCAAGCTCGATTCCCGCGGAGAAGAAGTTAGCCGCGAGTAAGACCCGATTGAAGATAATGCTGCAGGATCTCAATCGCATGTGCGATGAGTCGGAGAAAACAGTTGTGATCCAAGGACAACTGTCGCTCGTCGAGAAGCTCTTCGAAGAGACCGACGCTCTCCAGTCAGCGTTTGAAGAAGGCCTCGAGGCGGAGGCGCAGGAAGCGAGCATGACCGAGTGGTCAGGATATCGCCTGGACTTTCTGAGGAGTCAGGCGCGGGCGCACGAGGTGGCTGGCCAGGGACTGGCAGATCGAGCTGCACCTCAAGAGCTGAAGACAGCGGAAGTCGACCTGAATGTTCACCTACCTCGTCTCGAACTTCCTAAGTTCGACGGTGATGTCACGAGGTTCCATGAATTCTGGGACCAATTTGAGACCAGTGTACATTGTCAGCCTAGGGCGTCGGGTGCGACAAAGTTGGCATACCTGCGAGGATGCTTAACTGGTGCGGCGCTGGACACTATTGAAGGTTTGTCGGCTTCAAACCAAGGCTACGAGCTAGCATTACAGCGGCTCCGTGAACGCTTCGATCGGCCGATGGAGGCCGTCCGGGAGCAGATACTTCGGCTAGTCGACCTGCTTATGACCAAGAATAAGCTGTCTACTATTTGTGACGAATTTCACAAGAAAGTATATGCACTGACTGCACTTGGGAAGGATCCGCGGACTAGTGATTTGTCAGTTGCGGAAGTTTTGATCGCTCTCTGTCGGGAGCAATTGCCAGGGTCTGTTCAATTCCGCTGGGACGAGCTGGCGCAAGCGAACAACGCAGTTGTCGCTGATTTACCAGCATTCCTACGGTTTCTGCAGCAGCAGACCGACTTGCCTGGTGCCTCGCGGAGGTCTAAGGAGCCCACGCGTGAAAGGACTAAAGCACGTCGGTCGGGTGGTGAGCGGAAACGGAACAGCCCTGAGAGCCCACCGCGAGGATCAGCCACCTTCCTGCACGCCGCCGTCAAACGAAGCTGCTGCATTTGTCAAAAGCAGCATCTGCCGCAGCAATGCCCGAGCTTGCTTCGAGCGGGTCCCCATCAGAGACGGGAGTTGGCAAGGCGTGCCCGCCTATGTTTTGCTTGCCTGGAGCCTGGGCACTACGCTTCAGGGTGCAAGCATCGAGGGAAGACAACGGATGGAAAGCCTGTTACAGCAAGTTCTCCGAGCACGTCGGCGTCAGAGAGATCGGTCGCTGAGCAGAAGACGATCGTAAGGTCTGAGGAACCATCTTCGGCTCCTGTACACGCCAACGTCGCTACCAGGAGTAGTCAGTGGACCTCTCGGTTGCAGACGGTTCGAGCTGTGGCCTATGGCGAGCAAGGCCCGGGAAAGCGAGTGACCTGTCTTCTGGACACCGCTTCAGAGCGCTCGTTTGTCAGGCAGGATCTCGCCTCCGCCTTGGGTCTCGTTGGGCAGACCAGCCCATTGTCTCTCGTCGGGATCGGCGGAATCCTCCACGAGATCCCGGATGCACAGCTCGTGAAACTCTGGCTGGGCCGAGCCGATGGCAGATCGGCAGAACGTCATCCTCTTCAAGCTTTGACGATGCCAAAGCTTTGCAACAATCTCTGCAATACTCGGTTGCGAACCGATGATTGGGAACACCTGCGTCCATTGGGCTTGGCAATGGATGACTGCCCCGACTCAGATCAGGTGGATGTGGTGATTGGCATTGACAGTTATTACCGTTTTCTGGGGAATCAAATTCGAAGGGGCGGACCGGAAGATCCGGTCGCAGTGGAATCTGTGCTAGGATGGATCATCTGTGGTCCCGTGATCGCTAATCCTTCATCACCGGTGACAACCACCCTCTGTGCGTCAGTGGATCAAGGCATCGACAGAACGTTGAGGCGGTTCTGGGAGATCGAGGAGATTGGAGTTGGTTCGAAGGGCGATCCTGAGGTGTCGGAGCAGGAGAAGAGCTTTCGGGACAGTCTTTCATTCGACGGAACGAGATATTCCGTCCGGCTGTTGAAGAAAAGCGGTGAGATGAACCTCCCTAACAACTTTGAGTTAGCACGAAGACGGTTAGGGGCGGTGGAGCGTCGTTTGGCCCAAGATCCAGTCCGAAGGGAGCAGTATGCTTCCATCTTCCAGGACTACTTGAAGAATGGTTGGGCAGAGCGGGTGAATGACGAAGGGAAAAGCGGTCGAACATGGTATCTTCCCCACCATGTGGTTTACCAGTAAGGGCCAGAAGGGCAAAAGGCTCGGATCGTCTTTGATGGTTCGGCGAAATATCAAGGAACTTCCTTGAATGATCACCTTGACGCCGGCCCGAAAGTGCAGACGGACCTGATGGGGATCCTCTTGCGATTTCGACGGTATCGAGTCGCTCTGCAATCAGACATCGCGAAGATGTATTTGCAGGTGGGACTGCACGAGGACGAGCGGGATTTCTGCCGCTTCTTATGGAGAGACCGTAGTGGCACTCTTGAAATCTATCGGCTCACTCGCGTCTGTTTCGGGTTGGCCTGCTCACCATATTTGGCGATCCAGGTGGTTAATTCTCACTTGGAGGCACATCGAACGCTCTTCCCGAGCGTTGCAGACGAAATCAGGTCGTGCATGTATGTGGATGATTTGGTGGTGAGCCGCGACTCGGTAGCCGACGCTAAGTCATTCGTCCATCAAGCCTCTGACCTCCTCAGCCGGGGTGGTTTCCACCTCACAAAATGGGCGAGCAATGCTCCTGAGGCCCTTTCTGACTTGCCGGCTGAAGATTGCTCAAGTGTCGACCGTTCAAGACTTTGGAAAACGCTTGGGATTTCCTGGAATCCCCAGCTCGACCAGCTGTCGATCTGTCCCCCATCGCAGGCGGCTTCTGAAACGCACGGAACCAAACGAGGACTTCTCCGACTGGCAGCTTCAGTGTTCGATCCCCTTGGCGCGTTGACCCCTTTCACCGTCCGTGCCAAACAGCTGTTACAGTCGCTCTGGCAAACCGGCATATCGTGGGATGATCCCTAACCGCCCGAGATTAGCCGCAAATGGGATCAATGGAGGTCAGACCTAGGTGACCTACACCAGATCGCGCTGCCCCGGGCGTACCTGCCGTACTCCCCGATGGAAGCGAGTCGATTGGAGCTGCATGGCTTTGGAGATGCGTCAGAAGCAGCATATGCTGCCGTGGTCTACCTGAGAGCCACGCAAAGCACGGGGGTGACCCGAGTCAGCTTCGTGGCTGCGAAGTCCAAAGTGGCTCCGCTTAAGAAGCTCAGTGTTCCACGACTGGAGTTGTCGGCGGCCTTGCTGTGCGTCCGTCTGGTTCGGTATGTGCTACAGGAGTTAGCTCTACCCGTGGATGCCTGCTACTGCTGGAGTGACAGTTTGGTTGCTTTGGGCTGGATACGTGGAGATGCGTGCCGGTGGAAGCCTTTCGTCGCGAACCGAGTTCGTGAGATACAAGGTCTGCTCTCTCCTCAGTATTGGGGTTATTGCCCAACCCAGGACAATCCTGCAGATCTTGCGAGCCGAGGATGCAGTGTGACAAATTTGTCTAGTTCGCTGAAGTGGTGGCAGGGCCCGACCTGGTTGCGAGCTCCACCCGAGACCTGGCCACAAGCTGAAAAGGAAGAACGGACTGAGCGCTTGGAGGTGCTCGAAGAGGAACGCCGAGCAACTACTGCATTGGTTGCAGTATCACCGCCGCAAGATGCGGCCACTGTCATCGACCCAGGTAGGTATTCTAGTTTCGAAAGGCTGATCCGAGTGACTGCCTGGTGCCGACGTTTTCGGCATAACACGACCTTGCCCGCCGGCTCAAGAAGAGCAGGGACTGCGTTGATGGCAGACGAGTTAAAGGCAGCCGAGAGAATCTGGATCCGGCAGGAGCAGATCCACGCTTTCGGATCGAAGGATCTGACTGACAAATCGGTGATGAAGACGTTGTGCGGTCTCAATCCCTTTATAGATGAGTTCGGGGTCATGAGAGTCAGTGGACGTCTTGGCAGAGCTCAGCTGGAAGAGGAAGCGAAATTCCCAGCTCTGCTCCCTTGCAAAGGGATAATCGTGGATTTGCTGATCGAACGGGAGCACAGCCGGCAATTGCACGCTGGTGTGGCTCAAACTCTTGCGGCACTGAGAGAAAGATTCTGGATTCTCCGTGGTCGCAGTGCTGTTAAACGCGTTCTCCGCACGTGTAGACTCTGCCGACGAGTGGCAGCGCGTCCGTTCGAGCAACGGATGGGTGAGTTGCCTGCGACCAGGGTGAATCCAGCGGGGCCGTTCAGCAACGTAGGGATCGACTTTGCTGGACCCCTCATGATCAGAGACGAAGGTTCCAAGCATGGGAGCAAAAAGGCTTACATCTGCCTGTTTACATGTATGGTTGTCCGAGCCATACACTTGGAACTCGTCCCTGACCAGACGATCGAGAGCTTTCTGCGTGCATTGCGACGGTTCGTTGCACGTCGCGGACGCCCCGACACCATCCAGTCGGATAATTTTAGGACATTTCATCAGGCGAACGTCTTCTTGAAACATCTTTTCAGCGGTCAGAACTGGGAGACTGTGCAGCGACATCTCGCATCAGAACGTGTTGAATGGATATTCATCACGGAACGTGCCCCCTGGTGCGGGGGGTACTGGGAACGCCTTGTGCGATCTGTGAAGACCGCATTGAAAGCAACGTTAGGTCAATGTCTGGCAGCGCCTGACGAGTTGCGCACGGTATTGTGCGAAGTAGAAGCTCGTGTTAACGACCGTCCATTGACCTTCGTGGGAAGCGACGTAGATGAGAAGATGGCCCTTACTCCAGCCCACTTCCTCATCGGACGAAGTCTGGCGTCATTTCCTGACCGGAGCAACAGCGCTGATCGTGGAACACTGCGCAGTAGTTTGAGACACCTGCTACGCCGTTGGTCCTATCAGCAAAAACTCGTGGACGCCTTTTGGAAGCGCTGGAAACGAGAGTACGTGGTTACTCTGAGCTCCAGGGGAAAATGGAAAAGGTTACACGAGCAACCCCGTGTTGGCGACGTGGTGTTGGTTGCTGACTACAATACTCCACGACGCCGCTGGCCCCTTGGTCGAATCGTTGAGTTGATCACTGGCGGTGACGGGCTGGCAAGGTCTGCGAAGGTCAAGACCGCGGCAGGTATCTTGCGCAGATCGATTCGCACTTTGATCCTGCTGGAACCAGCCGAAGCTCATTGATGGGCACCGCCCATCAGGGGGGAGTCTGTTAGAAATTCGTCTAGTCGCTCCCGAACTCCTGAGCATCCGTACCTGCGTTCATGGTTACTGTAGCGGCCTACGGTAGATGACGCAACTGTGTGTGTGTATTTTTTTGGATTGTGATAGCGTGTGTGCGTGTACGATATACTTGTGATTGTGCGTGGTTAGTGCTAGTTCTGGTTGTCGATTTATTCTTGGTAATCTGACCCTCATAAAGTGCTCTTGTATTTTGGCATTGTTGCTGGTCGTTGAATCTTTAATAAAATCTCCCAATACTATTCTGCTCTCTTGTCACGTTCGGCAACGAACGGGGTTAATCAGCGGTTGATCAATCAAATAAGGTTGGACTCCCGCGTGAATTATTATTACAGTCCACTAGCGTTCAGGCGATACAGTTTTGTCGCGAACATTCTGGTCCTCCGAGCCGGACTTGAACCAGCGACCTATGGATAGTCTATGGTGCCGAAAGGGATGGCGAAGGCAAGCTCGATTCCCGCGGAGAAGAAGTTAGCCGCGAGTAAGACCCGATTGAAGATAATGCTGCAGGATCTCAATCGCATGTGCGATGAGTCGGAGAAAACAGTTGTGATCCAAGGACAACTGTCGCTCGTCGAGAAGCTCTTCGAAGAGACCGACGCTCTCCAGTCAGCGTTTGAAGAAGGCCTCGAGGCGGAGGCGCAGGAAGCGAGCATGACCGAGTGGTCAGGATATCGCCTGGACTTTCTGAGGAGTCAGGCGCGGGCGCACGAGGTGGCTGGCCAGGGACTGGCAGATCGAGCTGCACCTCAAGAGCTGAAGACAGCGGAAGTCGACCTGAATGTTCACCTACCTCGTCTCGAACTTCCTAAGTTCGACGGTGATGTCACGAGGTTCCATGAATTCTGGGACCAATTTGAGACCAGTGTACATTGTCAGCCTAGGGCGTCGGGTGCGACAAAGTTGGCATACCTGCGAGGATGCTTAACTGGTGCGGCGCTGGACACTATTGAAGGTTTGTCGGCTTCAAACCAAGGCTACGAGCTAGCATTACAGCGGCTCCGTGAACGCTTCGATCGGCCGATGGAGGCCGTCCGGGAGCAGATACTTCGGCTAGTCGACCTGCTTATGACCAAGAATAAGCTGTCTACTATTTGTGACGAATTTCACAAGAAAGTATATGCACTGACTGCACTTGGGAAGGATCCGCGGACTAGTGATTTGTCAGTTGCGGAAGTTTTGATCGCTCTCTGTCGGGAGCAATTGCCAGGGTCTGTTCAATTCCGCTGGGACGAGCTGGCGCAAGCGAACAACGCAGTTGTCGCTGATTTACCAGCATTCCTACGGTTTCTGCAGCAGCAGACCGACTTGCCTGGTGCCTCGCGGAGGTCTAAGAGCCCACGCGTGAAAGGACTAAAGCACGTCGGTCGGGTGGTGAGCGGAAACGGAACAGCCCTGAGAGCCCACCGCGAGGATCAGCCACCTTCCTGCACGCCGCCGTCAAACGAAGCTGCTGCATTTGTCAAAAGCAGCATCTGCCGCAGCAATGCCCGAGCTTGCTTCGAGCGGGTCCCCATCAGAGACGGGAGTTGGCAAGGCGTGCCCGCCTATGTTTTGCTTGCCTGGAGCCTGGGCACTACGCTTCAGGGTGCAAGCATCGAGGGAAGACAACGGATGGAAAGCCTGTTACAGCAAGTTCTCCGAGCACGTCGGCGTCAGAGAGATCGGTCGCTGAGCAGAAGACGATCGTAAGGTCTGAGGAACCATCTTCGGCTCCTGTACACGCCAACGTCGCTACCAGGAGTAGTCAGTGGACCTCTCGGTTGCAGACGGTTCGAGCTGTGGCCTATGGCGAGCAAGGCCCGGGAAAGCGAGTGACCTGTCTTCTGGACACCGCTTCAGAGCGCTCGTTTGTCAGGCAGGATCTCGCCTCCGCCTTGGGTCTCGTTGGGCAGACCAGCCCATTGTCTCTCGTCGGGATCGGCGGAATCCTCCACGAGATCCCGGATGCACAGCTCGTGAAACTCTGGCTGGGCCGAGCCGATGGCAGATCGGCAGAACGTCATCCTCTTCAAGCTTTGACGATGCCAAAGCTTTGCAACAATCTCTGCAATACTCGGTTGCGAACCGATGATTGGGAACACCTGCGTCCATTGGGCTTGGCAATGGATGACTGCCCCGACTCAGATCAGGTGGATGTGGTGATTGGCATTGACAGTTATTACCGTTTTCTGGGGAATCAAATTCGAAGGGGCGGACCGGAAGATCCGGTCGCAGTGGAATCTGTGCTAGGATGGATCATCTGTGGTCCCGTGATCGCTAATCCTTCATCACCGGTGACAACCACCCTCTGTGCGTCAGTGGATCAAGGCATCGACAGAACGTTGAGGCGGTTCTGGGAGATCGAGGAGATTGGAGTTGGTTCGAAGGGCGATCCTGAGGTGTCGGAGCAGGAGAAGAGCTTTCGGGACAGTCTTTCATTCGACGGAACGAGATATTCCGTCCGGCTGTTGAAGAAAAGCGGTGAGATGAACCTCCCTAACAACTTTGAGTTAGCACGAAGACGGTTAGGGGCGGTGGAGCGTCGTTTGGCCCAAGATCCAGTCCGAAGGGAGCAGTATGCTTCCATCTTCCAGGACTACTTGAAGAATGGTTGGGCAGAGCGGGTGAATGACGAAGGGAAAAGCGGTCGAACATGGTATCTTCCCCACCATGTGGTTTACCAGCAAGGGCCAGAAGGGCAAAAGGCTCGGATCGTCTTTGATGGTTCGGCGAAATATCAAGGAACTTCCTTGAATGATCACCTTGACGCCGGCCCGAAAGTGCAGACGGACCTGATGGGGATCCTCTTGCGATTTCGACGGTATCGAGTCGCTCTGCAATCAGACATCGCGAAGATGTATTTGCAGGTGGGACTGCACGAGGACGAGCGGGATTTCTGCCGCTTCTTATGGAGAGACCGTAGTGGCACTCTTGAAATCTATCGGCTCACTCGCGTCTGTTTCGGGTTGGCCTGCTCACCATATTTGGCGATCCAGGTGGTTAATTCTCACTTGGAGGCACATCGAACGCTCTTCCCGAGCGTTGCAGACGAAATCAGGTCGTGCATGTATGTGGATGATTTGGTGGTGAGCCGCGACTCGGTAGCCGACGCTAAGTCATTCGTCCATCAAGCCTCTGACCTCCTCAGCCGGGGTGGTTTCCACCTCACAAAATGGGCGAGCAATGCTCCTGAGGCCCTTTCTGACTTGCCGGCTGAAGATTGCTCAAGTGTCGACCGTTCAAGACTTTGGAAAACGCTTGGGATTTCCTGGAATCCCCAGCTCGACCAGCTGTCGATCTGTCCCCCATCGCAGGCGGCTTCTGAAACGCACGGAACCAAACGAGGACTTCTCCGACTGGCAGCTTCAGTGTTCGATCCCCTTGGCGCGTTGACCCCTTTCACCGTCCGTGCCAAACAGCTGTTACAGTCGCTCTGGCAAACCGGCATATCGTGGGATGATCCCTAACCGCCCGAGATTAGCCGCAAATGGGATCAATGGAGGTCAGACCTAGGTGACCTACACCAGATCGCGCTGCCCCGGGCGTACCTGCCGTACTCCCCGATGGAAGCGAGTCGATTGGAGCTGCATGGCTTTGGAGATGCGTCAGAAGCAGCATATGCTGCCGTGGTCTACCTGAGAGCCACGCAAAGCACGGGGGTGACCCGAGTCAGCTTCGTGGCTGCGAAGTCCAAAGTGGCTCCGCTTAAGAAGCTCAGTGTTCCACGACTGGAGTTGTCGGCGGCCTTGCTGTGCGTCCGTCTGGTTCGGTATGTGCTACAGGAGTTAGCTCTACCCGTGGATGCCTGCTACTGCTGGAGTGACAGTTTGGTTGCTTTGGGCTGGATACGTGGAGATGCGTGCCGGTGGAAGCCTTTCGTCGCGAACCGAGTTCGTGAGATACAAGGTCTGCTCTCTCCTCAGTATTGGGGTTATTGCCCAACCCAGGACAATCCTGCAGATCTTGCGAGCCGAGGATGCAGTGTGACAAATTTGTCTAGTTCGCTGAAGTGGTGGCAGGGCCCGACCTGGTTGCGAGCTCCACCCGAGACCTGGCCACAAGCTGAAAAGGAAGAACGGACTGAGCGCTTGGAGGTGCTCGAAGAGGAACGCCGAGCAACTACTGCATTGGTTGCAGTATCACCGCCGCAAGATGCGGCCACTGTCATCGACCCAGGTAGGTATTCTAGTTTCGAAAGGCTGATCCGAGTGACTGCCTGGTGCCGACGTTTTCGGCATAACACGACCTTGCCCGCCGGCTCAAGAAGAGCAGGGACTGCGTTGATGGCAGACGAGTTAAAGGCAGCCGAGAGAATCTGGATCCGGCAGGAGCAGATCCACGCTTTCGGATCGAAGGATCTGACTGACAAATCGGTGATGAAGACGTTGTGCGGTCTCAATCCCTTTATAGATGAGTTCGGGGTCATGAGAGTCAGTGGACGTCTTGGCAGAGCTCAGCTGGAAGAGGAAGCGAAATTCCCAGCTCTGCTCCCTTGCAAAGGGATAATCGTGGATTTGCTGATCGAACGGGAGCACAGCCGGCAATTGCACGCTGGTGTGGCTCAAACTCTTGCGGCACTGAGAGAAAGATTCTGGATTCTCCGTGGTCGCAGTGCTGTTAAACGCGTTCTCCGCACGTGTAGACTCTGCCGACGAGTGGCAGCGCGTCCGTTCGAGCAACGGATGGGTGAGTTGCCTGCGACCAGGGTGAATCCAGCGGGGCCGTTCAGCAACGTAGGGATCGACTTTGCTGGACCCCTCATGATCAGAGACGAAGGTTCCAAGCATGGGAGCAAAAAGGCTTACATCTGCCTGTTTACATGTATGGTTGTCCGAGCCATACACTTGGAACTCGTCCCTGACCAGACGATCGAGAGCTTTCTGCGTGCATTGCGACGGTTCGTTGCACGTCGCGGACGCCCCGACACCATCCAGTCGGATAATTTTAGGACATTTCATCAGGCGAACGTCTTCTTGAAACATCTTTTCAGCGGTCAGAACTGGGAGACTGTGCAGCGACATCTCGCATCAGAACGTGTTGAATGGATATTCATCACGGAACGTGCCCCCTGGTGCGGGGGGTACTGGGAACGCCTTGTGCGATCTGTGAAGACCGCATTGAAAGCAACGTTAGGTCAATGTCTGGCAGCGCCTGACGAGTTGCGCACGGTATTGTGCGAAGTAGAAGCTCGTGTTAACGACCGTCCATTGACCTTCGTGGGAAGCGACGTAGATGAGAAGATGGCCCTTACTCCAGCCCACTTCCTCATCGGACGAAGTCTGGCGTCATTTCCTGACCGGAGCAACAGCGCTGATCGTGGAACACTGCGCAGTAGTTTGAGACACCTGCTACGCCGTTGGTCCTATCAGCAAAAACTCGTGGACGCCTTTTGGAAGCGCTGGAAACGAGAGTACGTGGTTACTCTGAGCTCCAGGGGAAAATGGAAAAGGTTACACGAGCAACCCCGTGTTGGCGACGTGGTGTTGGTTGCTGACTACAATACTCCACGACGCCGCTGGCCCCTTGGTCGAATCGTTGAGTTGATCACTGGCGGTGACGGGCTGGCAAGGTCTGCGAAGGTCAAGACCGCGGCAGGTATCTTGCGCAGATCGATTCGCACTTTGATCCTGCTGGAACCAGCCGAAGCTCATTGATGGGCACCGCCCATCAGGGGGAGTCTGTTAGAAATTCGTCTAGTCGCTCCCGAACTCCTGAGCATCCGTACCTGCGTTCATGGTTACTGTAGCGGCCTACGGTAGATGACGCAACTGTGTGTGTGTATTTTTTTGGATTGTGATAGCGTGTGTGCGTGTACGATATACTTGTGATTGTGCGTGGTTAGTGCTAGTTCTGGTTGTCGATTTATTCTTGGTAATCTGACCCTCATAAAGTGCTCTTGTATTTTGGCATTGTTGCTGGTCGTTGAATCTTTAATAAAATCTCCCAATACTATTCTGCTCTCTTGTCACGTTCGGCAACGAACGGGGTTAATCAGCGGTTGATCAATCAAATAAGGTTGGACTCCCGCGTGAATTATTATTACAGTCCACTAGCGTTCAGGCGATACAGTTTTGTCGCGAACATTCTGGTCCTCCGAGCCGGACTTGAACCAGCGACCTATGGATAGTCTATGGTGCCGAAAGGGATGGCGAAGGCAAGCTCGATTCCCGCGGAGAAGAAGTTAGCCGCGAGTAAGACCCGATTGAAGATAATGCTGCAGGATCTCAATCGCATGTGCGATGAGTCGGAGAAAACAGTTGTGATCCAAGGACAACTGTCGCTCGTCGAGAAGCTCTTCGAAGAGACCGACGCTCTCCAGTCAGCGTTTGAAGAAGGCCTCGAGGCGGAGGCGCAGGAAGCGAGCATGACCGAGTGGTCAGGATATCGCCTGGACTTTCTGAGGAGTCAGGCGCGGGCGCACGAGGTGGCTGGCCAGGGACTGGCAGATCGAGCTGCACCTCAAGAGCTGAAGACAGCGGAAGTCGACCTGAATGTTCACCTACCTCGTCTCGAACTTCCTAAGTTCGACGGTGATGTCACGAGGTTCCATGAATTCTGGGACCAATTTGAGACCAGTGTACATTGTCAGCCTAGGGCGTCGGGTGCGACAAAGTTGGCATACCTGCGAGGATGCTTAACTGGTGCGGCGCTGGACACTATTGAAGGTTTGTCGGCTTCAAACCAAGGCTACGAGCTAGCATTACAGCGGCTCCGTGAACGCTTCGATCGGCCGATGGAGGCCGTCCGGGAGCAGATACTTCGGCTAGTCGACCTGCTTATGACCAAGAATAAGCTGTCTACTATTTGTGACGAATTTCACAAGAAAGTATATGCACTGACTGCACTTGGGAAGGATCCGCGGACTAGTGATTTGTCAGTTGCGGAAGTTTTGATCGCTCTCTGTCGGGAGCAATTGCCAGGGTCTGTTCAATTCCGCTGGGACGAGCTGGCGCAAGCGAACAACGCAGTTGTCGCTGATTTACCAGCATTCCTACGGTTTCTGCAGCAGCAGACCGACTTGCCTGGTGCCTCGCGGAGGTCTAAGAGCCCACGCGTGAAAGGACTAAAGCACGTCGGTCGGGTGGTGAGCGGAAACGGAACAGCCCTGAGAGCCCACCGCGAGGATCAGCCACCTTCCTGCACGCCGCCGTCAAACGAAGCTGCTGCATTTGTCAAAAGCAGCATCTGCCGCAGCAATGCCCGAGCTTGCTTCGAGCGGGTCCCCATCAGAGACGGGAGTTGGCAAGGCGTGCCCGCCTATGTTTTGCTTGCCTGGAGCCTGGGCACTACGCTTCAGGGTGCAAGCATCGAGGGAAGACAACGGATGGAAAGCCTGTTACAGCAAGTTCTCCGAGCACGTCGGCGTCAGAGAGATCGGTCGCTGAGCAGAAGACGATCGTAAGGTCTGAGGAACCATCTTCGGCTCCTGTACACGCCAACGTCGCTACCAGGAGTAGTCAGTGGACCTCTCGGTTGCAGACGGTTCGAGCTGTGGCCTATGGCGAGCAAGGCCCGGGAAAGCGAGTGACCTGTCTTCTGGACACCGCTTCAGAGCGCTCGTTTGTCAGGCAGGATCTCGCCTCCGCCTTGGGTCTCGTTGGGCAGACCAGCCCATTGTCTCTCGTCGGGATCGGCGGAATCCTCCACGAGATCCCGGATGCACAGCTCGTGAAACTCTGGCTGGGCCGAGCCGATGGCAGATCGGCAGAACGTCATCCTCTTCAAGCTTTGACGATGCCAAAGCTTTGCAACAATCTCTGCAATACTCGGTTGCGAACCGATGATTGGGAACACCTGCGTCCATTGGGCTTGGCAATGGATGACTGCCCCGACTCAGATCAGGTGGATGTGGTGATTGGCATTGACAGTTATTACCGTTTTCTGGGGAATCAAATTCGAAGGGGCGGACCGGAAGATCCGGTCGCAGTGGAATCTGTGCTAGGATGGATCATCTGTGGTCCCGTGATCGCTAATCCTTCATCACCGGTGACAACCACCCTCTGTGCGTCAGTGGATCAAGGCATCGACAGAACGTTGAGGCGGTTCTGGGAGATCGAGGAGATTGGAGTTGGTTCGAAGGGCGATCCTGAGGTGTCGGAGCAGGAGAAGAGCTTTCGGGACAGTCTTTCATTCGACGGAACGAGATATTCCGTCCGGCTGTTGAAGAAAAGCGGTGAGATGAACCTCCCTAACAACTTTGAGTTAGCACGAAGACGGTTAGGGGCGGTGGAGCGTCGTTTGGCCCAAGATCCAGTCCGAAGGGAGCAGTATGCTTCCATCTTCCAGGACTACTTGAAGAATGGTTGGGCAGAGCGGGTGAATGACGAAGGGAAAAGCGGTCGAACATGGTATCTTCCCCACCATGTGGTTTACCAGCAAGGGCCAGAAGGGCAAAAGGCTCGGATCGTCTTTGATGGTTCGGCGAAATATCAAGGAACTTCCTTGAATGATCACCTTGACGCCGGCCCGAAAGTGCAGACGGACCTGATGGGGATCCTCTTGCGATTTCGACGGTATCGAGTCGCTCTGCAATCAGACATCGCGAAGATGTATTTGCAGGTGGGACTGCACGAGGACGAGCGGGATTTCTGCCGCTTCTTATGGAGAGACCGTAGTGGCACTCTTGAAATCTATCGGCTCACTCGCGTCTGTTTCGGGTTGGCCTGCTCACCATATTTGGCGATCCAGGTGGTTAATTCTCACTTGGAGGCACATCGAACGCTCTTCCCGAGCGTTGCAGACGAAATCAGGTCGTGCATGTATGTGGATGATTTGGTGGTGAGCCGCGACTCGGTAGCCGACGCTAAGTCATTCGTCCATCAAGCCTCTGACCTCCTCAGCCGGGGTGGTTTCCACCTCACAAAATGGGCGAGCAATGCTCCTGAGGCCCTTTCTGACTTGCCGGCTGAAGATTGCTCAAGTGTCGACCGTTCAAGACTTTGGAAAACGCTTGGGATTTCCTGGAATCCCCAGCTCGACCAGCTGTCGATCTGTCCCCCATCGCAGGCGGCTTCTGAAACGCACGGAACCAAACGAGGACTTCTCCGACTGGCAGCTTCAGTGTTCGATCCCCTTGGCGCGTTGACCCCTTTCACCGTCCGTGCCAAACAGCTGTTACAGTCGCTCTGGCAAACCGGCATATCGTGGGATGATCCCTAACCGCCCGAGATTAGCCGCAAATGGGATCAATGGAGGTCAGACCTAGGTGACCTACACCAGATCGCGCTGCCCCGGGCGTACCTGCCGTACTCCCCGATGGAAGCGAGTCGATTGGAGCTGCATGGCTTTGGAGATGCGTCAGAAGCAGCATATGCTGCCGTGGTCTACCTGAGAGCCACGCAAAGCACGGGGGTGACCCGAGTCAGCTTCGTGGCTGCGAAGTCCAAAGTGGCTCCGCTTAAGAAGCTCAGTGTTCCACGACTGGAGTTGTCGGCGGCCTTGCTGTGCGTCCGTCTGGTTCGGTATGTGCTACAGGAGTTAGCTCTACCCGTGGATGCCTGCTACTGCTGGAGTGACAGTTTGGTTGCTTTGGGCTGGATACGTGGAGATGCGTGCCGGTGGAAGCCTTTCGTCGCGAACCGAGTTCGTGAGATACAAGGTCTGCTCTCTCCTCAGTATTGGGGTTATTGCCCAACCCAGGACAATCCTGCAGATCTTGCGAGCCGAGGATGCAGTGTGACAAATTTGTCTAGTTCGCTGAAGTGGTGGCAGGGCCCGACCTGGTTGCGAGCTCCACCCGAGACCTGGCCACAAGCTGAAAAGGAAGAACGGACTGAGCGCTTGGAGGTGCTCGAAGAGGAACGCCGAGCAACTACTGCATTGGTTGCAGTATCACCGCCGCAAGATGCGGCCACTGTCATCGACCCAGGTAGGTATTCTAGTTTCGAAAGGCTGATCCGAGTGACTGCCTGGTGCCGACGTTTTCGGCATAACACGACCTTGCCCGCCGGCTCAAGAAGAGCAGGGACTGCGTTGATGGCAGACGAGTTAAAGGCAGCCGAGAGAATCTGGATCCGGCAGGAGCAGATCCACGCTTTCGGATCGAAGGATCTGACTGACAAATCGGTGATGAAGACGTTGTGCGGTCTCAATCCCTTTATAGATGAGTTCGGGGTCATGAGAGTCAGTGGACGTCTTGGCAGAGCTCAGCTGGAAGAGGAAGCGAAATTCCCAGCTCTGCTCCCTTGCAAAGGGATAATCGTGGATTTGCTGATCGAACGGGAGCACAGCCGGCAATTGCACGCTGGTGTGGCTCAAACTCTTGCGGCACTGAGAGAAAGATTCTGGATTCTCCGTGGTCGCAGTGCTGTTAAACGCGTTCTCCGCACGTGTAGACTCTGCCGACGAGTGGCAGCGCGTCCGTTCGAGCAACGGATGGGTGAGTTGCCTGCGACCAGGGTGAATCCAGCGGGGCCGTTCAGCAACGTAGGGATCGACTTTGCTGGACCCCTCATGATCAGAGACGAAGGTTCCAAGCATGGGAGCAAAAAGGCTTACATCTGCCTGTTTACATGTATGGTTGTCCGAGCCATACACTTGGAACTCGTCCCTGACCAGACGATCGAGAGCTTTCTGCGTGCATTGCGACGGTTCGTTGCACGTCGCGGACGCCCCGACACCATCCAGTCGGATAATTTTAGGACATTTCATCAGGCGAACGTCTTCTTGAAACATCTTTTCAGCGGTCAGAACTGGGAGACTGTGCAGCGACATCTCGCATCAGAACGTGTTGAATGGATATTCATCACGGAACGTGCCCCCTGGTGCGGGGGGTACTGGGAACGCCTTGTGCGATCTGTGAAGACCGCATTGAAAGCAACGTTAGGTCAATGTCTGGCAGCGCCTGACGAGTTGCGCACGGTATTGTGCGAAGTAGAAGCTCGTGTTAACGACCGTCCATTGACCTTCGTGGGAAGCGACGTAGATGAGAAGATGGCCCTTACTCCAGCCCACTTCCTCATCGGACGAAGTCTGGCGTCATTTCCTGACCGGAGCAACAGCGCTGATCGTGGAACACTGCGCAGTAGTTTGAGACACCTGCTACGCCGTTGGTCCTATCAGCAAAAACTCGTGGACGCCTTTTGGAAGCGCTGGAAACGAGAGTACGTGGTTACTCTGAGCTCCAGGGGAAAATGGAAAAGGTTACACGAGCAACCCCGTGTTGGCGACGTGGTGTTGGTTGCTGACTACAATACTCCACGACGCCGCTGGCCCCTTGGTCGAATCGTTGAGTTGATCACTGGCGGTGACGGGCTGGCAAGGTCTGCAAAGGTCAAGACCGCGGCAGGTATCTTGCGCAGATCGATTCGCACTTTGATCCTGCTGGAACCAGCCGAAGCTCATTGATGGGCTCCGCCCATCAGGGGGGAGTCTGTTAGAAATTCGTCTGGTCGCTCCCGAACTCCTGAGCATCCGTACCTGCGTTCATGGTTACTGTAGCGGCCTACGGTAGATGACGCAACAGTGTGTGTATTTTTAAATTGTGATAGCGTGTGTGCGTGTACTATATACTTGTGATTGTGCGTGGATAGTGCTAGTTCTGGTTGTCGATTTATTCTTGGTAATCTGACCCTCATAAAGTGCTCTTGTATTTTGGCATTGTTGCTGGTCGTTGAATCTTTAATAAAATCTCCCGATACTATTCTGCTCTCTTGTCACGTTCGGCAACGAACGGGGTTAATCAGCGGTTGATCAATCAAATAAGGTTGGACTCCCGCGTGAATTATTATTACAGTCCACTAGCGTTCAGGCGATACAGTTTTGTCGCGAACAGCGCTCTTTCCGTGATGAATTTCCATTCTATGCGGTGTCTAATCATCGTTCGTTGGACTTTGTCTACGGATGGTCTTGAAAATAAGTTCTTCAGTTGACGATCCGCCATCTTGAACGTCGAAAAATTATCGGATTGTATTATTCTTGGATATCCTCGTCGTGACCCGAATCGGTTAAACGCTTGTATGAATCGTTCCGCTGATAAATCAGACAACAATTCTAAATGTATGGAACGAGTAACCATACAAGTGAATAGACAGATGTACACTTTTGTGCACCCATCTTCTCTATCTATGTGTAACGGTCCAATAAAGTCTAACCCGGTGTTTTCAAACGGAAATGTTTCAGACGTTCGCATTTTCGGTAGATCAGCCATTTTTTGTTCAAACGGTCTCGTTTCTTGTTTTTTACAAATCACACAGTTTCTCAGTACTCCTTTCACTGCCGCTCTTCCGTTTAGGATCCAGAAATTCTGTCGTAGCGTCGTCAGGGTCTGATTATTTCCAGCATGTAAGGTGTTACTGTGCGCTCGGTCGATGATCAGATTTACTACGTGATGTTTCTTTGGTAGTATTATCGGGTACTTCATTTCATAATCAAGGTCTGAGAGTCGTAATCGTCCACCGACTCTTAAGAAACCGTCTTCATCTAAAAATGGGTCTAATGTCTTCAATCGGTTTTCCTTCGGTAAAGGTCTTCCATTCTGAAGTATCTGAATTTCGTCATGAAATTCATTCCTTTGAACTATTTTCAGCCAATATTTTTCAGCGGTAATCATCTCCTCGCTCGTCAATTCTCTGAGCCTTCTTCTTTCAGGTAAGGTCTTACAGTTCGATACGAATCGGTTACAGTAGGCCGTCAATCGTAGCACCTTTTCAAAATTTCCAAATTTCTCAACTTCAAAGATAGGTGGGATGGTGACGTTGACATTCATCATAATTACGGTCGATCTTCGTTCTTCTTCAATGATGTTCTGAATTTCTTTCGTCACCGTTCGATGAAGACGTTCCTTCGGCCATTGGCTCTCATCGTGTAACCATTTTGGTCCGTTCCACCAAAGACGGTTATCTTTCAGTTTTCTTAACGTTGTTCCCCTGGTGATGATATCTGCTGGATTATCCTTCGTTGGGCAATATCTCCAATCTTCTGGCTTCACGAGTTCGTGGATTGATTCCACACGGTTCTTCACGAATGGTTTCCAGGCTCGTGCTGCGTTTCGAATCCAGCATAAAGTGATTTCACTGTCACTCCAGCAACAAATTCTATCCATATTCAAATCGATCACTTGCTTGACATGCGAAATTAATTTCGCAGTCACAAGAGCTGCGACTAGCTCTAAGCGTGGCAGCGTCACGCTTTTTAGAGGGGCAACCTTGGATTTGGCTATAACCAATTTTATTGCTCCCCTTCCTTCAACATCAATCATCTTTATATACACCGCACCACCATAAGCTCTCTCCGATGCGTCACTAAACCCGTGCAATTCTAATCAGATAATGTTCTCCATGGGAATTTCTATCAAGCAACGTGGTATTTGCACGTTCTCGATTTCCTTCCATTCGGTTATCCATCTCGTCCAAGTGGTTTTGAGGTCGTGGGGAAGAGGGTCCTCCCAACGCAGTCCTCGCTGCCACAATTCTTGAATTAGGGTTTTCGCTCTAATAATGAACGGTGTTAGATATCCAAGAGGATCGTATATTCTGGAGGCGGCACTCAACACCTCTCTTTTGGTATATTATTTCTTCTCGTTTATTTCCATCGATATGTTATAACTCAATTCGTCATTCTTACAATTCCATGACATTCTGAGTGTTGTTACTTGTTTGTGCTCTTCAATCTTTTCGGATGGTAAATCATTCATGATCGTCGGGATATTGCTAGATCATTTCGTTAGATCGAAACCGCCAATCTCCATCAGTTTTCTCAGTTCTTTTATTCGACGGATTGCATCTTCTTCTTCCTCACAAGACAAAACGATGTCATCCACGTACATATTCCTTTTAACGTTCTCAGCCGCTTTCCCATATTCAGCTTGATTCAACTCTGCATGGTGGTGTAATACCGCCATTGCCAAAAATGGCGCACAGTTTAAACCAAACGTCACACGATTAAATCGGAAAATTCGTGGTCTTTTACCTTCTTTCATGTTTCGCCACAAAAATCTGCTCACGTCTTTGTCTTCTGGGTCCAAACGGATTTGCAGAAACATCTTCGAAATGTCCGCTTGGACTCCTATTTTGAACCGTCGGAATCGGATCAAAATGTCCAAAATCTGGTTCTGCAAAGGAGGCCCGGGTTCTAAGAAGTCGTTCAACGAGGTTCCTTGATATTTAGCTGACGCATCGAACACTATTCTACACCTCGTTGTCGTCTTATCGTCTCGATAAACTGCGTGGTGGGGTAGGTACCAGGTCTTCCCCGGTATCCCTTCCTTTTCATCCGTCTCTTCGATCCATCCTCGATCCATATAATTCTTGATCACTTCATCATATTCCTTCGCTCGTTCGCTGTTGTTGCTTAGCCTTTTCTCCAATTGCTGTAATCTTCGTTCTGCTTGTTCATAATTATTCGGTACTTGCACCTCTGGTGACTTCCATGGCAACTTGACCACGTATCGTTCTCCATCAAATCTGACTTCATTCTTAAATCATTCTAAGACTTCGTTTACTTCGAATTCATTTCGTAGTTCAGTCCCCAATGCTTCTAGTTCCCAAAATTTCTTGATGATGTTACATTCGCATTTACACTCTTCATTTACTTTACAGTGTAAGAGATGTGTTCGATGTTGAGGGATATTCTTTCCACAAATGAACCAACCAAATATCGTTTTCACCGCTGTCGGTTTTGATGTGTCCACCCTTTTTATTTCATTCAAGACGATGTCATAATAGTGATCGATTCCGATCAGCAGGTCAATTTCCACTTCTCCTCTTGGGAATTGATCCGCCAATTTTAAGCCTTTCAGATGTTCATGTTCTTCCATCATGGGATTCGGAGGAGCCTTACCACAAAGGTGTGGAACACATAACGCGTTGATAACGCAAGAATTATCATTGTCGACTCCTTTCAACCGTAGTTCTACCCGCATTAATTTGCGGTGTTCATTCCGTTGGTTGAAGCCGGAAATGGTGATATGTTTGTTAGCGACAAAACTGTATCGCCTGAACGCTAGTGGACTGTAATAATAATTCACGCGGGAGTCCAACCTTATTTGATTGATCAACCGCTGATTAACCCCGTTCGTTGCCGAACGTGACAAGAGAGCAGAATAGTATTGGGAGATTTTATTAAAGATTCAACGACCAGCAACAATGCCAAAATACAAGAGCACTTTATGAGGGTCAGATTACCAAGAATAAATCGACAACCAGAACTAGCACTAACCACGCACAATCACAAGTATATCGTACACGCACACACGCTATCACAATCCAAAAAAATACACACACACAGTTGCGTCATCTACCGTAGGCCGCTACAGTAACCATGAACGCAGGTACGGATGCTCAGGAGTTCGGGAGCGACCAGACGAATTTCTAACAGACTCCCCCCTGATGGGCGGTGCCCATCAATGAGCTTCGGCTGGTTCCAGCAGGATCAAAGTGCGAATCGATCTGCGCAAGATACCTGCCGCGGTCTTGACCTTCGCAGACCTTGCCAGCCCGTCACCGCCAGTGATCAACTCAACGATTCGACCAAGGGGCCAGCGGCGTCGTGGAGTATTGTAGTCAGCAACCAACACCACGTCGTCAACACGGGGTTGCTCGTGTAACCTTTTCCATTTTCCCCTGGAGCTCAGAGTAACCACGTACTCTCGTTTCCAGCGCTTCCAAAAGGCGTCCACGAGTTTTTGCTGATAGGACCAACGGCGTAGCAGGTGTCTCAAACTACTGCGCAGTGTTCCACATTCAGCGCTGTTGCTCCGGTCAGGAAATGACGCCAGACTTCGTCCGATGAGGAAGTGGGCTGGCGTAAGGGCCATCTTCTCATCTACGTCACTTCCCACGAAGGTCAATGGACGGTCGTTAACACGAGCTTCTACTTCGCACAATACCGTGCGCAACTCGTCAGGCGCTGCCAGACATTGGCCTAACGTTGCCTTCAATGCGGTCTTCACAGATCGCACAAGGCGTTCCCAGTACCCCCCGCACCAGGGGGCACGTTCCGTGATGAATATCCATTCAACACGTTCTGATGCGAGATGTCGCTGCACAGTCTCCCAGTTCTGACCGCTGAAAAGATGTTTCAAGAAGACGTTCGCCTGATGAAATGTCCTATAATTATCCGACTGGATGGTGTCGGGGCGTCCGCGACGTGCAACGAACCGTCGCAATGCACGCAAAAAGCTCTCGATCGTCTGGTCAGGGACGAGTTCCAAATGTATGGCTCGGACAACCATACATGTAAACAGGCAGATGTAAGCCTTTTTGCTCCCATGCTTGGAACCTTCGTCTCTGATCATGAGGGGTCCAGCAAAGTCGATCCCTACATTGCTGAACGGCCCCGCTGGATTCACCCTGGTCGCAGGCAACTCACCCATCCGTTGCTCGAACGGACGCGCTGCCACTCGTCGGCAGAGTCTACACGTGCGGAGAACGCGTTTAACAGCACTGCGACCACGGAGAATCCAGAATCTTTCTCTCAGTGCCGCAAGAGTTTGAGCCACACCAGCGTGCAATTGCCGGCTGTGCTGCCGTTCGATCAGCAAATCCACGATCATCCCTTTGCAAGGGAGCAGAGCTGGGAATTTCGCTTCCTCTTCCAGCTGAGCTCTGCCAAGACGTCCACTGACTCTCATGACCCCGAACTCATCTATAAAGGGATTGAGACCGCACAACGTCTTCATCACCGATTTGTCAGTCGGATCCTTCAATCCGAAAGCGTGGATCTGCTCCTGCCGGATCCAGATTCTCTCGGCTGCCTTTAACTCGTCTGCCATCAACGCAGTCCCTGCTCTTCTTGAGCCGGCGGGCAAGGTCGTGTTATGCCGAAAACGTCGGCACCAGGCAGTCACTCGGATCAGCCTTTCGAAACTAGAATACCTACCTGGGTCGATGACAGTGGCCGCATCTTGCGGCGGTGATACTGCAACCAATGCAGTAGTTGCTCGGCGTTCCTCTTCGAGCACCTCCAAGCCCTCAGTCCGTTCTTCCTTTACAGCTTGTGGCCAGGTCTCGGGTGGAGCTCGCAACCAGGTCGGGCCCTGCCACCACTTCAGCGAACTAGACAAATTTGTCACACTGCATCCTCGGCTCGCAAGATCGACAGAATTGTCCTGGGTTGGGCAATAACCCCAATACTGAGGAGAGAGCAGACCTTGTATCTCACGAACTCGGTTCGCGACGAAAGGCTTCCACCGGCACGCATCTCCACGGATCCAGCCCAAAGCAACCAAACTGTCACTCCAGCAGTAGCAGGCATCCACGGGTAGAGCTAACTCCTGTAGCACATACCGAACCAGACGGACGCACAGCAAGGCCGCCGACAACTCCAGTCGTGGAACACTGAGCTTCTTAAGCGGAGCCACTTTGGACTTCGCAGCCACCAAGCTGACTCTGGTCACCCCCGTGCTTTGCGTGGCTCTCAGGTAGACCACGGCAGCATATGCTGCTTCTGACGCATCTCCAAAGCCATGCAGCTCCAATCGACTCGCTTCCATCGGGGAGTACGGCAGGTACGCCCGGGGCAGCGCGATCTGGTGTAGGTCACCTAGGTCTGACCTCCATTGATCCCATTTGCGGCTAATCTCGGGCGGTAAGGGATCATCCCACGATATGCCGGTTTGCCAGAGCGACTGTAACAGCTGTTTGGCACGGACGGTGAAAGGGGTCAACGCGCCAAGGGGATCGAACACTGAAGCTGCCAGTCGGAGAAGTCCTCGTTTGGTTCCGTGCGTTTCAGAAGCCGCCTGCGATGGGGGACAGATCGACAGCTGGTCGAGCTGGGGATTCCAGGAAATCCCAAGCGTTTTCCAAAGTCTTGAACGGTCGACACTTGAGCAATCTTCAGCCGGCAAGTCAGAAAGGGCCTCAGGAGCATTGCTCGCCCATTTTGTGAGGTGGAAACCACCCCGGCTGAGGAGGTCAGAGGCTTGATGGACGAATAACTTAGCGTCGGCTACCGAGTCGCGGCTCACCACCAAATCATCCACATACATGCACGACCTGATTTCGTCTGCAACGCTCGGGAAGAGCGTTCGATGCGCCTCCAAGTGAGAATTAACCACCTGGATCGCCAAATATGGTGAGCAGGCCAACCCGAAACAGACGCGAGTGAGCCGATAGATGTCAAGAGTGCCACTACGGTCTCTCCATAAGAAGCGGCAGAAATCCCGCTCGTCCTCGTGCAGTCCCACCTGCAAATACATCTTCGCGATGTCTGATTGCAGAGCGACTCGATACCGTCGAAATCGCAAGAGGATCCCCATCAGGTCCGTCTGCACTTTCGGGCCGGCGTCAAGGTGATCATTCAAGGAAGTTCCTTGATATTTCGCCGAACCATCAAAGACGATCCGAGCCTTTTGCCCTTCTGGCCCTTGCTGGTAAACCACATGGTGGGGGAGATACCATGTTCGACCGCTTTTCCCTTCGTCATTCACCCGCTCTGCCCAACCATTCTTCAAGTAGTCCTGGAAGATGGAAGCATACTGCTCCCTTCGGACTGGATCTTGGGCCAAACGACGCTCCACCGCCCCTAACCGTCTTCGTGCTAACTCAAAGTTGTTAGGGAGGTTCATCTCACCGCTTTTCTTCAACAGCCGGACGGAATATCTTGTTCCGTCGAATGAAAGACTGTCCCGAAAGCTCTTCTCCTGCTCCGACATCTCAGGATCGCCCTTCGAACCAACTCCAATCTCCTCGATCTCCCAGAACCGCCTCAACGTTCTGTCGATGCCTTGATCCACTGACGCACAGAGGGTGGTTGTCACCGGTGATGAAGGATTGGCGATCACGGGACCACAGATGATCCATCCTAGCACAGATTCCACTGCGACCGGATCTTCCGGTCCGCCCCTTCGAATTTGATTCCCCAGAAAACGGTAATAACTGTCAATGCCAATCACCACATCCACCTGATCTGAGTCGGGGCAGTCATCCATTGCCAAGCCCAATGGACGCAGGTGTTCCCAATCATCGGTTCGCAACCGAGTATTGCAGAGATTGTTGCAAAGCTTTGGCATCGTCAAAGCTTGAAGAGGATGACGTTCTGCCGATCTGCCATCGGCTCGGCCCAGCCAGAGTTTCACAAGCTGTGCATCCGGGATCTCGTGGAGGATTCCGCCGATCCCGACGAGAGACAATGGGCTGGTCTGCCCAACGAGACCCAAGGCGGAGGCGAGATCCTGCCTGACAAACGAGCGCTCTGAAGCGGTGTCCAGAAGACAGGTCACTCGCTTTCCCGGGCCTTGCTCGCCATAGGCCACAGCTCGAACCGTCTGCAACCGAGAGGTCCACTGACTACTCCTGGTAGCGACGTTGGCGTGTACAGGAGCCGAAGATGGTTCCTCAGACCTTACGATCGTCTTCTGCTCAGCGACCGATCTCTCTGACGCCGACGTGCTCGGAGAACTTGCTGTAACAGGCTTTCCATCCGTTGTCTTCCCTCGATGCTTGCACCCTGAAGCGTAGTGCCCAGGCTCCAGGCAAGCAAAACATAGGCGGGCACGCCTTGCCAACTCCCGTCTCTGATGGGGACCCGCTCGAAGCAAGCTCGGGCATTGCTGCGGCAGATGCTGCTTTTGACAAATGTAGCAGCTTCGTTTGACGGCGGCGTGAAGGAAGGTGGCTGATCCTCGCGGTGGGCTCTCAGGGCTGTTCCGTTTCCGCTCACCACCCGACCGACGTGCTTTAGTCCTTTCACGCGTGGGCTCCTTAGACCTCCGCGAGGCCCCAGGCAAGTCGGTCTGCTGCTGCAGAAACCGTAGGAATGCTGGTAAATCAGCGACAACTGCTTTGTTCGCTTGCGCCAGCTCGTCCGAGCGGAATTGAACAGACCCTGGCAATTGCTCCCGACAGAGAGCGATCAAAACTTCCGCAACTGACAAATCACTAGTCCGCGGATCCTTCCCAAGTGCAGTCAGTGCATATACATTCTTGTGAAATTCGTCACAAATAGTAGACAGCTTATTCTTGGTCATAAGCAGGTCGATTAGCCGAAGTATCTGCTCCCGGACGGCCTCCATCGGCCGATCGAAGCGTTCACGGAGCCGCTGTAATGCTAGCTCGTAGCCTTGGTTTGAAGCCGACAAACCTTCAATAGTGTCCAGCGCCGCACCAGTTAAGCATCCTCGCAGGTATGCCAACTTCGTCGCACCCGACGCCCTAGGCTGACAATGTACACTGGTCTCAAATTGGTCCCAGAATTCATGGAACCTCGTGATATCACCGTCGAACTTAGGAAGTTCGAGACGAGGTAGGTGAACATTCGGGTCGACTTCCGCTGTCTTCAGCTCTTGAGGTGCAGCTCGATCTGCCAGTCCCTGGCCAGCCACCTCGTGCGCCCGCGCCTGACTCCTCAGAAAGTCCAGGCGATATCCTGACCACTCGGTCATGCTCGCTTCCTGCGCCTCCGCCTCGAGGCCTTCTTCAAACGCTGACTGGAGAGCGCCGGTCTCTTCGAAGAGCTTCTCGACGAGCGACAGTTGTCCTTGGATCACAACTGTTTTCTCCGACTCATCGCACATGCGATTGAGATCCTGCAGCATTATCTTCAATCGGGTCTTACTCGCGGCTAACTTCTTCTCCGCGGGAATCGAGCTTGCCTTCGCCATCCCTTTCGGCACCATAGACTATCCATAGGTCGCTGGTTCGACTCTGGCTCGGAGGACCAGAATGTTCGCGACAAAACTGTATCGCCTGAACGCTAGTGGACTGTAATAATAATTCACGCGGGAGTCCAACATTATTTGATTGATCAACCGCTGATTAACCCCGTTCGTTGCCGAACGTGACAAGAGAGCAGAATAGTATCGGGAGACTTTATTAAAGATTCAACGACCAGCAACAATGCCAAAACACAAGAGCACTTTATGAGGGTCAGATTACCAAGAATAAATCGACAACCAGAAGTAGCACTATCCACGCACAATCACAAGTATATAGTATACGCACACACGCTATCACAATCTAAAAATACACACACACACTGTTGCGTCATCTACCGTAGGCCGCTACAGTAACCATGAACGCAGGTACGGATGCTCAGGAGTTCGGGAGCGACCAGACGAATTTCTAACACCGCCATTGCCAAAAATGGCGCACAGTTTAAACCAAACGTCACACGATTAAATCGGAAAATTCGTGGTCTTTTACCTTCTTTCATGTTTCGCCACAAAAATCTGCTCACGTCTTTGTCTTCTGGGTCCAAACGGATTTGCAGAAACATCTTCGAAATGTCCGCTTGGACTCCTATTTTGAACCGTCGGAATCGGATCAAAATGTCCAAAATCTGGGTCTGCAAATGAGGCCCGGGTTCTAAGAAGTCGTTCAACGAGGTTCCTTGATATTTAGCTGACGCATCGAACACTATTCTACACCTCGTTGTCGTCTTATCGTCTCGATAAACTGCGTGGTGGGGTAGGTACCAGGTCTTCCCCGGTATCCCTTCCTTTTCATCCGTCTCTTCGATCCATCCTCGATCCATATAATTCTTGATCACTTCATCATATTCCTTCGCTCGTTCGCTGTTGTTGCTTAGCCTTTTCTCCAATTGCTGTAATCTTCGTTCTGCTTGTTCATAATTATTCGGTACTTGCACCTCTGGTGACTTCCACGGCAACTTGACCACGTATCGTTCTCCATCAAATCTGACTTCATTCTTAAATCATTCTAAGACGTCGTTTACTTCGAATTCATTTCGAAGTTCAGTCCCCAATGCTTCTAGTTCCCAAAATTTCTTGATGATGTTACATTCGCATTTACACTCTTCATTTACTTTACAGTGTAAGAGATGTGTTCGATGTTGAGGGATATTCTTTCCACAAATGACCCAACCAAATATCGTTTTCACCGCTGTCGGTTTTGATGTGTCCACCCTTTTTATTTCATTCAAGACGATGTCATAATAGTGATCGATTCCGATCAGCAGGTCAATTTCCACTTCTCCTCTTGGGAATTGATCCGCCAATTTTAAGCCTTTCAGATGTTCATGTTCTTCCATCATGGGATTCGGAGGAGCCTTACCACAAAGGTGTGGAACACATAACGCGTTGATAACGCAAGAATTATCATTGTCGACTCCTTTCAACCGTAGTTCTACCCGCATTAATTTGCGGTGTTCATTCCGTTGGTTGAAGCCGGAAATGGTGATATGTTCTTTCGGGCCGTTGAGTCCCAGACCCTCCACTACTTCCCTTTTCACAAATGAGCGTTGCGCTCCAGAATCCAGAATGCAATTAACGGTTCTTTTCATTCCATTCTCTGCACAGATCATTGCTCGTGCAATTTGTAAACTTCCGTTCGAATAGCTTGAGCTTCCATCCTTCTTGTCCACATTCATTTCAAACACACTTTCGTTATATTCTCTTCTGGGTTTTCATCGATCTTCTTATCTCCAGCGTCTTTCCTATTCAACAAATCATGAATAGTGGTTTCGCCCGTAGCTGTTCTCCGACTGACGCGGCACTCTATCTTGCGATGCCCTTTCTTCAAACAACTATGGCACAATCCTAACCGTTTGGCGATTCTCCAACGTTCGTCGACATCACTCCCCAAGAACTGTGTGCAGGCAGAAATATCATGGAATTTCTGGCACAGTAGACATCTTGTTCTTTCTTGCGTATGGATCTGTAACGCTGCTGTCGTATACGTACCGGGTCTTCCTTCAGATCGATTTTCGTGGAGGGTTGTTGGGCACTTCTCCACACTGGTAAATTTGGTTCCTTTTGTAAAAGTTACCTTCTCCTCTATGTCGATCTGTTTGCGAACGAACTCTAAGAAACTCTCTAAATTCGCTGGTGTGCTGGTATTTGATTCGACAAATTCTTCCCATTTCTTATTCAATTCTGATGGCATAGCCTTTTGAGTTAACGCTAAGAAGATCTCGGCTGTTGTCAGTTGACCGTTGATAGGGTTTTTGCCCATCACTCTCAACGCTCTGAAGTGCAGCATTAACTTGTCATATAATTTTCGTAATCCCGTTGGAGACGGTTCGGTCATCTTCTTTATTTCCGCTAATTGGATGATGTGATGCTGGATAATCAAATCCGCTCTATCGAATCGTTCTCGTAACGTTTTCACTGCTTCGGGATAGTTGGTCGCAGTTATTGAGAATCCACTTATCACATCCAAAGCTGGTCCCTTCAAATTCGACCGTAGACAGATAAATTTTTCGATGTCATTTAAATCAGTTCGAGAATGGACGCTGGCTTGGAATTGGTCCCAAAATGCACCGAACTGCATTATGTCACCATCAAAGGGTGTTAACTGCCACTTCGGAATTCTCAAATTGCAAGGTTCTTTTCCCTCTTCGAATGCTGCTTTCCGTTCAGCAGTTTCTGTCTTAGATGATTTCATGATCTTCTCTTTATAGATGTGGAAAGTAGCTCGAGTATCTACTACAGCGTAGTGGAATGCGTTCCATTCATTAACGTTCGTGGCTAGGATATCTTCGTTTAGAAGTTCTTCATATGACCATTGTAGGTCTTCAGTGAGGGAATATATTCTATCCATCTCTGCCACCATAGCTTCAATTTACTCAATCTCGACATTCCTGGCACAACGGTGCTGGATTTCTGTCATCAAATCATTCACACGTCTTTTCATGCGATCTAACTTCTTCGTAAGTTCTTCAAACTTCTTGGTCGCTTCTCCTTTCCTTGTGTGCAATCGTATGTCGTTCAATTACCGGTTCAAAATGTTCCAACTGATCGTCTTGGAGCACTCGGTCTGGCTCCCGGCTCGTGGCACCAAAATGTAAAACGGAATTCAATCGATTCGGAAGAATCTACCGTCAGGTTCTTCTGATCGTCAATTATCAAAGCGGCAATTTTGAGACTTTACGCGTTCAAAATCGTTCACCGCTCTAAGTGTTAGATCGAGTAGTTCCAATTCACACTACTTCAACGTCTGTGTTGAATATCAGCCTTTCCTTTCAACTGATACCGATCTAATCAATCTTATCAGATTCTTGTGGTTCCTGTTTTCCCACACGGTATCCACACTGTATACAGGAATTAAACAAGATTCGTCTTCACGTGGACTCCTTGGGTCAAGCAAGAAATTCACAATCGTCTTTGTTTACGTAATTCCTTACGCAAACAGTAAATTCAAACGAACGTATAATTATACCTTCGTTTCCGTACACGGTAACTGTAATGACAGTAACAATTGCACTCAATCAACAATAATCGGGGAAATCAAATCTTTACTAACGTCCTAATTTCGTCAATCAATCGATCAAATCGCACGTTTTGTTACTATATTTAGCATACCGTAATCTTACAGTAAGAATATGTGGTAATTAAGCTACACATTGTTTTCACTGTTCTTAACACTCCCGCCCCGATGGACGAGGTCCATCATCTTGTACTAGCTGGTTCCAAGAGATACAATCTTGCCACTGGCCGGGTGAAGGTTCCCTTCGCGGTTTTGACTTCAACTGTTCTGCACAGTCCATCGCTTCCTGGCAGTACCGATGTTATTCTTCCTATAGGCCAGCTTTCTCTCTTCGCGTTATCTTCTTTAACGAGCACGATGTCTCCTTCCTTTGGCTCTTGTCGTTTCGTCATCCACTTCGAGCGACTGACAAAGGTCGTAACATACTCATTTCTCCATCTTTTCCAGAAATGGAGTATAATTTGTTGCCGTTTCCTCCATTTTCGGTTTAATGGCAACTCCTCTTCCTCGAGCGTCGGTGTCGACATCATGGGTAAATCGACAAATAATCATCCTATCAGAAAATGAAAGGGCGTCTGTGCATCCGCGTCCTTCACGTCATCACCAACGAACGTCAAAGGTCTTGCATTAATCTTTGCTTTTATTTCGCATAAAACGGTGGTTAATTCTTCTTCATCTAGTGTCGTTCTCCCAAGGATTTTCTTAAGTGTGTTCTTCACTGATCTAACTAACCTTTCCCAGTAACCGCCATGCCAAGGCGCTCTTTCCGTGATGAATTTCCATTCTATGCGGTGTCTAATCATCGTTCGTTGGACTTTGTCTAAGGATGGTCTTGAAAATAAGTTCTTCAGTTGACGATCCGCCATCTTGAACGTCGAAAAATTATCGGATTGTATTATCTTGGATATCCTCGTCGTGAACCGAATCGGTTAAACGCTTGTATGAATCGTTCCGCTGATAAATCAGACAACAATTCTAAATGTATGGAACGAGTAACCATACAAGTGAATAGACAGATGTACACTTTTGTGCACCCATCTTCTCTATCTATGTGTAACGGTCCAATAAAGTCTAACCCGGTGTTTTCAAACGGAAATGTTTCAGACGTTCGCATTTTCGGTAGATCAGCCATTTTTTGTTCAAACGGTCTCGTTTCTTGTTTTTTACAAATCACACAGTTTCTCAGTACTCCTTTCACTGCCGCTCTTCCGTTTAGGATCCAGAAATTCTGTCGTAGCGTCGTCAGGGTCTGATTATTTCCAGCATGTAAGGTGTTACTGTGCGCTCGGTCGATGATCAGATTTACTACGTGATGTTTCTTTGGTAGTATTATCGGGTACTTCATTTCATAATCAAGGTCTGAGAGTCGTAATCGTCCACCGACTCTTAAGAAACCGTCTTCATCTAAAAATGGGTCTAATGTCTTCAATCGGTTTTCCTTCGGTAAAGGTCTTCCATTCTGAAGTATCTGAATTTCGTCATGAAATTCATTCCTTTGAACTATTTTCAGCCAATATTTTTCAGCGGTAATCATCTCCTCGCTCGTCAATTCTCTGAGCCTTCTTCTTTCAGGTAAGGTCTTACAGTTCGATACGAATCGGTTACAGTAGGCCGTCAATCGTAGCACCTTTTCAAAATTTCCAAATTTCTCAACTTCAAAGATAGGTGGGATGGTGACGTTGACATTCATCATAATTACGGTCGATCTTCGTTCTTCTTCAATGATGTTCTGAATTTCTTTCGTCACCGTTCGATGAAGACGTTCCTTCGGCCATTGGCTCTCATCGTGTAACCATTTTGGTCCGTTCCACCAAAGACGGTTATCTTTCAGTTTTCTTAACGTTGTTCCCCTGGTGATGATATCTGCTGGATTATCCTTCGTTGGGCAATATCTCCAATCTTCTGGCTTCACGAGTTCGTGGATTGATTCCACACGGTTCTTCACGAATGGTTTCCAGGTTCGTGCTGCGTTTCGAATCCAGCATAAAGTGATTTGACTGTCACTCCAGCAACAAATTCTATCCATATTCAAATCGATCACTTGCTTGACATGCGAAATTAATTTCGCAGTCACAAGAGCTGCGACTAGCTCTAAGCGTGGCAGCGTCACGCTTTTTAGAGGGGCAACCTTGGATTTGGCTACAACCAATTTTATCGCTCCCCTTCCTTCAACATCAATCATCTTTATATACACCGCACCACCATAAGCTCTCTCCGATGCGTCACTAAACCCGTGCAATTCTAATCGGATAATGTTCTTCATGGGAATTTTTATCAAGCAACGTGGTATTTGCACGTTCTCGATTTCCTTCCATTCGATTATCCATCTCGTCCAAGTGGTTTTGAGGTCGTGGGGAAGAGGGTCCTCCCAACGCAGTCCTTGCTGCCACAATTCTTGAATTAGGGTATTCGCTCTAATAATGAACGGTGTTAGATATCCAAGAGGATCGTATATTCTGGAGGCGGCACTCAACACCTCTCTTTTGGTATATTCTTTCTTCTCGTTTATTTCCATCGATATGTTATAACTCAATTCGTCATTCTTACAATTCCATGACATTCTGAGTGTTGTTACTTGTTTGTGCTCTTCAATCTTTTCAGATGGTAAATCATTCATGATCGTCGGGATATTGCTAGATCATTTCGTTAGATCGAAACCGCCAATCTCCATCAGTTTTCTCAGTTCTTTTATTCGACGGATTGCATCTTCTTCTTCCTCACAAGACAAAACGATGTCATCCACGTACATATTCCTTTTAACGTTCTCAGCCGCTTTCCCATATTCAGCTTGATTCAACTCTGCATGGTGGTGTAATACCGCCATTGCCAAAAATGGCGCACAGTTTAAACCAAACGTCACACGATTAAATCGGAAAATTCGTGGTCTTTTACCTTCTTTCATGTTTCGCCACAAAAATCTGCTCACGTCTTTGTCTTCTGGGTCCAAACGGATTTGCAGAAACATCTTCGAAATGTCCGCTTGGACTCCTATTTTGAACCGTCGGAATCGGATCAAAATGTCCAAAATCTGGTTCTGCAAAGGAGGCCCGGGTTCTAAGAAGTCGTTCAACGAGGTTCCTTGATATTTAGCTGACGCATCGAACACTATTCTACACCTCGTTGTCGTCTTATCGTCTCGATAAACTGCGTGGTGGGGTAGGTACCAGGTCTTCCCCGGTATCCCTTCCTTTTCATCCGTCTCTTCGATCCATCCTCGATCCATATAATTCTTGATCACTTCATCATATTCCTTCGCTCGTTCGCTGTTGTTGCTTAGCCTTTTCTCCAATTGCTGTAATCTTCGTTCTGCTTGTTCATAATTATTCGGTACTTGCACCTCTGGTGACTTCCACGGCAACTTGACCACGTATCGTTCTCCATCAAATCTGACTTCATTCTTAAATCATTCTAAGACGTCGTTTACTTCGAATTCATTTCGAAGTTCAGTCCCCAATGCTTCTAGTTCCCAAAATTTCTTGATGATGTTACATTCGCATTTACACTCTTCATTTACTTTACAGTGTAAGAGATGTGTTCGATGTTGAGGGATATTCTTTCCACAAATGACCCAACCAAATATCGTTTTCACCGCTGTCGGTTTTGATGTGTCCACCCTTTTTATTTCATTCAAGACGATGTCATAATAGTGATCGATTCCGATCAGCAGGTCAATTTCCACTTCTCCTCTTGGGAATTGATCCGCCAATTTTAAGCCTTTCAGATGTTCATGTTCTTCCATCATGGGATTCGGAGGAGCCTTACCACAAAGGTGTGGAACACATAACGCGTTGATAACGCAAGAATTATCATTGTCGACTCCTTTCAACCGTAGTTCTACCCGCATTAATTTGCGGTGTTCATTCCGTTGGTTGAAGCCGGAAATGGTGATATGTTCTTTCGGGCCGTTGAGTCCCAGACCCTCCACTACTTCCCTTTTCACAAATGAGCGTTGCGCTCCAGAATCCAGAATGCAATTAACGGTTCTTTTCATTCCATTCTCTGCACAGATCATTGCTCGTGCAATTTGTAAACTTCCGTTCGAATAGCTTGAGCTTCCATCCTTCTTGTCCACATTCATTTTCAAACACACTTTCGTTATATTCTCTTCTGGGTTTTCATCGATCTTCTTATCTCCAGCGTCTTTCCTATTCAACAAATCATGAATAGTGGTTTCGCCCGTAGCTGTTCTCCGACTGACGCGGCACTCTATCTTGCGATGCCCTTTCTTCAAACAACTATGGCACAATCCTAACCGTTTGGCGATTCTCCAACGTTCGTCGACATCACTCCCCAAGAACTGTGTGCAGGCAGAAATATCATGGAATTTCTGGCACAGTAGACATCTTGTTCTTTCTTGCGTATGGATCTGTAACGCTGCTGTCGTATACGTACCGGGTCTTCCTTCAGATCGATTTTCGTGGAGGGTTGTTGGGCACTTCTCCACACTGGTAAATTTGGTTCCTTTTGTAAAAGTTACCTTCTCCTCTATGTCGATCTGTTTGCGAACGAACTCTAAGAAACTCTCTAAATTCGCTGGTGTGCTGGTATTTGATTCGACAAATTCTTCCCATTTCTTATTCAATTCTGATGGCATAGCCTTTTGAGTTAACGCTAAGAAGATCTCGGCTGTTGTCAGTTGACCGTTGATAGGGTTTTTGCCCATCACTCTCAACGCTCTGAAGTGCAGCATTAACTTGTCATATAATTTTCGTAATCCCGTTGGAGACGGTTCGGTCATCTTCTTTATTTCCGCTAATTGGATGATGTGATGCTGGATAATCAAATCCGCTCTATCGAATCGTTCTCGTAACGTTTTCACTGCTTCGGGATAGTTGGTTGCAGTTATTGAGAATCCACTTATCACATCCAAAGCTGGTCCCTTCAAATTCGACCGTAGACAGATAAATTTTTCGATGTCATTTAAATCAGTTCGAGAATGGACGCTGGCTTGGAATTGGTCCCAAAATGCACCGAACTGCATTATGTCACCATCAAAGGGTGTTAACTGCCACTTCGGAATTCTCAAATTGCAAGGTTCTTTTCCCTCTTCGAAAGCTGCTTTCCGTTCAGCAGTTTCTGTCTTAGATGATTTCATGATCTTCTCTTTATAGATGTGGAAAGTAGCTCGAGTATCTACTACAGCGTAGTGGAATGCGTTCCATTCATTAACGTTCGTGGCTAGGATATCTTCGTTTAGAAGTTCTTCATATGACCATTGTAGGTCTTCAGTGAGGGAATATATTCTATCCATCTCTGCCACCATAGCTTCAATTTACTCAATCTCGACATTCCTGGCACAACGGTGCTGGATTTCTGTCATCAAATCATTCACACGTCTTTTCATGCGATCTAACTTCTTCGTAAGTTCTTCAAACTTCTTGGTCGCTTCTCCTTTCATTGTGTGCAATCGTATGTCGTTCAATTACCGGTTCAAAATGTTCCAACTGATCGTCTTGGAGCACTCGGTCTGGCTCCCGGCTCGTGGCACCAAAATGTAAAACGGAATTCAATCGATTCGGAAGAATCTACCGTCAGGTTCTTCTGATCGTCAATTATCAAAGCGGCAATTTTGAGACTTTACGCGTTCAAAATCGTTCACCGCTCTAAGTGTTAGATCGAGTAGTTCCAATTCACACTACTTCAACGTCTGTGTTGAATATCAGCCTTTCCTTTCAACTGATACCGATCTAATCAATCTTATCAGATTCTTGTGGTTCCTGTTTTCCCACACAGTATCCACACTGTATACAGGAATTAAACAAGATTCGTCTTCACGTGGACTCCTTGGGTCAAGCAAGAAATTCACAATCGTCTTTGTTTACGTAATTCCTTACGCAAACAGTAAATTCAAACGAACGTATAATTATACCTTCGTTTCCGTACACGGTAACTGTAATGACAGTAACAATTGCACTCAATCAACAATAATCGGGGAAATCAAATCTTTACTAACGTCCTAATTTCGTCAATCAATCGATCAAATCGCACGTTTTGTTACTATATTTAGCATACCGTAATCTTACAGTAAGAATATGTGGTAATTAAGCTACACATTGTTTTCACTGTTCTTAACACTCCCGCCCCGATGGACGAGGTCCATCATCTTGTACTAGCTGGTTCCAAGAGATACAATCTTGCCACTGGCCGGGTGAAGGTTCCCTTCGCGGTTTTGACTTCAACTGTTCTGCACAGTCCATCGCTTCCTGGCAGTACCGATGTTATTCTTCCTATAGGCCAGCTTTCTCTCTTCGCGTTATCTTCTTTAACGAGCACGATGTCTCCTTCCTTTGGCTCTTGTCGTTTCGTCATCCACTTCGAGCGACTGACAAAGGTCGTAACATACTCATTTCTCCATCTTTTCCAGAAATGGAGTATAATTTGTTGCCGTTTCCTCCATTTTCGGTTTAATGGCAACTCCTCTTCCTCGACCGTCGGTGTCGACATCATGGGTAAATCGACAAATAATCATCCTATCAGAAAATGAAAGGGCGTCTGTGCATCCGCGTCCTTCACGTCATCACCAACGAACGTCAAAGGTCTTGCATTAATCTTTGCTTCTATTTCGCATAAAACGGTGGTTAATTCTTCTTCATCTAGTGTCGTTCTCCCAAGGATTTTCTTAAGTGTGTTCTTCACTGATCTAACTAACCTTTCCCAGTAACCGCCATGCCAAGGCGCTCTTTCCGTGATGAATTTCCATTCTATGCGGTGTCTAATCATCGTTCGTTGGACTTTGTCTAAGGATGGTCTTGAAAATAAGTTCTTCAGTTGACGATCCGCCATCTTGAACGTCGAAAAATTATCGGATTGTATTATTCTTGGATATCCTCGTCGTGAACCGAATCGGTTAAACGCTTGTATGAATCGTTCCGCTGATAAATCAGACAACAATTCTAAATGTATGGAACGAGTAACCATACAAGTGAATAGACAGATGTACACTTTTGTGCACCCATCTTCTCTATCTATGTGTAACGGTCCAATAAAGTCTAACCCGGTGTTTTCAAACGGAAATGTTTCAGACGTTCGCATTTTCGGTAGATCAGCCATTTTTTGTTCAAACGGTCTCGTTTCTTGTTTTTTACAAATCACACAGTTTCTCAGTACTCCTTTCACTGCCGCTCTTCCGTTTAGGATCCAGAAATTCTGTCGTAGCGTCGTCAGGGTCTGATTATTTCCAGCATGTAAGGTGTTACTGTGCGCTCGGTCGATGATCAGATTTACTACGTGATGTTTCTTTGGTAGTATTATCGGGTACTTCATGTCATAATCAAGGTCTGAGAGTCGTAATCGTCCACCGACTCTCCACACCATCGACACCGACCGAACGAACGATTGTATTGCACAATGGCGTTAAGATGCCAATAATTGGTTTTGGAACATGGCTGGCATGGATATTGTTGGTCGTTTAATTGCCGATAAATGATAACATGTATTTTTAGTGTAAAGGAAAATCGCTGAGTGATGCATTGGACATTGCCTTGGAGACTGGCTATCGTCACATCGACACAGCATATGTATATGAAAACGAAGATGTAGTTGGTGACGCTGTTCAGCGTTTTTTAAATTCTGGGAAAGCAAAGCGTGAAGATTTGTTTATTGTTACAAAGGTTCACTATTTGTTTGTTTAAATTTTTAGCACAAATATCAAAAGTGATAAATTATGTTGTGTTATAGTTGTTTGGTGGATTTCACCGTGGTGATGAAGTGGAACCGGCATTGAGGGAATCATTGAAAAAATTAAAGTTGAATTACGTTGATTTGTATTTGATTCACACACCGATGTCTTTTAAAGTAATGTGTCAAATATTGTAATTATATATTTCATCGTTTTATTGTCTTTTAGAAATCGGATAAGGAATTAGTGATGTTAGTTGATGATCATATCATTCCTGATCCAGTGGATCATTTGGAAACTTGGAAGGTAAAAATTTACTGAAGAAAAAGAAAATGAAGAAGGGTAATTTTATAAATAAATTATTGTGCACAGGCAATGGAAGAAGTTTATAAGAAGGGTTTGACGCGTGCGATTGGATTGTCAAATTTTAACATCGAACAAATGCAAAGAATCATCGACAATGGTGAAATAATTCCGCATAATATTCAAGTAGACTTTTTGATTATTAATATGACAGATTATTGAATGAAAATGAATATTAACTTAGGTTGAATGTCATATTTATTGGCCACAAAATGAATTGTTTGATTTTTGCCAGAAATACAATATTTCATTCACTGCTTATGGACCAATTGGTAGTCCTGGTAGGAAAGAAAGTCGTTTGGGTGTTTTAGGTGTTGCTGATATAAAGTAAATAATAAAGAAATATATATAAAACGAGATTCATATTACATTCCATTGTTGTTTAGCAAAGAGCCTGCACCATTGGAAGATGCTTTGGTGAAATCAATTGCTGAAATGCATAAAAAAACTCCAGCACAGGTTATTGTTTGTGAATAAGTAATTGCGTGTAATTGATTGATTGGTGTTTAAATGTTTTAGATTTTGTTGAAATATTTGATTCAACGTGGAATGATAGTGATACCTAAAAGCACGAATGAAGGTCGAATAAAAGAAAACTTTAATGTATTTGATTTTAAACTTGAAGAATCAGATATGTCTGCATTGGCAAACAGACCAATCAAAAAACGATTATTCAATTTCTACTGGTACCATTAATATTTTTTACCGGTATACTTTTATATTTTGATAAATAATTTTCTCTTTAGGGCTAGGAAACATCCTGATTTTCCATTTGAACCGATGGATTGAATAATTTTATGGACGGAAGATTTTTGCAATTTCTGGGCAGTTTTCTATTTTTTCAAATTCATTACCATAAAAGTTTGATTAATGTTGTTTTTTAACGATTGATTATTTTACTGATATAAGTAATTTATCAATCCTTTTTATGTCTTCAATTCATATTATTGACTTTCCAGAAAATCAATTTTACTCTGAATGTTTGTGATGATTATTTATTTCTTCATTATGCTTATTTTTGTACGAAATGTTATATTTTTCATTGGTGTGTTCTGCATGCGCATTAGTTATTTTCACTGTCACTGCTGTCAAATTATTGATTGATGTTTTACGTGAAATATTCGTTCAGATTTATTACTGTTTGAAATTTTATAATATTATGTACGCTTTTTCCGTGAATTATATTAATGCAAATGTCAGATAGTTTTTGATGATGCATTTTTTCATTTTAATATTGAAGTAATGTAAGGTGTGTTATTTTGGAAAACTTGGAGGCAAACTGATGACCCTTTGAAAAATCGTGTGTGTACTATTTTTTACATATCCTTGTATAATGATTCGGTCTTATTTTGGGGTTTCATAATTATTTAAGCTTAATTCTTTAATTATTAATAAAATTTTCGTAGCCGTTGCATGTTCTCAGTCAACTGTCAAGTCTGATGGATAGAAATGAAGGAAACAACGCTTGTTTGCTCCATCTGAACCGATGTAAACAGGACACACCCGTATCTAAAAATAGAACGGAATTTTCACAACTGCAGTTGCCAGCCAATACAAGAAGTGGTGATTGCTTAATGTTAGCTTTTCTGATTTCAGCTTCTGAAAAATTTATCACATGTAAATTTTCCCTTTGTACTTGAATAGGCTTTAGCTGCTTTGCAGAAGGGTCAAGGCCGGCAAATGAAAAATGAATATATATGCTTTATGCCTGCCGACGATGATAATTAGCAATGATTATACCATATACAGAGCTTATACAGGGTTAGAGCAAAGGCGGATAATGCACCACTGTCATAGAGAAAACCTAAACAGCATTTTAATGAACTGTTTTTTCTTGCTCATACTGGGTATCTCGATATCGCATATGTTTTGCTGTAGTGAAATTCTTGTTGATTTTTCCATTGTATCAAAATCGCCTTCACCAACATATGTGATGTGACGAGAAATGCGAACAATGTTTGTCAAAGGCATATGCGTTTAATCATGCGTAAAATTAAGTGAAATTGCGAAATAACGTGTAACGTTAGCATTAGTGCCATTTGTAACCCGGAAATTAAAAGTGTTGCTACAACATGCCAGATTTTTCAAATAGATTATTCAGTATTCTGACATTACACCCGGAAGATAACATCCCATCTTGATAAATTTCAACAGGCAACAAATGTATTTACAAACAATGGGAGCAGATTTATATATCAGGAGGGAAATCTGTACTAGACCGTTGTTGGCTGTTCTTTACTGTTCTTGCTGCCGTTGTTGGCTAGTGAAAAATAAAAATCACTACTTAACTTATTTTCTGTGTTGCTTTTTTTGAATTATTACTATCGCATTTGATATTACGTCACTTTGGTACAATAAAATGGAGAACAATGATAAAAATTATTTTCAGGAGTGCTGATCATGAAAAACTATAAACTTCACCAAAAATAATATATTTAAATAAACAAAATTTCAATGAATGAAGAAACTTCAAACAGACACAATACAATTTTTGACTAATAAATATTTCCATTATTAATGTTACGTCACAGCTATTAAAGTTACATAATCCAAAATGGAATATTTGAACGAATGAAATGAAAAAATATTACAGCTAATCACAAGGGAAAGATTTGAATCAATGAACAATTAGACAATGAAAACCAATAAGACAACGACTTGACGGCCCAATAAAATAGCGCGGTCAACGACCAATAAAGGAAACTGGGACCGAAAGGGAATAGAAGTGGGACCAAGTGGGGGCTTACCATTTTGAACCTTTAAACACATAAAGTTACAAAAGAATACCATAAATCTTTTTTCATTGAATTTGTTTATTTTACAATGATATTGTTCTGTAAAGTTTACTTTATAAAATTTAATTGTAAATTGTAGACTTAATGTAAAAGTTTTAAAAAAAATAAAACAACCTGTTCTTCACATTTTTTGAAAATTTTTCCAATGTCAACGGAACCTGCTGATCAGAACTTGAAGGCAGGGGGACGGTAGTCAACAGTAGGAAGTGAGTTGATCCGTGATTTGAGCGTTGTGTCGGTGACAAACGTCTTGTGTGTGCGTGTGCTTTTCATCGATTTAATTGTGAGTAATTTTTTCACGTTATAATTATCTTACTTTGTTTGCACTTTCGTTGAATAAACGCCATTTTACTTCTTGTAAAAACTTGTAATAATACATGTACATGATGAATTCGTCACGTTCAGAAGCGAACGTGAATCAGACAGCGGTTAGATGACCATTATAGATCTGACTTGCCGCTGAATTAAACTACAGTCCACCGAGTGAACTTTTTAATGGTCACTTTTTTATTCTAAGCTTTACTGTTTATCTTCTATATGTATATTAGTAGTAGCTAAATTATACATTTAAAAGCTGACTAGCAATTTAAAATTATAAGTTTATTAACAAATTTGCTTAGGGTTTCATGTTTGTGTATAATTATATTCATAGAACTGCTGATTAGATCTAAGAAATTCGCTTTACATTAATTTAAACTGACTTGATTTACTGCGTGTATACTATTGAGCATTTTAAAGACCTTATTCAACAGTTTGCTTTCTATTCATTTGTTTTTTAATTTGATGAAGTTAAATATAAGTTTAAATTAAAGTATACATTGAATTTAGACGTTATGGATGCTATTAATAAGAAAGATCACGTGGATTCACCATTTTGCTGAACCTCATTGAATAATTAATTGTAATTAATTTTACCACATAAATATCATAAAATAGTAAAGCTTTGAATATCAGAAAACTGACCATTAAAATGAAATCAAAATTTGTACAAATAGCACGCATCACAATGACAACCAATAAGAATTTAGGTTTGCGACAACGAATAAAACTCATCGCAACAACAACTAATGAAATTTATCCGAGGAAATTCAAGGAAATTAGTTCAAAAATTGCATAAAATTACTTTTATTTGTTGACGAAATGATGTTGATATTTCAGTAAGACGTATGAGATTATAGCTTTTGAAGTCTAATTTTATATGTTCTAAATTTTCTGCACAAAGGAATGGAGCAATTCATTATTTATGCTAGGTATAATTTTTATTTGAACGCTTTTATTGTTGTTATATGGTATAGGTTATTTTAGTTTATTTAAATATAAATATGTACTTATGTAATGTATATAATTTATTTTCATTTTAGAGAGACGTATCAAAATAATGGAACGAACGATTGTATTGCACAATGGCGTTAAGATGCCAATAATTGGTTTTGGAACATGGCTGGCATGGATATTGTTGGTCGTTTAATTGCCGATAAATGATAACATGTATTTTTTAGTGTAAAGGAAAATCGCTGAGTGATGCATTGGACATTGCCTTGGAGACTGGCTATCGTCACATCGACACAGCATATGTATATGAAAACGAAGATGTAGTTGGTGACGCTGTTCAGCGTTTTTTAAATTCTGGGAAAGCAAAGCGTGAAGATTTGTTTATTGTTACAAAGGTTCACTATTTGTTTGTTTAAATTTTTAGCACAAATATCAAAAAGTGATAAATTGTGTTGTGTTATAGTTGTTTGGTGGATTTCACCGTGGTGATGAAGTGGAACCGGCATTGAGGGAATCATTGAAAAAATTAAAGTTGAATTACGTTGATTTGTATTTGATTCACACACCGATGTCTTTTAAAGTAATGTGTCAAGTATTGTAATTATATATTTCATCGTTTTATTGTCTTTTAGAAATCGGATAAGGAATTAGTGATGTTAGTTGATGATCATATCATTCCTGATCCAGTGGATCATTTGGAAACTTGGAAGGTAAAAATTTACTGAAGAAAAAGAAAATGAAGAAGGGTAATTTTATAAATAAATTATTGTGCACAGGCAATGGAAGAAGTTTATAAGAAGGGTTTGACGCGTGCGATTGGATTGTCAAATTTTAACATCGAACAAATGCAAAGAATCATCGACAATGGTGAAATAATTCCGCATAATATTCAAGTAGACTTTTTGATTATTATATGACAGATTATTGAATGAAAATGAATATTAACTTAGGTTGAATGTCATATTTATTGGCCACAAAATGAATTGTTTGATTTTTGCCAGAAATACAATATTTCATTCACTGCTTATGGACCAATTGGTAGTCCTGGTAGGAAAGAAAGTCGTTTGGGTGTTTTAGGTGTTGCTGATATAAAGTAAATAATAAAGAAATATATATAAACGAGATTCATATTACATTCCATTGTTGTTTAGCAAAGAGCCTGCACCATTGGAAGATGCTTTGGTGAAATCAATTGCTGAAATGCATAAAAAAACTCCAGCACAGGTTATTGTTTGTGAATAAGTAATTGCGTGTAATGATTGATTGGTGTTTAAATGTTTTAGATTTTGTTGAAATATTTGATTCAACGTGGAATGATAGTGATACCTAAAAGCACGAATGAAGGTCGAATAAAAGAAAACTTTAATGTATTTGATTTTAAACTTGAAGAATCAGATATGTCTGCATTGGCAAACAGACCAATCAAAAAACGATTATTCAATTTCTACTGGTACCATTAATATTTTTTACCGGTATACTTTTATATTTGATAATAATTTTCTCTTTAGGGCTAGGAAACATCCTGATTTCCATTTGAACCGATGGATTGAATAATTTTATGGACGGAAGATTTTTGCAATTTCTGGGCAGTTTTCTATTTTTCAAATTCATTACCATAAAAGTTTGATTAATGTTGTGTGCATTTCTCATTTTTCACGTTTTTTAGTGATTTCGTCATTTTTCATGTCTTTAATTGATATTATTGACTTTCCAGAAAATCAATTTTACTCTGAATGTTTGTGATGATTATTTATTTCTTCATTATGCTTATTTTTGTACGAAATGTTATATTTTTCATTGGTGTGTTCTGCATGCGCATTAGTTATTTTCACTGTCACTGCTGTCAATTATTGATTGATGTTTTACGTGAAATATTCGTTCAGATTTATTACTGTTTGAAATTTTATAATATTATGTACGCTTTTCCGTGAATATATTAATGCAAATGTCAGATAGTTTTTGATGATGCATTTTTTTCATTTTAATATTGAAGTAATGTAAGGTGTGTTATTTTGGAAACTTGGAGGCAAACTGATGACCCTTTGAAAAATCGTGTGTGTACTATTTTTTACATATCCTTGTATAATGATTCGGTCTTATTTTGGGGTTTCATAATTATTTAAGCTTAATTCTTTAATTATTAATAAAATTTTCGTAGCCGTTGCATGTTCTCAGTCAACTGTCAAGTCTGATGGATAGAAATGAAGGAAACAACGCTTGTTTGCTCCATCTGAACCGATGTAAACAGGACACACCCGTATCTAAAAATAGAACGGAATTTTCACAACTGCAGTTGCCAGCCAATACAAGAAGTGGTGATTGCTTAATGTTAGCTTTTCTGATTTCAGCTTCTGAAAAATTTATCACATGTAAATTTTCCCTTTGTACTTGAATAGGCTTTAGCTGCTTTGCAGAAGGGTCAAGGCCGGCAAATGAAAAATGAATATATATGCTTTATGCCTGCCGACGATGATAATTAGCAATGATTATACCATATACAGAGCTTATACAGGGTTAGAGCAAAGGCGGATAATGCACCACTGTCATAGAGAAAACCTAAACAGCATTTTAATGAACTGTTTTTTCTTGCTCATACTGGGTATCTCGATATCGCATATGTTTTGCTGTAGTGAAATTCTTGTTGATTTTTCCATTGTATCAAAATCGCCTTCACCAACATATGTGATGTGACGAGAAATGCGAACAATGTTTGTCAAAGGCATATGCGTTTAATCATGCGTAAAATTAAGTGAAATTGCGAAATAACGTGTAACGTTAGCATTAGTGCCATTTGTAACCCGGAAATTAAAAGTGTTGCTACAACATGCCAGATTTTTCAAATAGAGTATTCAGTATTCTGACATTACACCCGGAAGATAACATCCCATCTTGATAAATTTCAACAGGCAACAAATGTATTTACAAACAATGGGAGCAGATTTATATATCAGGAGGGAAATCTGTACTAGACCGTTGTTGGCTGTTCTTTACTGTTCTTGCTGCCGTTGTTGGCTGTTCTTTACTGTTCTTGCTGCCGTTGTTGGCTAGTGAAAAATAAAAATCACTACTTAACTTATTTTCTGTGTTGCTTTTTTTGAATTATTACTATCGCATTTGATATTACGTCACTTTGGTACAATAAAATGGAGAACAATGATAAAAATTATTTTCAGGAGTGCTGATCATGAAAAACTATAAACTTCACCAAAAATAATATATTTAAATAAACAAAATTTCAATGAATGAAGAAACTTCAAACAGACACAATACAATTTTTGACTAATAAATATTTCCATTATTAATGTTACGTCACAGCTATTAAAGTTACATAATCCAAAATGGAATATTTGAACGAATGAAATGAAAAATATTACAGCTAATCCAAGGGAAAGATTTGAATCAATGAACAATTAGACAATGAAAACCAATAAGACAACGACTTGACGGCCAATAAAATAGCGCGGTCAACGACCAATAAGGAACTGGGACGAAAGGGAATAGAAGTGGGACCAAGTGGGGGCTTACCATTTTGAACCTTTAAACACATAAAGTTACAAAAGAATACCATAAATCTTTTTTCATTGAATTTGTTTATTTTACAATGATATTGTTCTGTAAAGTTACTTTAAAAATTTAATTGTAAATTGTAGACTTAATGTAAAGTTTTAAAAAAAATAAAACAACCTGTTCTTCACATTTTTGAAAATTTTTCCAATGTCAACGGAACCTGCTGATCAGAACTTGAAGGCAGGGGGACGGTAGTCAACAGTAGGAAGTGAGTTGATCCGTGATTTGAGCGTTGTGTCGGTGACAAACGTCTTGTGTGCGTGCTTTTCATCGATTTAATTGTGAGTAATTTTTTCACGTTATAATTATCTTACTTTTGCACTTTCGTTGAATAAACGCCATTTACTTCTTGTAAAAACTTGTAATAATACATGTACATGATGAATCGTCACGTTCAGAAGCGAACGTGAATCAACAGCGGTTAGATGACCATTATAGATCTGACTTGCCGCTGAATTAAACTACAGTCCACCGAGTGAACTTTTTAATGGTCACTTTTATTCTAAGCTTTACTGTTTATCTTCTATATGTATATTAGTAGTAGCTAAATTATACATTTAAAAGCTGACTAGCAATTTAAAATTATAAGTTATTAACAAATTTGCTTAGGGTTTCATGTTGTGTATAATTATATTCATAGAACTGCTGATTAGATCTAAGAAATTCGCTTTACATTAATTTAAACTGACTTGATTTACTGCGTGTATACTATTGAGCATTTTAAAGACCTTGTTCAACAGTTTGCTTTCTATTCATTTGTTTTTTAATTTGATGAAGTAAATATAAGTTTAAATTAAAGTATACATTGAATTTAGACGTTATGGATGCTATTATAAGAAAGATCACGTGGATTCACCATTTTGCTGAACCTCATTGAATAATTAATTGTAATTAATTTTACCACATAAATATCATAAAAATAGTAAAGCTTTGAATATCAGAAAACTGACCATTAAAATGAAATCAAAATTTGTACAAATAGCACGCATCACAATGACAACCAATAAGAATTTAGGTTTGCGACAACGAATAAACTCATCGCAACAACAACTAATGAAATTTATCCGAGGAATTCAAGGAAATTAGTTCAAAAAATTGCATAAAATTACTTTATTTGTTGACGAAATGATGTTGATATTTCAGTAAGACGTATGAATTATAGCTTTTGAAGTCTAATTTATATGTTCTAAATTTTCTGCACAAAGGAATGGAGCAATTCATTATTTATGCTAGGTATATTTTTATTTGAACGCTTTATTGTT